>CM077650.1:9309995-9729995 GCA_039707465.1 Rhabdophis nuchalis
GAGGGATAAATAGAGTAGGTAGTTAGGTAGAAGGATAGCCAGAGTGGGAGAAATACGGTAGGTAGGTAGGTAGGTAGGTAGGTAGGTAGGTAGGTAGGTAGGTAGGTAGGTAGGTAGGTTGGTAGGTTGATAAAGAGAGGGAGAAATACAGTAGGTAGGTAGGTAGGTAGGTAGGTAGGTAGGTAGGTAGGTAGGTAGGTAGAGGGGTAGAGAGAGGGAGAAATACACTAGGTAGGTAGGTAGGTAGGTAGGTAGGTAGGTAGGTAGGTAGGTAGGTAGGTAGGTAGGTTGGTAGGTTGGTAGAGAGAGGGAGAAATACAATAGGTAGGTAGGTAGGTAGGTAGGTAGGTAGGTAGGTAGGTAGGTAGGTAGGTAGGTCGGTAGGTAGAAAGATAGAGAGAGTTGGAGAAATACAGTAGGTAGGTAGGTAGGTAGGTAGGTAGGTAGGTAGGTAGGTAGGTAGGTGGAGAGAGAGGGAGAAATACTGTAAGTAGGTAGGTAGGTAGGTAGGTAGGTAGAGGGATAGAGAGGGAGAGGGATAAGAGAGGGAGAGGGAGAGGTAGGTAGGTAGATAGGTAGAGCGAAGGAGAGGAAGAGGGAGAAATAGAGTAGCTAGCTAGGTAGGTAGGTAGGTAGGTAGGTAGGTAGGTAGGTAGGTAAGTAGGTTGGTAGGTAGGTAGGTAGGTAGAAAGATAGAGAAGAAGAGGGATAAATACAGAAGGTAGGTAGGTAGGTAGGTAGTTAGGTAGGTAGGTAGTTAGGTAGGTAGGTAGGTAGGTAGGTAGGTAGGTAGGTAGGTAGAGGGATAGAGAGGGATAAATAGAGTAGGTAGTTAGGTAGAGGGATAGCCAGAGTGGGAGAAATACGGTAGGTAGGTAGGTAGGTAGGTAGGTAGGTAGGTAGGTAGGTAGGTAGGTAGGTAGGTATATGGAGAGAGAGTGAGAGTGAGAAATACAGTAGGTAGGTAGGTAGGTTGGTAGGTAGGTAGGTGGATAGAGAGAGGGAGAAATACACTAGGTAGGTAGGTAGGTAGGTAGGTTGGTAGGTAGGTAAGTGGATAGAGAGCGAGAGAAATACACTTGGTAGGTAAGTAGGTAGGTAGGTGGATAGAGAGAGGGAGAAATACACTAGGTAGTCAGGTTGGTGTTAGAGAGAGGGAGAAATACACTAGGTAGGTAGGTAGGTAGGCAGGGAGGAAGGGAGGGAGGTAGGTAGAGGGGTAGAGAGAGGGAGAAACACATTAGGTAGGTAGGTAGGTAGGTAGGTAGGTAGGTAGGTAGAGGGATAGAGAAGGAGAGGGACATATACAGTAGGTAGGTATGTACGTAGGTAGAGGGATTGAGGGGGAGAAGGAAAAATAGAGTAGGTAGGTAGGTAGGTAGGTGGATAGAGAGAGGGAGAAATACAGTAGGTAGGTAGGTAGGTAGGTAGGTAGGTAGGTAGGTAGGTAGGTAGGTAGGTGGATAGAGAGAGGGAGAAATAAACTAGATAGGTAGGTAGAGAGAGGGAGAAATACACTAGGTAGGTAGGTAGGTAGGTAGGTAGGTGGATAGAGAGAGGGAGAAATACACTAGGTAGGTAGGTAGGAAGGTGGATAGAGAGAGGGAGAAATACAATAGGTAGGTAGGTAGGTAGGTAGGTAGGTAGGTAGGTAGGTAGGTAGGTAGGTAGGTAGAAAGATAGAGAGGGAGAGGGATAAATACAGAAGGTAGGTAGGTAGGTAGGTAGGTAGGTAGGTAGGTAGGTAGGTAGGTAGAGGGATAGAGAGGGAGAGGGATAAATAGAGTAGGTAGTTAGGTAGAAGGATAGCCAGAGTGGGAGAAATACGGTAGGTAGGTAGGTAGGTAGGTAGGTAGGTAGGTAGGTAGGTAGGTAGGTAGGTTGGTTGGTTGGTAGGTTGATAAAGAGAGGGAGAAATACAGTAGGTAGGTAGGTAGGTAGGTAGGTAGGTAGGTAGGTAGGTAGGTAGGTAGGTAGGTAGGTATATGGAGAGAGAGGGAGAGGGAGAAATACAGTAGGTAGGTAGGTAGGTAGGTTGGTAGGTAGGTAGAGGGGTAGAGAGAGGGAGAAATACAGTAGGTAGGTAGGTAGGGTAGGTAGGTAGGTAGGTAGGTAGGTAGGTAGGTAGGTAGGTAGGTAGGTAGGTAGGTAGATGGATAGAGAGAGAAAAATACAGTATGCAGGTAGGTAGGTAGGTAGGTAGGTAGGTAGGTAGGTAGGTAGGTAGGTTGGTAGGTTGGTAGGTTGGTAGAGAGAGGGAGATATGCAGTATGTAGGTAGGTAGGTAGGTAGGTAGGTAGGTACATAGGTAGGTAGGTAGGTACGTAGGTAGGTAGGTAGGTAGGTAGGTTGGTTGGTAGGTAGGTAGGTAGAGGGATAGAGAGGGAGAGGGATAAATAGAGTAGGTAGTTAGGTAGAGGGATAGCCAGAGTGGGAGAAATACAGTAGGTAGGTAGGTAGGTAGGTAGGTAGGTAGGTAGGTAGGTAGGTAGGTAGGTAGGTAGGTAGGTAGGTAGGTAGGTAGGTAGGTAGGTTGGTAGGTTGGTAGAGAGAGGGAGAAATACAGTAGGTAGGTAGGTAGGTAGGTAGGTAGGTAGGTAGGTAGGTAGGTAGGTAGGTAGGAAGGTAGGTAGGTAGAAAGATAGAGAGGGAGAGGGATAAATACAGAAGGTAGGTGGGTAGAGGGATAGAGAGGGAGAGGGATAAATAGAGTAGGTAGTTAGGTAGAAGGATAGCCAGAGTGGGAGAAATACGGTAGGTAGGTAGGTAGGTAGAGGGATAGAGAGGGAGAGGGATAAATAGAGTAGGTAGTTAGGTAGAAGGATAGCCAGAGTGGGAGAAATACGGTAGGTAGGTAGGTAGGTAGGTAGGTAGGTAGGTAGGTAGGTAGGTAGGTAGGTAGGTAGGTAGGTAGGTAGGTACGTAGGTAGGTTGGTAGGTTGATAAAGAGAGGGAGAAATACAGTAGGTAGGTAGGTAGGTAGGTAGGTAGGTAGGTAGGTAGGTAGGTAGGTAGGTAGGTAGGTAGGTATATGGAGAGAGAGGGAGAGTGAGAAATACAGTAGGTAGGTAGGTAGGTTGGTAGGTAGGTACAGGGGTAGAGAGAGGGAGAAATACATTAGGTAGGTAGGTAGGTAGGTAGGTAGGTAGGTAGGTAGGTAGTTGGTAGGTAGGTAGGTAGGTAGGTAGGTAGGTAGAGGGATAGAGAAGGAGAGGGACATATACAGTAGGTAGGTATGTACGTAGGTAGAGGGATTGAGGGGGAGAAGGAAAAATAGAGTAGGTAGGTAGGTAGGTGGATAGAGAGAGGGAGAAATACAGTAGGTAGGTAGGTAGGTAGGTAGGTAGGTAGGTAGGTAGGTAGGTAGGTAGGTAGGTAGGTAGGTAGGTGGATAGAGAGAGGGAGAAATAAACTAGATAGGTAGGTAGAGAGAGGGAGAAATACACTAGGTAGGTAGGTAGGTAGGTAGGTGGATAGAGAGAGGGAGAAATACACTAGGTAGGTAGGTAGGAAGGTGGATAGAGAGAGGGAGAAATACAATAGGTAGGTAGGTAGGTAGGTAGGTAGGTAGGTAGGTAGGTAGGTAGGTAGGTAGGTAGAAAGATAGAGAGGGAGAGGGATAAATACAGAAGGTAGGTAGGTAGGTAGGTAGGTAGGTAGGTAGGTAGGTAGGTAGGTAGGTAGGTAGGTAGGTAGGTAGAGGGATAGAGAGGGAGAGGGATAAATAGAGTAGGTAGTTAGGTAGAAGGATAGCCAGAGTGGGAGAAATACGGTAGGTAGGTAGGTAGGTAGGTAGGTAGGTAGGTAGGTAGGTAGGTAGGTAGGTAGGTAGGTTGGTTGGTTGGTAGGTTGATAAAGAGAGGGAGAAATACAGTAGGTAGGTAGGTAGGTAGGTAGGTAGGTAGGTAGGTAGGTAGGTAGGTATATGGAGAGAGAGGGAGAGTGAGAAATACAGTAGGTAGGTAGGTAGGTAGGTTGGTAGGTAGGTAGAGGGGTAGAGAGAGGGAGAAATACAGTAGGTAGGTAGGTAGCGTAGGTAGGTAGGTAGGTAGGTAGATGGATAGAGAGAGAAAAATACAGTATGCAGGTAGGTAGGTAGGTAGGTAGGTAGGTAGGTAGGTAGGTAGGTAGGTAGGTAGGAAGGTAGGTAGGTAGAAAGATAGAGAGGGAGAGGGATAAATACAGAAGGTAGGTAGGTAGGTAGGTAGGTAGGTAGGTAGGTAGGTAGGTAGGTAGGTAGGTAGGTTGGTAGGTTGGTAGAGAGAGGGAGATATGCAGTATGTAGGTAGGTAGGTAGGTAGGTAGGTAGGTAGGTAGGTACATAGATAGGTAGGTACGTAGGTAGGTAGGTAGGTAGGTAGGTAGGTAGGTAGGTAGGTAGGTTGGTAGGTAGGTAGGTAGAGGGATAGAGAGGGAGAGGGATAAATAGAGTAGGTAGTTAGGTAGAGGGATAGCCAGAGTGGGAGAAATACAGTAGGTAGGTAGGTAGGTAGGTAGGTAGGTAGGTAGGTAGGTAGGTAGGTAGGTAGGTAGGTAGGTAGGTAGGTAGGTAGGTAGGTAGGTAGGTAGGTTGGTTGGTAGGTTGGTAGAGAGAGGGAGAAATACAGTAGGTAGGTAGGTAGGTAGATAGGTATATGGAGAGAGAGGGAGAGGGAGAAATACAGAAGGTAGGTAGGTTGGTAGGTAGGTAGAGGGGTAGAGAGAGGGAGAAATACAGTAGGTAGGTAAAGAGAGAGAGAGAGAGGGAGAAATACAGTAGGTAGGTAGGTAGGTAGGTAGGTAGGTAGGTAGGTAGGTAGGTAGGTAGGTAGGTAGAGGGAGAGAGAGGGAGAGGGAGAAATACGGTAAGTAGGTAGGTAGGTAGGTAGGTAGGTAGGTAGGTAGGTAGGTAGGTAGGTAGGTAGGTAGGTAGGTAGGTAGAGGGGTAGAGAGAGGGAGAAATACACTAGGTAGGTAGCAGGGGTGGGTTTCAAAATTTTTGGAACAGGTTCTGTGGGTGTGGCCTGCTTTGTGGGAGTGGCTTGCCAGCCATGTGACCGGGTGGGAGTGGCTTGCCAGCCATGTGACCGGGTGGGAGTGGCCAATTTGGAAAATGTGAAACTCACTTAACAATGGTCTTGGTTAGCAACCAAACTTTTGGGCTTAATTGTGGTCATAAGTTCTCTCTCTCTCTCTCTTTCTTTTTCTTTCTTTCCTTCTGTCTTTCTTTCTCTCTTTCTCTCTCTCTCTTTCTTTCTCTTTCTCTCTTTCTGTCTCTTTTCTTTCTCTCTTTCTCTCTCTCTTTTTTCTCTTTCTTTCCTTTCTGTCTCTCTTTCTTTTTCTCTCTTTCTCTCTGTCTATCTTTCTCTCCCTCCCTCCCACTCTCTGTCTCTCTGTGTGTGTCTGTCACTCTCTGGTTCCCCCCTCCCTCCCTGTCTCTCTGTGTGTCTGTGCCTCTCTCTCTCTGTCTGTCTCCCCCACCCACCCACCCAAGCCTCCTCAGCCTCTCTCACCCATCCACCGGACGAAGGAACCTGGCGAAAGGCTTCAAAGGCTGCCGGCTAGGAACAGCGCGCTAGGCTGTGCGACCCCCCCCCAGTCGCGGCAAAACTTTCCCTGTTAGCGCGACTGGCCGGGGGGGGGGGTTCGCGCAGCGTAGCGCGCTGTTCCTAGCCGGCAGCCTTTGAAGCCTTTGCTTCAAAAGCCTTTGCTCGCTAGCTCGCTTGCTCACCCATCGGACGCCAGGTTCCTTCGTCCGGTGGATGGGTGAGAGAGAGAGAGAGAGTAAATACAGCCACCGGGCTGGCCAGTCAGGCTACTTCCAGGAGCTGAGGAGGTTTGTGGGGGGGGGGGGGGGGAGACAGACAGAGAGAGAGAGGCAGAGACACACAGAGAGACAGGGAGGGAGGGGGGAACCAGAGAGCCAGAGAACCCGCTGGCTGTATTTACTCTCTCTCTCTCTCTCACCCATCCACCGGACGAAGGAACCTGGCGTCCGATGGGTGAGCAAGCGAGAGAGCGAGCAAAGGCTTTTGAAGCAAAGGCTTCAAAGGCTGCTGGCTAGGAACAGCGCGCTACGCTGCACGAACCCCCCCCCCCAGTCGCGGCAAAACTTTCCCTGTTAGCGCGACTGGCGGGGGGGGGGGTTCGCGCACCCTAGCGCACTGTTCCGCCGCGCCTAGCCGGCAGGGCCCCTCCAAGTCAGCCAGACTAATCCCCTCCAAAGAGTTAAGGTGAGAGAGTTCGTATTCCTGGAAGGGCAGGCGGGTAGGAAAAACGCTGAATAACAAATAACTTCCGGGTCCACGGTAGAAAGGGATCGGTGGGGTTCTGAAAATTTGACGAAAGGGATCGCAGGAACCGCCGCGAGCCCTGAGAAACCCACCCCTGGTAGGTAGGTAGGTAGGTAGGTAGGTAGGTAGGTAGGTAGGTAGGTAGGTAGGTAGGTAGGTAGAGGGGTAGAGAGAGGGAGAAATACACTAGGTAGGTAGGTAGGTAGGTAGGTAGGTAGGTAGGTAGGTAGGTAGGTAGGTAGGTAGGTAGGTAGGTAGGTAGGTGGAGGTAGGTGGAGAGGTAGAGAGAGTGAGAAATACAGTAGGTAGGTAGGTTGGTAGGTAGGTAGAGGGGTAGAGAGAGGGAGAAATACAGTAGGTAGGTAGTTAGATGGAGAGGGAGGGAGAGGGAGAAATACTGTAGGTAGCTAGGTAGCTAGGTAGGTAGGTAGGTAGGTAGGTAGGTAGGTAGGTAGGTAGGTAAAGAGAGAGAGGGAGAGGGAGAAATACAGTAAGTAGGTAGGTAGGTAGAAGGATAGAGGGAGGGAGATATACAGTAGGTAGGTAGGTAGGTACTGTCATGCTTGCTTCTACCTCCATTCAAGAAAGAACACACTTAAGCATATTTCAAATGATTAAGGTTACTTTTACTGAATAAGGAAAAGACAGCAGCAAAGGTTAAGCCAGAAGTGGCTACTTTAGGCGCGAAGCATACATATCAAAGCATAAGCCAAACCCCAATAACCCCTGATCCCCAGACAATGTCCAATGCAATATCTTCCACGTTGTCAGGTGGGCAACACGTCCACAGCGGTCATCAGAATGGAATGTGATACCGTTAAGCCTAGCGATATCACCACCTAGCCCCATCTTCCTCCAGCACACTTACTAACAACATCCCCCCACCCTCCCCGTTTCCATGGCAGCCAAGCATGCAGGAAAGCGAAGGCTGACATCCGGCCCTCCTCCAGAAGAACAGTGTTCAACCCTGTAAAACAGACGAAAACGACAAGAACACATAACAACACACACAGAGAAGAAAAATAGAGGTCAAGGCTTGTTAGGATACTTGGCATAAAATTGTCTCAGTAACTTTTAGCCTTAACGTGGCATTTGTCAACCCATTCATTATGGGAGGTGGGAAAGTCTTTCCAAATGACTAGGTACTGCACTTTGTTCCTATGCACTCTGGAGTCCAAAATGTCTCGAACTTCATAGTGTTGTTCCCCGTCAACCAAAACTGACTTGGGAGAGCCAGGGTATGGTTTGCGAAGGTGGGAAAGGTGTTCAGGTTTCAACAGGTGGACATGGAAAATTGGGTAAAGGCGTCGATAGGATTTAGGAAGGTCCAGCTTAACAGAAACAGAACTTATTATCTTGGTGATCGTAAAAGGACCCACAAACTTAGGACCTAGCTTCTTGCACTTCTGAGGGCTATCCAAATATTTAGTAGAAACGTAAACTCGATCACCAACTTTGTATGACGGAGGCACCGCTTGTTTCCTATCGGCATACAGCTTATGCGATTCATGAGCATCATCCAATGTTTTCCGAATGATAGGCCAAACAGCCGGCAGTGTACCACTCCACTCTGAGAGCGAAAGAATTGTAGGAGGTTCATGAGGGAGCTCAGGAATCGGTACAAAGTCCTGACCATAAATTATTTTGAATGGGGTCATGCCAGTACTACTATGAACTGAATTGTTATAAGCTACCTCAGCATGAACAAGGAGATCAGCCCAGTCGTCCTGCTGGAAGTTTATGATTCCTGTCCATTAACTCTACGGACTATATAAATTTTGCAATCTAGGTCCTTCCTCTATGCCCCTGGTCCCTCCCTTCCCTCCCCCCTGGTGGTTAGATCTTCCTTCCCTTATTTATTATATATTTATATATTTATTTTTTATGACATCTCTATTTATATATTTATATATTTATACTCATGACATCTCTCCCGGCCACTTATCGCCTAATGTATAAAACCTTTACTGTACCTTCCATCTTAGTCCTGACCCATTAGAACCTCATATGTCATCAGAGTGCCTTGGGGGGGATAGGGATGCCTGGAATGTTATCCTATTCTAGATTCGATCTCCTCTGCCTGCCAGAGTGTCCCCTCTCGCAGGCCTGGCCCCCTGAATTAACACGGGCCCACCTCGAGGATGGATTGATCAATCCTGAGAGGTGGGCGAAGCGCAGGCTCAGGGGGTTCCTGTGTAAATATCTAATTCGGTTTTTAGGGGGTCCCAGGGAGGGGGGGGAGGAAGAGTCAGATGGGGGAATGCCAAGAGAGAAGGCCGGCAGGAAGCGGAAGCAGAGAAACGGAGGAGGGTGAAGGGGGGGTCGTTTCCACTGAGGTATTTGCCATCAATACGGTCTTGGGGAGGGGCAGGGGCAGTGGGAGAGGGGATGGACACTATCAGTTGGAGGACCGTGGCCGATGGTTACAGGTGGTCATGCACTCCAACTCCCCTTGTCCCCATCGCAGACTAGGTGGGCAGGAACCACAGACCCGGGGCCCTAGGCTGATGCTATGTAACGCCAGGTCCGTGGTACAAAAAGCCCCCCTCATTCATGACCTTGTGTCAGAGGGGGACCCGGACCTGGTAGGTATTACGGAAACCTGGTTGGGCCACGAGGGAGGACATCCCCTCGTAGAAATGTGCCCACTAGGATACCGAGCCTTCCATCAGCCTAGGGCCCTAGGGAGGGGTGGGGGAGTGGCGATTATGGTTAGGGAAGGTCTTGAGCCAAAGGAGACCACGATCCCTCAGACGACCGGGTGCGAGTCCCTCCTTGTGAAGTGGGGCCTAGGGAGGCAGTTGGGCGTGTTAGTTGTATACCTGGCTCCTCGCTATGCAACAACAGCCCTGCCCGAGCTCCTAGAGGTGATAGCCGAGGCGGCGGTTGAGACCTCCAGACTTTTAGTCATGGGGGACTTTAACCTGCCGTCAGCAGGCGAAACCTCTGGGGTAGCTCGGGAGTTCATGGCTTCCATGACAGCCATGGACCTGACCCAGGTAGTTGTAGGCCCTACCCACGAGGGCGGACACACCCTGGATCTAATCTTCGTCTCGGGACAGTGGAGTAGTGATCTGGGAATAGGGGATCTAGTCATCACACCCCTGTCATGGACAGATCACGCTCTCCTTCGGCTCGACTTTCCGATCGCTGCACCTCACTGCGGGGAGGCGGAACCGGACATTCCTATATGGTTCCGCCCCAGGCTCCTGATGGATCCGATAAGGTTCCAAAGGGAGCTTGGGCCAATTCCTGTGGACTTGCCCCGCGACTCGACTGAGGACCTAGTGACCGCATGGCTAAGTGCGGCCACGGGGGCCTTGGACCGAGTCGCGCCCTTGCGGCCTCACTTGCGGCGTCGAACCACCTGGGCTCCTTGGTTTACCGAGGGGCTCAGGGAGATGAAGCGCCACAAGAGATGCCTAGAGAGCAGATGGAGATCATCTCACTCCGAAGCCGACCGAACACTAGTGAGAGACCATATTAGGACTTACTTAGTGGCGATAAGAGTGGCCAAACGTGAGTATTGTGCCACACTTATTGCATCCGCTGATAACCGCCCTGCCGCCCTGTTTGGGGTGACCCGCTCCCTCCTTCAACAGAGGCCGCGGGAAGCCCCTTTACAGGGTCGAGCAGAGGAATTTGGGATTTATCTGCAGGAGAAAATCACTCGGATTCGGAGCAAATTACCTTCCATCGACAGTGGTCCAGTCGAGCGTACCGAGGCTGTTCTTGTGACACCATCATGGGAGGAGTTTGATTTTGTTACTACCGAGGATATGGACAAGTTGTCAAAGAGACTTAGGGCCACCACATGTTTATTGGACCCGTGTCCCTCCTGGCTTGTACTGGCATCCTGGGAGACGACACGAGGCTGGCTCCAGGGCATTGTCAACACATCTTTGAGTGAGGGGTCCTTGCCTGCCGTCTTGAAAGAGGCGGTAGTAAGGCCCCTCCTCAAGAAGTCGTCCCTGGATCCAGCATTATTAGAGAACTATCGTCCCGTCTCCAACCTTCACTTTTTAGTGAAGGTTGTTGAGAGTGTGGTGGCACAACAGTTTCCGCGACACTTGGAGGAAGTTGATTATCTAGACCCGCGCCAGTCCGGCTTCCGACCCGGGCACAGCACCGAGACGGCATTGGTCGCGTTGGTTGATGATCTCTGGAGGGCGCGGGATAGAGGATTTTCCTCTATCCTAGTCCTATTAGACCTCTCAGCGGCTTTTGATACCATCGACCATGGTATCCTATTGCACCGACTGGGGGGGTTGGGGCTGGGAGGCACCGTTTTGCGGTGGTTCTCGTCCTACCTCTCTGGTCGGTCGCAATGTGTGTTGGCAGGGGGGCAGAGGTCGACTTTGAGGCCCCTCATATGTGGGGTACCTCAGGGGTCGGTCCTCTCGCCCCTACTGTTCAACACATATATGAAGCCGCTGGGTGAGATCATCCGTGGTTTTGGGGTGGGATATCATCTGTACGCTGATGATACTCAGTTGTACATATCCACCCCAGACCACCCCAACGATGCCGTCGAGGTTATGTCCCGGTGCTTGGAGGCCGTACGGATCTGGATGGGTAGTAACAAACTCAAGCTCAACCCGTCCAAGACTGAGTGGCTGTGGCTTCCGGCACCCCGATTCAGCCAGATTATTCCAACTCTGGCCATTGGAGGCGAAACACCGGCCCCCGTGGAGAGGGCGCGCAATTTGGGTGTCCTCCTGGACTCCCGGCTGTCTATGGAGGACCATGTGGCAGCCGTGGCCAGGGGGGCGTTCCATCAGGTATGCCTGATGCGCCAATTGCGCCCCTTACTGGACCAGGGTGCCTTACGCACAGTCACTCAAGCACTCGTTACGTCTCGACTCGACTACTGTAATGCTCTCTACATGGGGCTTCCCTTGAGGTGCACCCGAAAGCTACAGCTAGTCCAGAACGCAGCCGCGCGGGTGATTACGGGAGTGCCTAGACACTATAACACCAATCCTGCGCGAGCTGCACTGGCTTCCTGTGGTCTTTCGGGTGCGCTTCAAGGTTTTAACGACCATCTTTAAAGCGCTCCATGGCTCGGGGCCTAGTTATATGTGAGACCGCCTCCTGCCCCATACATCCCTTAGACCGATACGCTCCCACAGAGAGGGCCTCCTCAGGGTGCCGTCGGCCGGACAGTGCCGACTGGCGACACCCAGGGGGAGAGCCTTCTCTGTGGCGGGACCAGCCCTTTGGAACAACTTGCCCCCTGAACTCCGCCTCTTCCGCAAGTGTCTGAAGACACACCTATTCCAACTAGCAGGCCTTGCGTAGCCTCCAATACTGACTCGTAGATAGTTTTAAAATGGGGATTTTAATTCGGTTTTAGCACAGGCCTTTAGTTGAATAAGTCTTTTTAAAAGAAAAAGGTTTTATATGTTTGTATGTTTTTAATGTTCCTGTGCGCCGCCCTGGGTCCGTTTGGAGAAGGGCGGGGTATAAATTCAATAAATAAATAAATAAATATGAAACAACGTAAATACTGCTCTAGAACCGAGTTAGCCCTTTCACAAGCCCCATTAGTCTGCGGGTGGTGGGAGGAGCTTAAGCCCTGGGCGGAGCCAATCAGAGTCAAAAATTCCTTCCAGAATTTTGAAGTAAATTGAACACCCCTATCAGAGATGATGCGCTTCGGGACGCCATGCAAGCGATAAATATGACTCAGGGACTTCCTGTTCCTGTTCCTGGCGGCGACGGACGAGCCTTGGGGTTCGTCCGCCGTTTTGTTCTTTTTTCTGCCCCTAACGGGGCGGGGTGCCCCTTTTTTGGGGGGGACCCTCCGTAGGACCGGCTTGCCTGGACCTGTTCAGCCTGGCGGCGGCCGGGGAACAGTCCTTGTCTTCGGTCTAGGTGGAAGAAGACATGCTGCGGGGGGCTTGGTTCCCTTCGCCAACGGAGGACAGCAACAAATAATTCATTTGGAGAGAACGGGAGCGTTCGGGCCGGATGGCTTTGCCGGGGCTTTGAGCGAGGTGGAGAGTAAGTGACTTTAACCTTTTTTGCTGGCGGCTTTGATTGAGAGAAACGTGGAGGGGGGTGTTTGTTAAACCCCCCCTCGGATTTATAACAGCAGCGTGCAGAAATGGCTCCTCGAAAGTGAGGGAGCGGATATTTCGCATCCGGACTTTTGCGGAACAAGTGAAAGTCATTTGCGGCTTGTTTCTATACAATGTATCTAAGTCCGGCTTTATTGAAACAATTTTTTTTGCTACTCTCTCCGGCTGGCTGCCAGATTGGGCGGTGGAAGATGGCTGCCCTTTGTTCCTAAACGACTATTCTTTATGGAAAAATTACCAACATCTCTTTGTGACCTGGACTGCCTCTCTCTACTAATGGAGGATTTTTTGGATTAATTGATTCCTTCCCTGGAGTGCCTTCTTTGTCTTAATAATTGATAGTGGAAAGTGTCTCTCTCTCTGGATATTATAACTTTTTACAACTTTTCTGAACTTTTTCCCCTGGACTTGCTCCAGCGGCCGCACCCAAAAAACGCCATCTTAGTGGCATTGACTTTAACAGCTCACCATGGCTTCAAAAAAACAACCAGAAAATCCAGGATTGGAAGAAAGAATGACAGCTATGGAAGCAGTGTTACACTCCTTGGTGCTGGAAATTAAAGAACTGAGAAAAGATCATTGCAGCTCTAAGCTTGAACTTTTGGAGACACAGAAAAAATTGATGCAGAATACCCAGAAGACCGAGGAGTTGGAAGTGGGGCTGGCTGGGGCAAAGGGGGAACTTAAAAATATTAATACTGAAATTGGAGACTTGTCTGGTCATATGTCTAGGATGGATTTTGAGAGGATGTCATATTTTTTAAGATTTCAGAATATTTCTGAGGAATCTGGTGAATGCCTTCCTGATCTCATGAGTACAATTTTAGCAGACTATTTACACAAACCCAAAGATGAGATCAGGGGGGACATTGACCTAGTCTACAGAATAAATTCAGCATATGCCAGGATAAATGAAGTACCCAGAGAGATACATATTAAATTTGTTAGAAGGTCGACTAGGGAGGGAATCTTGAAGGCGCAGAGGGAGGGTCCGTTAATTTATCAACAAAAGGAAATCGCTATCTTGAAGCAGATCCCAAAAAAGATTAGGGAGGTGAGGAGGAAGTATTCCTTCTTATCTAAAAAATTGTTTAAACACGGGATTTGGTTTAAGTGGGCAATGCCAGAAGGGATGTTGGTGTTCTGGGAAGGAGGAAGAGTAAGGATTAAAACAGTTGCTGAGGCGGAAGCCTTTCTTAAAAAACACTCCTCTACCCTGGGGGAAGATCCGGGAGGGGCAGAGGGGGCCACGGCCCTGCCCACTGGGGGCCAGGAAGGAGAACAAGAAGACACAATTGCTAAGAGACTTAGATCAAAAAAATGACTTTTATCTTTATTAATACAGTATAATTTTTATCTGGATGTTTGTACACGACTGCCAGCATGGAACTTAGAATTTATGATGTATGCATTTATTTTCACCTTGTAGTATTATTGAAAAATGTATCACCAATGTCTTATTAAGAAGCCCTGGAGGGGCCAACGATCTCGACGTGAAAGTTCTCAAAATATTTCTGTATTTCACCATACCCTACCCTACCTGAAAAAATTTGTAAAAACCAATAAAACTTTTGCAATAAAAAATAAATAAATAAATATATGACTCAGAAACAGTTTTGCCAAAGTCTTAGCCGACGGTATCTTCGAGCATGGCACAAAGTGAACTTGCTTGGAGAATAAATCTGTAACAACCCATATAACTGTAAAACCTTGGCTATTTGGAAGGTCAACAATAAAGTCCATAGATATTTCCTTCCAAGGAGCCTCCGGCCGCGCTACGGATTGGAGGAGACCGTGAGGTTTGCCAGGAGAACGTTTCGAAACGGCACATGTTGGGCAACTGGCGATATATGATTCAATGTCCTTTTTCAGTGAGGGCCACCAGAACTGGCGTTTGACCAAATGCATAGTTTTAACAAATCCAAAATGACCAGCCAATCTCGAATCATGTGCCCTCTGTAAGACAAAAGGTCGAAGAGTTGCAGGGACATAAATCTTGGAGCCAATCCACGGAAGACCATCCCTCAAAGTACAATCCCCAGAGTGGGCGGAGTACCACTCGTCTGTAAGAAGTTCGGTTTTAATTCTAGAGATCAATTCAGGTGGTGGGTCGGACTGCAGAACGGAATGACTTCTGGTCACAGCTGGGGTGGCCATGCTATACAGCGGAAGAACAGGTTGAATAACTGAAAGCTTAGAAGTGTCATATTGAGGCAGTCTGGACAAGGCGTCAGCCATAAAATTCTTCCCTCCAGGGATGTATTTTAGAGAAAAGTTGAAACGATTGAAGTATTGAGACCAGCGCACTTGCTTCGGAGATAGCTTACGAGACGTCGTCAGGTACTCCAAATTTTTGTGATCAGTCCATACCTCAAATGGGTGAGGGGCACCTTCCAGAAAATGGCGCCAAGACATGAGTGCCCAACGAACCGCAAATGCCTCCTTCTCCCAGATCGCCCATCTTCTCTCGGTATTGGATAACTTACGAGAGGTGTAAGCGCAGGGTTGTAGTAGACCTTGTTGGTTATATTGTAATAAGACAGCCCCAACAGCCACGTCGCTAGCATCCGCTTGAATGACGAAAGGAGCATTAACATCTGGGTGTTTGAGCACTGGTTCAGCTGCAAATAAGCGTTTCAATTTCTCAAAAGCGGCTTGGCACTCCATAGTCCAGTTGAGGGGCGAACTCGGCCGAGGCTTGCTATCTCCGTTGGTTTTGAGCAGGTTTGTGATAGGCAGAGCGATACTAGCAAAAGAAGGTATAAATTGGCGGTAAAAGTTAGCAAAACCCAAGAAACTTTGTAACTGTTTACGGGTGCGAGGAGGGGCCCACTCTGTTACAGCTTTGACTTTTCCGGGGTCCATCTCAATACCCTCCGCTGAGATACGATATCCCAGGTAGTCTATTTTATTCTGATTAAATTCACACTTAGAAAGCTTAGCGTAAAGTTCGGCCGCTCTCAGTTTATGCAAAACAGAGCGGACTAGTTTTACGTGTTCCTCACGTGTTTGTGTGTATATGACGATATCATCAAGATAAACGATAACGCCCTTGTACAGGTGCTCATGCAATACTTTGTTGATCAGTTGCATAAAAACTGATGGCGCCCCCTGCAGGCCAAAGGGTAACACTTTAAACTGAAAGCACCCTAAAGGGCAGTTAAATGCAGTCTTCCACTCATCACCTTCATTAATTCTTATCCTGTAATAAGCTTCCCTTAGATCAAGTTTAGTGAAGATTTTGCCTGTGGCCAAATGAGCTAACATGTCCTTCATGAGAGGCAAGGGGTAGACGTTGTGCTCGCATATTGTGTTCAGGAACCTGTAGTCCGTTACAAGACGGAGAGATCCATCTTTCTTTTCTCTAAACATTACAGGGGCTGCTACTCGTGGTCTAGCAGGTTCAATGAAACCCCTTTCCAAGTTTTTATCAAAAAAATTTGCGAAGTTCAACCATTTCGCGCGGCGTCATAGAGTAAATACGTGGCTTGGGAAGTTGCACCCCAGGGAGGAAATCAATGGAACAGTCTGTAGCACGGTGGAGGGGGGGGGGCAGTTTGTCAGAGCACTTCTCACTAAAAACGTCTTTTAGGTCCCAATACTCTTTTGGAATTTTTTCTTCCCCTGGTATTACTTCTAGTAAAGGAACAATCTGGCCTGTTTTTACAGGTTCCTGGATGGGTACAGGTTCAACCAAAGGTTGCATTGTGGGGCATTGGGGAACTGGTTCGGTGTTTGGGGCAGGAGGCATAGGTAAAGGAATACGAACCCAACCCTCTCTCCAGTCAATTAGTGGGTTCCATTTCCGTAGCCAATTCAGGCCCAATATGATCGGGTTATCAGCAATCGGGGCAACAATAAAGTTAATAATAATAATAATAATAATAGTTTTATTTATAACCCGCTCTCTCTCCCCGAGGGGACTCGAGGCGGGGCACAGGGAATTAAAAAACAATTAAAAACAGGCAAAATACAAACATAAAAACCATAAATATAAAATTAAAAGGCAGATTAAATAATTATCCCTGCGCTAAAATCCCCCAATTAATTAAAAAGAGACTACCCTAATGAATTCCTGATGGTGGTCGCCAACAGATACCTGAATCAGTTCTGTTACAAACTGTGCTGGATTACCACCTGCTACGGTACCATCCATTTGGCAGAACGCTATAGGAACTTTTAAATTTTTTAGGTGAAAACCCATATGCTGTACTAAATCTTGGCTGATAAGGCATCGTGAACAACCAGAATCTAAAAGGGCTAGCACTTTACAATTGCGGCCACTAGAGGGAGCCAAAAGATGCAAAGGAATAGTAAGGGGGCCTGAGAGGGGACTCACCCAGTTTTCGTCAGCTGAGTCTGTATCCTTTTCCCAGTCATCTGGCTCCCTCTGCTGCTGATGGCCGGTAGTGAGATCCAGAGGTTCAGCTCCGCGCATCGCTTGCTTCATACGCATGCTCGGGTTTTTCACGCGTTTTCTCACTTCAGTGGATGGCTGCAGGCGGGTTTTTTCTTTCACTTTGCAATCATTCGCCCAATGCCCCTCCCTCCCGCAACGGAAGCAAGCATTAGACCGGGGAGTAGTGGGCTTTCCTTTCCTACTTTCCTTTTGGTAATCACACCCAAAAGCGGGAGGGGAGGAAAATTCTTTCTTCCTTTCCCTTTCAATCTCAACCAGGCTACTATTTCTGATCAGGTCAATTTCTACATCAGCGGCGAGATCAAACCAATCCTCTAGCGTTTCTGGCGTATGTCTGTTGATACAGCTTTGATACAAAGTGGGGTTTAAGCCTTCAGTATATTCATCGATAAGAGCCTCAATGCTCCAACCTCTCATATAAGTGGCAAGTTCACGAAAACGTTGACTATATTCTTGAACTGGCTTGTTTCCCTGGCGTAAATTTTTCATTTCAAGCCGTGCTTTTCTATGAAAGAGAGGGTCCTCGAACCGTCTTCTTAGAGCGGTCATAAATCTGTCGAAGTTTCCCATTAATGGGGAATTATCATTATGTAATGAGACTATCCAATCGGCCGCTCTCCCTTCAAGTGCCAGAGAAACAATTCTTATCTTAGACTCATCATTCGGCAATTCGCAAGCAAATTCTTTCACAAAATTGCTGACTTGCAGCAAAAAAAACCCCAGCTCTTTCGAGTTCCCTCCAAACTTAATTCCCAGGGGGGGGAGTCTTGACATTCTACGTGGTGCGGGGCTTGGTTCTCTCTGCTGAACAGCTCCTGGGCCACTTTCCCTTGACGTTTCAACGCGTGGAGGGGGTTTCTCTCTCTCTCTTGCCAGGGGGGGTGTCCTCCGCCCTTGTTCCTTTTGTTCCCAATCTGAAGGGCTAGGATCCCTCCCCCACTTTCTTTCCCTGGCATTCTTAATGTCATCCGCTTGACGGATTAATGCTTTTGCCGTCTCTCTTAAGTCCGTCTCTCTGAAACGGTCCTCTTCCTCAATCAGTTCCCAGGAGGGAGGGGAGTGGGCTTGCTTGCATCGGGTGATAGTGACCCCGAGGGCGATCCCTGCAGAGATGGTTCCTTTCATCCCCACTCCCTCGGACCAGCGGTGCCGAATTGGTTTATCTTCGGGTTTCGATTCCAAAGTAACATCAGCCAATAATTCAATTACTGACCTGGTTTCCTCTGTTAGGATCGTTGGGTCGAGCGCTGTGGCCCCCAGTACTCCTTCTTTCCCTGGATCCATCATTTGGCTTCGGTTTTATTGTTTTATTACACTTACTATTGAAGTTGTTAGCTCAGAGATAAGTGTGAAATGATTCCTGGCTTTCTGTCATGCTTACTTCTTCCATTATTCAAGAAAGACCACACTTAAGCAGGTTTCAATTGATTAAGGTTACTTTTACTGAATAAGAAAGGACAGCAGCGTAGGTTAAGCCAGGAATGGCTACTTTAGGCGCGAAGCATACATATCAAAGCATAAGCCAAACCCAAATAACCCATGACCCCCACAATAGTGTCCAATGCAATATCATCCACGGTGTCAGATGGGTAACACGTCCAGAGTGGTCATCAGAATGGAATGTGATACCGTTGAGTCTAGCGATATCGCCACCTAGCCCCATCTTCCTCCAGCACACATAATAAACAACATCCCCCACCCTCCCCATTTCCATGGCAGCAAAGCATGCAGCAAAGCGAAACTTTACTAAAAACTAAACCCCTTAAAAACCCGATTAAACAATAAACAGATGACTAACCTAGGCCGGCCAAGCAGAAAAAGTGCATTTTTAATTTTTGACGGAAGGAGCGGAGGTCCGTAGTTGTTCTAATTTCGGGGGGCAGGTCATTCCAGAGGGCCGGGCCCGCCACAGAGAAGGCCCTTCCCCTGGGCGTCGCCCGCTGGCATAGCCTAGTGGACGGCACCCGGAGAAGTCCCTCTCTGTGGGAGCGAATCGGCCGCAGGGATGTATGGCGCAGAATCCGATCCCGCAGATAGCTAGGTCCCGTGCCATGGAGCGCTTTAAAGATGATGACCAACACCTTGAAGCGCACCCGAAAGACGACAGGCAGCCAATGCAGCTCGCGCAGGAGCGGTGTTACATGGGCAAACCTCGAGGTTCCCATAACTGCCCGCGCGGCTGCATTCTGGACAAGCTGAAGTCTTCGAGTGCACTTCAAGGGGAGCCCCATGTAGAGAGCGTTGCAGTAGTCCAGTCGGGATGTCACGAGGGCATGAGTGACTGTGCATAGGGCATCCCGATCCAATAGGGGACACAACTGGCGTACCAGGCGGACCTGGTAGAACGCCCTCCTGGCCATGGCTGTCACTTGATCTTCCATGGACAGCCGTGTATCAAGGAGGACGCCCAAGTTGCGCGCCCCATCCACAGGGGTTAGATGTTCGCCCCCTATGGCCAGTGATGGAGTCAACTGGTTGTATCGGGATGCCGGAAACCACAGCCACTCGGTCTTGGACGGGTTGAGTCTGAGTCTGTTACTTCCCATCCAGGCCCGCACGGCTTCCAGGAACTGGCACATCACCTCTACGGCATCGTTGGGGTGGTTTGGGGTAGATATATACAGCTGTGTATCATCAGCGTAGAGATGGTA
Organism: Rhabdophis nuchalis; assembly: GCA_039707465.1. Lineage (NCBI taxonomy): Eukaryota > Metazoa > Chordata > Lepidosauria > Squamata > Natricidae > Rhabdophis > Rhabdophis nuchalis. Next base: position 9,329,422 of record CM077650.1, read on the forward strand.
CTCTACCCCAAAACCACGGATGATCTCGCCCAGCGGCTTCATATATGTGTTGAACAGGAGAGGCGAGAGGACCGACCCCTAAGGCACCCCACAAGTGAGGGGTCTCGAGGTCGACCTCTGCCCTCCTGCCAACACAAATTGCGATCGACCGGAGAGGTAGGAGGAGAACCACCGTAATACGGTGCCCCTCACCCCCAACCCCTCCAGCCGATGCAATAGGATACCATGGTCGATGGTATCAAAAGCCGCTGAGAGGTCTAATAGGACCAGGATGGAGGAACAACCCCCATCTCTGGCCCTCCAGAGATCATTCACCAACGCGACCAATGCCGTCTCAGTGCTGTGCCCAGGCCAGAAGCCAGACTGGCGCGGGTCCAGATAGTCAACTTCCTCCAGGTGACGGGGAAACTGTTGTGCCACCACACTCTCTACAACCTTCACCAGAAAGTGAAGGTTGGAGACCGGACGGTAATTAACCAACAATGCTGGGTCCAGAGAGGGCTTCTTCAGGAGGGGTCTCACCATCGCCTCTTTAAGGGAGGCAGGCAAGAACCCCTCACTCAAGGAAGCGTTGACCACCTCCTGGAGCCAGCCTCGTGTAACCTCCCAGGATGCCAGTACAAGCCAGGAGGGACACGGGTCCAATAAACATGTGGTAGCTCGCAGTCGCCCACGTAACCTGTCCATATCTTCGGAAGTAACAGAGTCAAACTCTTCCCACAAAACTGTCTCAAGATCTGCCTCGGGGCATCCCACTGGGCCACTTTCGATGGAGGCTAACTCGCTCCGAATCTGAGCAATTTTATCCTGCAGATAAGTCCCAAATTCCTCTGCTCTACCCTTTAAAGGGGCTTCCCGCACCCTCTGTTGAAGGAGGGAGCGGGTCACCCTAAACAGGGCGGCAGGGTGGTTATCTGCAGATGCGATGAGAGTGGCACAATGATGACGTTTAGCCACTCTCAGCGCCACAAGGTAAGTCCGTAAATGGGCTCTCACCTGTGTTCGGTCAGATTCAGACCGTGTGGATCTCCATCTCCTCTCTAGGCGTCTCTTGTGGCGCTTCATCACCCTCAGCTCCTCGGTGAACCAAGGAGCCTGGGTGATTCGTCGCCGCAAGAGAGGCCGCAAGGGCGCGACCCGATCCAAGGCCCCTGTGGCCGCAGTATTCCATGCGGCCACGAGGTCCTCCATCGGGGCGCGGGTCAAGGACACAGGAAATGGCCCAAGCGCCGTCTGGAACCTATCTGGGACCATCAGGCGCCTGGGGCGGAACCATATAGGTGACTCAGGTTCCGCCTCCCCACGGTGGGGTGTAGCGATTGGAAATTCGAGCCGGAGAAGTGAGTGGTCTGACCATGACAGAGGTGTGATGGCTATGTCCCCTATACCCAGATCACTCTTCCATTGACCAGAGACAAAGATTAGGTCCAGCGTGTGTCCTCCCTCATGCGTGGGGCCCCGAATTACTTGGGTCAGGTCCATGGCCGTCATGGAGGCCATGAACTCCCAAGCTGCCTCTGATGATTCGCCCACTGATGGCAGGTTGAAGTCCCCCATGACAACCAGTCTGGGGGTCTCAACCGCCATCGCGGCGATCATCTCAAGGAGCTCGGGCAGGGCTGCTGTTACATAGCGGGGAGCCAGGTATACAATCAGCACGCCCAACTGCCTCCCTAGGCCCCACTTCACGCAGAGGGACTCACCGCCGGTGGTCTGTGGTACAGTGGTCTCTCTCGGCTCAAGGCCTTCCCTAACAATAACCGCTACCCCTCCACCCCTGCCTAGGGCCCGAGGCTGATGAAAAGCGCGGTAACCTGGCGGGCACATTTCTACGAGGGGAAGTCCTCCCTCGTGGCCCAGCCAGGTCTCCGCTATTCCCACCAGGTCCGGGTCCCCCTCCGACACAAGGTCGTGAATGAGGGGGGCTTTGTTGACCACGGACCTGGCGTTGCAAAACATCAGCCTCGGGCCCTGGCTCTGTAATCCCTGACCACCTAGCCTGCGGGGGTTGTGGCACCTGACCGTTTGCAACCATCGGCCTTGTGCCCCCAACCGGAAAGATGAAACCTGTCTCCTATCGGACCTGCCCCTCCCTACGACCGTCTCGATAGATAGGCCCTCAATGGAAACGACATGTGTATCCCCCCTCTTAATGGATCCATCCGCTTCCTTCCTCGGTCTGCTGGCTCCGCCCATTCCCTTCTTACTAGCCTCAACCTGTCTATACCCTCCCCCCTCCCTGGTGCCCCCTAAAATACATAACAAATTTCTAACTAAAAAACCCCTGAGACCACGCTTCGCCCACCTCTCCGGATTAATAAATCCCTCATCAAGGTGGGCCCTCGTTAAAGCGGAGAGCCAGACCTGCGAGAGCGGGGACTCTTGCAGTAATAATAGGTCTACCTTAGAGTACATATTGATATAAATAGATAATTGAATAAATAATTACATATAAATATAATATGCAGGTAATATAAATATAGATGGGTCATGTAATTGATTTTAAAAGACATCGTTGGCCACAGAATTAAAATAGGATGTAAATAGATATAAATAGATGATATAAATATATAAATAGATGGTAAAAGCATAAATAATTCAAAGTGCATCCGTGAGAAATAGTCCGGCTGTTGCGTTCTAAAGGTCTTAAAGGTTATTTCAAAGTTCTTAAATTGTCGCCATCAGCGCTGGCAGAGAGTCCGTCTGGATAGTTGTAACAATCCTCCCAAGGCCCAGAAAGGTCCGAAAGGCCCAAAGCCAGCCACACTTCCTTCTCCCGGCCCGGCCCGGACAGACCCAGCCGAAGGCACCATCCTCTTCCTCTTCGGCCTCGGGCCTGTTCTTGTTAGGCCTCTCCCAGCCGACCGATCCCAAATACCTCGGCACGCTCTCCCTTTCCTCTCCCAGCCGGAGCTCAGCCCGCTGACCACTCCTCCGTTCTTCATTCTCCGCCATTCGCCGTTCTTCGCACTCCTCTGCCCAGGCAGGCCGTCCTCTTGCCCCCCCCCCCCGGCTCCGAGCGGCATCGGCCACACCGTCGGCGTTCTCCGGCATTCTCCAGCGTCTCCCGGCGTCCTCAGGCCCGCCAAACGTCCAACGGCCCGGCCGGCCATTCTGGTCTCAAATGGCAACCAGGGTGGATAACTCACAGATCCCAGCCCTCAAAATTGTAAGTAACGGGCTGGGGCACGAGAAATAAGGCCAACGAGCTCCATGACCCACACGGAGCTCAAGCTAGACAGCCGTCTTCGCAGAAGGGCAGTTCAAAGATCTGCGGTAGGTAGGTAGGTAGGGAGGGAGGGAGGGAGGGAGGGAGGGAGGTAGAGAGGTAGAGAGAGGGAGAAATAGGTAGGTAGGTAGGTAGGTAGGTAGGTAGGTAGGTAGGTAGGTAGGTAGGTGGATGGAGAGAGAGAGAGAAAAAATACAGTAGGTAGGTAGGTTGGTAGGTCGGTAGGTAGGTTGGTAGGTAGGTATGTATGTATGTAGGTAGGTAGGTAGGTGGGTGGATAGAGAGAAAAGTACGGTAGGTAGGTAGGTAGGTAGGTAGGTAGGTAGGTAGGTAGGTAGGTAGGTAGGTAGGTAGGTAGGTAGGTAGGTAGGTAGAGGGATATAGGGAGAGACGGAGAGAGGGTTAGGGTTAGGGTTAGGGTTAGGGTTAGGGTTAGGGTTAGGGTTAGTCGGTTAGGGTTAGTCGATGGATAGAGAGAGAGAAAAAATACAGTAGGTAGGTAGGTAGGTAGGTAGGTAGGTAGGTCGGTAGGTAGGTTGGTAGGTAGGTATGTATGTATGTATGTATGTAGGTAGGTAGGTGGGTGGATAGAGAGAAAAGTACAGTAGGTAGGTAGGTAGGTAGGTAGGTAGGTAGGTAGGTAGGTAGGTAGGTAGGTAGGTAAGTAGGTAGGTAGGCAGGTAGGTAGGTAGAGGGATAGAGAAGGAGAGGGATAAATACAGAAGGTAGGTAGGTAGGTAGGTTGGTAGGTAGGTAGGTAGGTAGGTAGGTAGGTAGGTAGGTAGGTAGGTAGGTAGGTAGGTAGGTAGGTAGGTGGATAGAGAGAGAGAAAAGTACAGTAGATAGGTAGGTAGGTAGGTAGGTAGGTAGGTAGGTAGGTAGGTAGGTAGGTAGGTAGGTAGGTAGAGGGATATAGGGATAGAGGAAGAGAGGGAGAAATACAGTAGGTAGGTAGGTAGGTAGGTAGGTAGGTAGGTAGGTAGGTAGGTAGGTAGGTAGGTAGGAAGGTAGGTAGGTAGAGGGATAGAGAGGGAGAGGGATAAATACAGAAGGTAGGTAGGTAGGTAGGTAGGTAGGTAGGTAGGTAGGTAGGTAGGTAGAGGGAAAATACACTAGGTAGGTAGGTAGGGTGAGGGAGAGAGGGAGAAATACAGTAGGTAGGTAGGTAGGTAGGTAGGTAGGTAGGTAGGTAGGTAGGTAGGTAGGTAGAGGAAGAGAGGGAGAGGAAGAAATACAGTAGGTAGGTAGGGAGTTGGGAAGGTAGAGGGAGAGAGGGAGAAATACAAGAGGGAGGTAGGTAGGTAGAGGGAGAGAGGGAGAAGAAGAAATACAGTAGGTAGGTAGGTAGGTAGGTAGGTAGGTAGGTAGGTAGGTAGGTAGGTAGGTAGGTAGGTAGAGGGAGAGAGGGAGAGGGAAAGGGAGAAATACAGTAGGTAGGAAGGTAGGTAGGTAGGTAGGTAGGTAGGTAGGTAGGTAGGTAGGTAGGTAGGTAGGTAGGTAGGTAGGTAGGTAGAAGGATAGAGGGAGAAATAAAGAAGGTAGGTAGGTAGGTAGGTAGGTAGGTTAGGTAGGTAGAAGGATAGAGGGAGAAATACAGGAGGTAGGTATGTAGGAAGATGGATAGAGAGGGAGAGGGAGAAATACAGGAGGTAGGTAGGTAGGTAGGTAGGTAGGTAGGTAGGTAGGTAGGTAGGTAGGTAGGTAGGTTGGTAGGTTGGTAGGTAGAAGGAGAAATACAGGAGGTAGGTAGGTAGGTATGTAGGTAATGGGAGAGAGAGAGGAATAAATACAGTAGGTAGGGAGGTAGTTATGTAGGTAGGTAGGTAGAGGAAGAGAGGGAGAGGAAGAAATACAGTAGGCAGGTAGGTAGTTGGGAAGGTAGAGGGAGAGAGGGAGAAATACAGGAGGTAGGCAGGTAGGTAGGCAGAGCGAGAGAGGGAGAAGAAGAAATACAGTAGGTAGGTAGGTAGGTAGGTAGGTAGGTAGGTAGGTAGGTAGGTAGGTAGGTAGGTAGGTGGAGAGAGGGACAAGGAGAAATACAGGAGGTAGGTAGGTAGGTAGAAAGATAGAGGGAGAAATACAGTAGGTAGGTAGGTAGGTAGGTAGGTAGGTAGGTAGGTAGGTAGGTAGGTAGGTAGGTAGGTAGGTAGGTAGGTAGGTAGGTAGGTAGGTAGAGGGAGAGGGGAAAATACAGTAGGTAAGTAGGTAGGTAGGTAGGTAGTTAGAGGGATAGAGAGAGGGGGGGAGAAATATAAGAGGTAGTTAGGTAGTTAGGTAAGTAGAGGGATATAGAGAGGGAGAAATACAGGAGGTAGGTAGATAGGTAGGTAGGTAGAGGAATAGAGAGATAGGGGGAGAAATACAGGAGGCAGGCAGGCAGGCAGGCTGGCAGGCAGGCAGGTGGGTAGGTAAAGGAATAGAGAGAGAGAGGGAGAAATACAGTAGGTAGGTAGGTAGGTAGAGGGATAGAGGGAGAGGGGGGAGAAATACAGTAGGTAGGTAGCTAGGTAGAGTAAGAGAGGGAGGGGAGTTAGAGGGAGGGGAAACCGAGGCAGAGAAAGAAGGGGGTCGCTGAGAGGGTCTATGAGGGGAAACTTTTTCATTTAACCAAACTTGGCCACAGCAACACCTGGCAGGTACAGCTAGTTGTAAAATAAAAATGTCTTTAATTCCTCTTATTTCTTCCAAGCTTCAGGTTCTTGTTACCTTAATCCAAATGCAGTGGAAGGTAAAAAGACAAAAACATAAACAAAAAGAACCACAACCAATCAACAACAAAAAAAAACCAAATATCTACAAAGATAGCAGAGAGAGAAAAAGTAGTAAAAAAGAAAAAAATGACCCCAATTGTTAGCTAAAAATTTATCTTTAATCCCCCTTGTTCCCTCCAACTCTAAGAGTAGGAGAGAAAAGGAGGGAAGAAAAATAAAGAAAAAGGAGAGAAAAATAAATATAAAAAGTAAAAATCCAATAAGTGCCCACAAGGTGGAAAGTTACAAGAAAAAATCAAGAAAGAAGTTGATTTAGAAAAGGAACCAAATACAGATCAAACCTAAAAATAATAATAATAATAACCTCCATTCTTAATATAAACAAACGCTCCACCGTTCCAAACAGTTCCAAAACAAATCCAGAGCTCCAAAATTATAATCAGGAAAGTAGGAATCAGGAAAGTAGGAAAACAAAAGCACCCAAAATGAATCCACAGCTGGTGTTGTGTCTTATGCAGCAATTTTAACATCAGACTGTTTATTATGTCTTCAAGGTGACTTTTTCCTTTTTCTCTCTGTTGCCACTAGATGGCACTGTTGTTACTGAAAAGAGTAGTTAGGGAAACAAATCTGAGAACAATCTCAAAATCAATTACTTGTGAAGCTCCCAAGAGAAAACTCCAATTAATTCATGGCCTCAAGATAAAGTTCAAAAAACATCCATTTATTAGGATTAACATCTTGGCTGAGCGTAGAGCCAGAACTGAAAGTTATTTTATGGCGTCTGAACTGTACCCCTCCTATGCCCCCTCACCTCTACCTGTCATAAATCACGTTATCCAATTAGCATCTAAAGTAAATCTATGCATGCGCAGTCACAGTTCATCCTGATATTCCATTCCGACCACAGGAATGTCAAGAATTTTCACTTCTCTATGGCAACCAGATAATCATCATGGCAACGCTGTAACAGTTGACATTACTTCAAATATCAATATGTAAATTTAAAAAGTTTACTGGCAATCAACTCTATCCAGACTGTTCTCTATTTCTCCAGACCATTCTGCCAAAACTATTTGCTGAGTCCTTTATTTATATTGGCGTTCACTTCTCCGCCGCTACTTCCTGGAGGGGTAATCCACCCCCCCTTTTTTTTTGCCTTCTCTCTTTGTTCTCAGTGTACCCCAGGGTATTATCAAGATCTCACCCAGACATTTCAAGCTGCTTCTTTCTCTCTTTTTGTGATGCTGCCTCAACTCTTTGACAACTCGCAATGGCTGTCTTTCTTCCCATCTGGGTCGAAAGCTATTGCAGACATTCGGGGTGGGTGGGGGGGTGACACCCCCCTTTGCCTCTGCCCGTGCTCTCATTCCTCACTGTCTCTCCAAGACAGTTCCAGACTCAATCGAAACTCAATCAATTGAGTATGGTAGGATATCCAGAGACCTGAAGTTCGTGTGCGCACCATTGAGGTTTTAGTTTAGTTTAGTTTATTCAAATTTATACCCCGCACCTTCTCCAAAAAGGACCCAGGGCGGCGCACAGGAAATTTAAAAACATAACAATATAACAAAATACAAAATTTAAAAAAGCTATTAAATATACCCTGTGCTAAAATAGTATAAAATCCCCCGAATTAAAACTATCTAAAAACGGTCAAAACGGGAGGTTATGCTAGGCCGGCTTGTTGGAAAAGGTGTGTCTTAAGATGCTGGCGGAAGAGGCGGAGGTCTGTGATGGTACGTAGTTTGGGGGGTAAGTCGTTCCAGAGGGTAGGGCCCGCCACAGAGAAGGCCCTTCCCCTGGGTGTCGCCAACCGGCATTGCCCGGCCGACGGCACCCTGAGAAGGCCCTCTCTGTGGGAGCGGATCGGACGAAGGGATGTATGGGGCAGAAGACGGTCTCGCATATAACTAGGCCCTGAGCCATGGAGCGCTTTGAAGATGGTCGTCAAAACCTTGAAGCGCACCCGAAAGGCCACAGGCAGCCAGTGCAGCTCGCGCAGGAGAGGTGTTATGTGGGAGTACCTAGAGGCTCCCATAATCACCCGCGCGGCCGCATTCTGGACTAGCTGTAGCTTTCGAGTGCACCTCAAGGGAAGCCCCATGTAGAGAGACATGGGGCTGGTGCTGGCCCCTCCTTCTGGCCATGCTGCATCTTTAGGCTCCAAGCTGAACGATCAGAGGTCAAGGTTTCCCAGCTGTTAATGTCCATTCCCAAGGCCTTTAGATCCATCTTGCAGATATCCTTATATCGCAGCTGTGGTCTCCCTCTGGGGCACTTTCCCTGTATGAATTCTCCATACAGGAGATCTTTCGGAATCCAACCATCAGCCATTCTCACATGCCCAAGCCAGTGTAGTCGTTGCTGTTTCAATAGTGTATACATGTTAGAGATTCCAGCACATTCCAAGACTGCACTATTTGGAACTTTGTCATGCCAGGTGATGCCAAGAATACATCGGAGACAGTGCATATGAAAGGTGTTCATATGAAGGGGGGGGGGAAATGGTGGTTTTAAACCATTAAACCCCAAAAGTACTCTTTGTTTTAAACAACTTGGAGACAGAAAGGAGGAAACAGAGAATTGACTAACCCATTTAAACACAAACTTTGAATTTGGATTTGAAAAGATTGTGTCTTTAAAAGAGATTAATTGACAATTGGGAACTCTACAAAGGAATGGAAGGAGGAGTGAAAGGGAAGTTAAGAACATACCAAGGAGACTTGCTTTGTTCGAGCCTGTTCTAACTAACACATCTTAAGAAACTCTAATTAATGAGAAGTGGAATGTAACAAGGAAAAAAATCAAGAAAAAAGCACTATTTTCTCACTTATAATCCAATCTTGTCTGAGCAATGTATGAAATGTGAAAACATCACAAGAATTAACCAACTGACATAAATCAGAACTTGGAAAAAGCAGCGAGGAGAAACAAAAGTTAAAAACATACCAAGGAGACTTGCTTTGTTAGAGTTTCTTCTAATTAATATATTTTAAGCAACTCTAACCAACGAGAGGTGGAATATAACAAGGAAAAAAAATCAAGAGCAAAAAAAAAAACGGAGTTATTTGCCAGAGGGAAGAACAAACAACAAAGGAAGAGAAGTGGTCAAGATGTCTCCCTCTTTTCTTCCTCTCCTTTTTAGCTGAATCAGAATTTAAGTTGGACCAGAACTGTGAAATAAGAAGAACCTTGGAAAACTTGGGATTTAAATTATAATTAACCATACAAGTAACTGTAATTTTGGAACTGGACATTATGGAAAGGTGGAAATTTGAAGAATTATGTGAAATTATAACAAAAATGCATAAATCATTAAAATTAAGTTTAAATAGAATGTTGAAGTTAGAATCTGAGGAAAGGCAGGAAGCGAAGGAAGAAGAGAGGGAGGATAATGAAAGGGTAGAAACGGTGGTCAATAAAAAGCAGACAAAAGATTTCACTGTGGCTTGGGGAAAATTGAAGAGGGTAGACATGTCCCAACAAAGAAAAGAGAGGAGACAGGAATAGAGAATTGGGACAAAAGACTTACTAGGAAAAAATCAGATATTTAGAAATTGTTACGTGGAGAAGATAAAGTTGAGGTATGTGATTTACTCTTTTACATGATAATGGATAGAGAAAAAGAGAAATACGATAGGTAGGTAAGTAGAGGGACAGAGAGGGAGAGGGAGAAATACGGTAGGTAGGTAGGTAGGTAGCTAGGTAGGTAGGTAGGTAGGTAGGTAGAGCGAAGGATAGGAAGAGGGAGAAATACAGTAGGTGGCTAGCTAGCTAGCTAGCTAGCTAGGTAGGTAGCTAGCTAGGTAGGTAGGTAGGTAGGTAGGTAGGTAGGTAGAGGGGTAGAGAGAGGGAGAAATACACTAGGTAGGTAGGTAGGTTGGTAGATGGATAGAGAGAGAGAGGGATAAGAGAGGGAGAGGTAGGTAGGTAGATAGGTAGAGCGAAGGAGAGGAAGAGGGAGAAGAGCTAGGTAGGTAGGTAGGTAGGTAGGTAGGTAGGTAGGTAGGTAGGTTGGTAGGTAGGTAGGTAGAGGGGTAGGTAGAGGGGTAGAGAGAGGGAGAAATACACTAGGTAGGTAGGTAATTAGGTAGATGGATAGAGAGAGAGAAAAAATACAGTATGCAGTTAGATAGGTAGGTAGGTGGAGAGATAGAGAGGGAGAGGGATAAATATAGTAGGTAGGTAGGTAGGTAGGTAGGTAGGTAGGTAGGTAGGTAGGTAGGTAGGTAGAGGGGTAGAGAGAGGGAGAAATACACTAGGTAGGTAGGTAGGTTGGTAGATGGATAGAGAGAGAGAGGGATAAGAGAGGGAGAGGTAGGTAGGTAGATAGGTAGAGCGAAGGAGAGGAAGAGGGAGAAGAGCTAGGTAGGTAGGTAGGTAGGTAGGTAGGTAGGTTGGTAGGTCGGTAGGTAGAGGGGTAGGTAGAGGGGTAGAGAGAGGGAGAAATACACTAGGTAGGTAGGTAATTAGGTAGATGGATAGAGAGAGAGAAAAATACAGTATGCAGTTAGATAGGTAGGTAGGTAGGTAGGTAGGTAGGTAGGTAGGTAGGTGGAGAGATAGAGAGGGAGAGGGATAAATACAGTAGGTAGGTAGGTAGAGGGATAGAGAGAGTTGGAGAAATACAGAAGGTAGGTAGGTAGGTAGGTAGGGTGATAGAGGGAGGTAGATATACAGTAGGTAGGTAGGTAGGTACGTAGGTAGGTAGGTAGGTACGTAGGTAGATAGGTAGGTAGGTAGGTAGGTAGAGGAGAGAAAGAGTTGGAGAAATACAGAAGGTAGGTAGGTAGGTAGGTAGAGGGATAGAGGGAGCGAAATATACAGTAGGTAGGTAGGTAGGTAGGTAGGTAGGTAGGTACATAGGTAGGTAGGTAGGTAGGTAGAGGGATAGAGAGGGAGAGGGATAAATAGAGTAGGTAGGTAGGTAGAGGGATAGAGAGAGTTGGAGAAATACAGAAGGTAGGTAGGTAGGTAGGTAGGGTGATAGAGGGAGGTAGATATACAGTAGGTAGGTAGGTAGGTACGTAGGTAGGTAGGTAGGTACGTAGGTAGATAGGTAGGTAGGTAGGTAGGTAGAGGGAGAGAAAGAGTTGGAGAAATACAGAAGGTAGGTAGGTAGGTAGGTAGAGGGATAGAGGGAGCGAAATATACAGTAGGTAGGTAGGTAGGTAGGTAGGTAGGTACATAGGTAGGTAGGTAGGTAGGTAGAGGGATAGAGAGGGAGAGGGATAAATAGAGTAGGTAGTTAGGTAGAGGGATAGACAGAGTGGGAGAAATACAGTAGGCAGGTAGATAGGTAGGTTGGTAGGTTGGTAGGTTGGTAGAGAGAGTGAGAAATACAGTAGGTAGGTAGGTAGGTAAGTAGATAGGTAGATGGAGAGAGAGGGAGAGGGAGAAATACAGTAGGTATGTAGGTAGGTAGGTAGCTAGGTAGGTAGGTAGGTAGGTAGGTAGGTAGGTAGGTAGGTAGGTAGAGGGGTAGAGAGAGGGAGAAATACACTAGGTAGGTAGGTAATTAGGTAGATGGATAGAGAGAGAGAGAAATACAGTATGCAGTTAGATAGGTAGGTAGGTGGAGAGATAGAGAGGGAGAGGGATAAATATAGTAGGTAGGTAGGTAGGTAGGTAGGTAGGTAGGTAGGTAGGTAGGTAGGTAGAGGGGTAGAGAGAGAGAGGGATAAATACAGTAGGTAGGTAGGTAGAGGGATAGAGAGAGTTGGAGAAATACAGAAGGTAGGTAGGTAGGTAGGTAGGTAGGTAGGTAGGTAGGTAGGTAGGTAGGTAGGTAGGTAGGTAGGTAGGTAGGTAGGTAGGGTGATAGAGGTAGGTAGATATACAGTAGGTAGGTACGTATGTAGGTAGGTAGGTACGTAGGTAGGTAGGTAGGTAGGTAGGTAGGTAGGTAGGTAGGTAGGTTGGTAGGTCGGTAGGTAGAGGGGTAGGTAGAGGGGTAGAGAGAGGGAGAAATACACTAGGTAGGTAGGTAATTAGGTAGATGGATAGAGAGAGAGAAAAATACAGTATGCAGTTAGATAGGTAGGTAGGTAGGTAGGTAGGTAGGTAGGTAGGTAGGTAGGTAGGTAGGTAGGTAGGTGGAGAGATAGAGAGGGAGAGGGATAAATACAGTAGGTAGGTAGGTAGAGGGATAGAGAGAGTTGGAGAAATACAGAAGGTAGGTAGGTAGGTAGGTAGGGTGATAGAGGGAGGTAGATATACAGTAGGTAGGTAGGTAGGTAGGTAGGTAGGTAGGTAGGTACGTAGGTAGATAGGTAGGTAGGTAGGTAGGTAGGTAGAGGGAGAGAAAGAGTTGGAGAAATACAGAAGGTAGGTAGGTAGGTAGGTAGAGGGATAGAGGGAGCGAAATATACAGTAGGTAGGTAGGTAGGTAGGTAGGTAGGTACATAGGTAGGTAGGTAGGTAGGTAGAGGGATAGAGAGGGAGAGGGATAAATAGAGTAGGTAGTTAGGTAGAGGGATAGACAGAGTGGGAGAAATACAGTAGGCAGGTAGATAGGTAGGTTGGTAGGTTGGTAGGTTGGTAGAGAGAGTGAGAAATACAGTAGGTAGGTAGGTAGGTAAGTAGATAGGTAGATGGAGAGAGAGGGAGAGGGAGAAATACAGTAGGTATGTAGGTAGGTAGCTAGGTAGGTAGGTAGGTAGGTAGGTAGGTAGGTAGGTAGATAGAGGGGTAGAGAGAGGGAGAAATACACTAGGTAGGTAGGTAATTAGGTAGATGGATAGAGAGAGAGAGAAATACAGTATGCAGTTAGATAGGTAGGTAGGTGGAGAGATAGAGAGGGAGAGGGATAAATATAGTAGGTAGGTCGGTAGGCAGGTAGGTAGGTAGGTAGGTAGGTAGGTAGGTAGGTAGGTAGGTAGGTAGGTAGGTAGGTAGGTAGAGGGGTAGAGAGAGAGGGGGATAAATACAGTAGGTAGGTAGGTAGAGGGATAGAGAGAGTTGGAGAAATACAGAAGGTAGGTAGGTAGGTAGGTAGGTAGGTAGGTAGGTAGGTAGGTAGGTAGGTAGGGTGATAGAGGTAGGTAGATATACAGTAGGTAGGTACGTAGGTAGGTAGGTAGGTAGGTACGTAGGTAGGTAGGTAGGTAGGTAGGTAGGTAGGTAGGTAGGTAGGTAGGTTGGTAGGTCGGTAGGTAGAGGGGTAGGTAGAGGGGTAGAGAGAGGGAGAAATACACTAGGTAGGTAGGTAATTAGGTAGATGGATAGAGAGAGAGAAAAATACAGTATGCAGTTAGATAGGTAGGTAGGTAGGTAGGTAGGTAGGTAGGTAGGTAGGTGGAGAGATAGAGAGGGAGAGGGATAAATACAGTAGGTAGGTAGGTAGAGGGATAGAGAGAGTTGGAGAAATACAGAAGGTAGGTAGGTAGGTAGGTAGGGTGATAGAGGGAGGTAGATATACAGTAGGTAGGTAGGTAGGTACGTAGGTAGGTAGGTAGGTACGTAGGTAGATAGGTAGGTAGGTAGGTAGAGGGAGAGAAAGAGTTGGAGAAATACAGAAGGTAGGTAGGTAGGTAGGTAGAGGGATAGAGGGAGCGAAATATACAGTAGGTAGGTAGGTAGGTAGGTAGGTAGGTAGGTAGGTACATAGGTAGGTAGGTAGGTAGGTAGAGGGATAGAGAGGGAGAGGGATAAATAGAGTAGGTAGTTAGGTAGAGGGATAGACAGAGTGGGAGAAATACAGTAGGCAGGTAGATAGGTAGGTTGGTAGGTTGGTAGGTTGGTAGAGAGAGTGAGAAATACAGTAGGTAGGTAGGTAGGTAGGTAGGTAAGTAGATAGGTAGATGGAGAGAGAGGGAGAGGGAGAAATACAGTAGGTATGTAGGTAGGTAGGTAGGTAGGTAGCTAGGTAGGTAGGTAGGTAGGTAGGTAGGTAGGTAGGTAGAGGGGTAGAGAGAGGGAGAAATACACTAGGTAGGTAGGTAATTAGGTAGATGGATAGAGAGAGAGAGAAATACAGTATGCAGTTAGATAGGTAGGTAGGTGGAGAGATAGAGAGGGAGAGGGATAAATATAGTAGGTAGGTAGGTAGGTAGGTAGGTAGGTAGGTAGGTAGGTAGGTAGGTAGGTAGGTAGGTAGGTAGGTAGAGGGGTAGAGAGAGAGAGGGATAAATACAGTAGGTAGGTAGGTAGAGGGATAGAGAGAGTTGGAGAAATACAGAAGGTAGGTAGGTAGGTAGGTAGGTAGGTAGGTAGGTAGGTAGGTAGGGTGATAGAGGTAGGTAGATATACAGTAGGTAGGTACGTAGGTAGGTAGGTAGGTACGTAGGTAGGTAGGTAGGTAGGTAGGTAGAGGGAGAGAAAGAGAGGGAGAAAGAGAGGGAGAGGGATAAATATAGTAGGTAGGTAGGTAGGTACAGTATGCAGTTAGATAGGTAGGTAGGTGGAGAGATGGAGAGGGAGAGGGATAAATATAGTAGGTAGGTAGGTAGGTAGGTAGGTAGGTAGGTAGGTAGGTAGGTAGGTAGGTAGGTAGGTAGGTAGGTAGAGGGGTAGAGAGAGAGAGGGATAAATACAGTAGGTAGGTAGGTAGAGGGATAGAGAGAGTTGGAGAAATACAGAAGGTAGGTAGGTAGGTAGGTAGGGTGATAGAGGGAGGTAGATATACAGTAGGTAGGTAGGTAGGTACGTAGGTAGGTAGGTAGGTAGGTAGGTAGGTAGGTAGAGGGAGAGAAAGAGAGGGAGAAAGAGAGGGAGAGGGATAAATATAGTAGGTAGGTAGGTAGGTACAGTATGCAGTTAGATAGGTAGGTAGGTGGAGAGATAGAGAGGGAGAGGGATAAATATAGTAGGTAGGTAGGTAGGTAGGTAGGTAGGTAGGTAGGTAGGTTGGTAGGTTGCCAGAGAGAGGGAGATATGCAGTAGGTAGGTAGGTAGGTAGGTAGGTAGGTAGGTAGGTAGGTAGGTAGGTAGGTAGGTAGAGGGATAGAGAGGGAGAGGGATAAATAGAGTAGGTAGTTAGGTAGAGGGATAGACAGAGTGGGAGAAATACAGTAGGCAGGTAGATAGGTAGGTTGGTAGGTTGGTAGGTTGGTAGAGAGAGTGAGAAATACAGTAGGTAGGTAGGTAGGTAGGTAAGTAGATAGGTAGATGGAGAGAGAGGGAGAGGGAGAAATACAGTAGGTATGTAGGTAGGTAGGTAGGTAGGTAGGTAGGTAGGTAGGTAGGTAGGTAGGTAGGTAGAGGGGTAGAGAGAGGGAGAAATACACTAGGTAGGTAGGTAATTAGGTAGATGGATAGAGAGAGAGAGAAATACAGTATGCAGTTAGATAGGTAGGTAGGTGGAGAGATAGAGAGGGAGAGGGATAAATATAGTAGGTAGGTAGGTAGGTAGGTAGGTAGGTAGGTAGGTAGGTAGGTAGGTAGGTAGGTAGGTAGAGGGGTAGAGAGAGAGAGGGATAAATACAGTAGGTAGGTAGGTAGAGGGATAGAGAGAGTTGGAGAAATACAGAAGGTAGGTAGGTAGGTAGGTAGGTAGGTAGGTAGGTAGGTAGGTAGGTAGGTAGGGTGATAGAGGTAGGTAGATATACAGTAGGTAGGTACGTAGGTAGGTAGGTAGGTACGTAGGTAGGTAGGTAGGTAGGTAGGTAGGTAGAGGGAGAGAAAGAGAGGGAGAAAGAGAGGGAGAGGGATAAATATAGTAGGTAGGTAGGTAGGTACAGTATGCAGTTAGATAGGTAGGTAGGTGGAGAGATGGAGAGGGAGAGGGATAAATATAGTAGGTAGGTAGGTAGGTAGGTAGGTAGGTAGGTAGGTAGGTAGGTAGGTAGAGGGGTAGAGAGAGAGAGGGATAAATACAGTAGGTAGGTAGGTAGAGGGATAGAGAGAGTTGGAGAAATACAGAAGGTAGGTAGGTAGGTAGGTAGGGTGATAGAGGGAGGTAGATATACAGTAGGTAGGTAGGTAGGTACGTAGGTAGGTAGGTAGGTAGGTAGGTAGGTAGGTAGGTAGGTAGGTAGAGGGAGAGAAAGAGAGGGAGAAAGAGAGGGAGAGGGATAAATATAGTAGGTAGGTAGGTAGGTACAGTATGCAGTTAGATAGGTAGGTAGGTGGAGAGATAGAGAGGGAGAGGGATAAATATAGTAGGTAGGTAGGTAGGTAGGTAGGTAGGTAGGTAGGTAGGTAGGTAGAGGGGTAGAGAGAGGGAGAAATACACTAGGTAGGTAGGTAGGTTGGTAGATGGATAGAGAGAGAGAGGGATAAGAGAGGGAGAGGTAGGTAGGTAGATAGGTAGAGCGAAGGAGAGGAAGAGGGAGAAGAGCTAGGTAGGTAGGTAGGTAGGTAGGTATGTAGGTAGGTAGGTAGGTAGGTAGGTAGGTAGGTAGGTAGGTAGGTAGAGGGGTAGAGAGAGGGAGAAATACACTAGGTAGGTAGGTAATTAGGTAGATGGATAGAGAGAGAGAGAAATACAGTATGCAGTTAGATAGGTAGGTAGGTGGAGAGATAGAGAGGGAGAGGGATAAATATAGTAGGTAGGTAGGTAGGTAGGTAGGTAGGTAGGTAGGTAGGTAGGTAGGTAGGTAGGTAGGTAGAGGGGTAGAGAGAGAGAGGGATAAATACAGTAGGTAGGTAGGTAGAGGGATAGAGAGAGTTGGAGAAATACAGAAGGTAGGTAGGTAGGTAGGTAGGTAGGTAGGTAGGTAGGTAGGTAGGTAGGTAGGTAGGGTGATAGAGGTAGGTAGATATACAGTAGGTAGGTACGTAGGTAGGTAGGTAGGTACGTAGGTAGGTAGGTAGGTAGGTAGGTAGGTAGAGGGAGAGAAAGAGAGGGAGAAAGAGAGGGAGAGGGATAAATATAGTAGGTAGGTAGGTAGGTACAGTATGCAGTTAGATAGGTAGGTAGGTGGAGAGATGGAGAGGGAGAGGGATAAATATAGTAGGTAGGTAGGTAGGTAGGTAGGTAGGTAGGTAGGTAGGTAGGTAGAGGGGTAGAGAGAGAGAGGGATAAATACAGTAGGTAGGTAGGTAGAGGGATAGAGAGAGTTGGAGAAATACAGAAGGTAGGTAGGTAGGTAGGTAGGGTGATAGAGGGAGGTAGATATACAGTAGGTAGGTAGGTAGGTACGTAGGTAGGTAGGTAGGTAGGTAGGTAGGTAGGTAGGTAGGTAGGTAGAGGGAGAGAAAGAGAGGGAGAAAGAGAGGGAGAGGGATAAATATAGTAGGTAGGTAGGTAGGTACAGTATGCAGTTAGATAGGTAGGTAGGTGGAGAGATAGAGAGGGAGAGGGATAAATATAGTAGGTAGGTAGGTAGGTAGGTAGGTAGGTAGGTAGGTAGGTAGGTAGGTAGGTAGAGGGGTAGAGAGAGGGAGAAATACACTAGGTAGGTAGGTAGGTTGGTAGATGGATAGAGAGAGAGAGGGATAAGAGAGGGAGAGGTAGGTAGGTAGATAGGTAGAGCGAAGGAGAGGAAGAGGGAGAAGAGCTAGGTATGTAGGTAGCTAGGTAGGTAGGTAGGTAGGTTGGTAGATGGATAGAGAGAGAGAGGGATAAGAGAGGGAGAGGTAGGTAGGTAGATAGGTAGAGCGAAGGAGAGGAAGAGGGAGAAGAGCTAGGTAGGTAGGTAGCTAGGTAGGTTGGTAGGTCGGTAGGTAGAGGGGTAGGTAGAGGGGTAGAGAGAAGGAGAAATACACTAGGTAGGTAGGTAATTAGGTAGATGGATAGAGAGAGAGAAAAATACAGTATGCAGTTAGGTAGGTAGGTAGGTAGGTAGGTAGGTAGGTAGGTAGGTAGGTAGGTGGAGAGATAGAGAGGGAGAGGGATAAATACAGTAGGTAGGTAGGTAGAGGGATAGAGAGAGTTGGAGAAATACAGAAGGTAGGTAGGTAGGGTGATAGAGGGAGGTAGATATACAGTAGGTAGGTAGGTAGGTAGGTACGTAGGTAGATAGGTAGGTAGGTAGGTTGGTAGGTAGGTAGGTAGGTAGGTAGGTAGGTAGGTAGGTAGGTAGAGGGAGAGAAAGAGTTGGAGAAATACAGAAGGTAGGTAGGTAGGTAGGTAGAGGGATAGAGGGAGCGGAATATACAGTAGGTAGGTAGGTAGGTAGGTAGGTACATAGGTAGGTAGGTAGGTTGGTAGGTAGGTAGGTAGGTAGGTAGAGGGATAGAGAGGGAGAGGGATAAATAGAGTAGGTAGTTAGGTAGAGGGATAGACAGAGTGGGAGAAATATAGTAGGCAGGTAGGTAGGTAGGTTGGTAGGTTGGTAGGTTAATAATAATAATAATAATAATATTTAATTTTGTATACCGCGTCCTCTCCCCAAGGGGACTCGGAGCGGTGCACAGGGAAATTAAAACATATAAAATATATACAAACAATAAATACAATAAATAAAAACAGATTAAATTAATCGTCCCTGCGCTAAAAAACCCCATTAAAACTAAATTCCCTAAACACCCCAGAGGTAGAGACTAACCAAGGCCGGCCAAGCAGAAAAAGTGTGTTTTCAGTTTTTGACTGAAGGAGCGGAGGTCCGTAGTTGTTCTAATGTCGGGGGGGAGGTCGTTCCAGAGGGCAGGGCCCGCCACAGAGAAGGCCCTTCCCCTGGGCGTCGCCCGCTGACACAGTCTAGTGGACGGCACCCGGAGAAGTCCCTCTCTGTGGGAGCGGATCGGCCGTGAGGATGTATGGGGCAGGATGGTAGAGAGAGTGAGAATGGGGTTGGTAGAGAGAGTGAGAAATACAGTAGGTAGGTAGGTAGGTAAGTAGATAGGTAGATGGAGAGAGAGGGAGAGGGAGAAATACAGTAGGTATGTAGGTAGGTAGGTAGGTAGGTAGGTAGGTAGGTAGGTAGGTAGGTAGGTAGGTAGGTAGGTAGGTAGGTAGCTGGGTAGGTAGGTAGGTAGGTAGGCAGGCAGGCAGGTAGGTGGAGGTAGGTGGAGAGGTAGAGAGAGTGAGAAATACAGTAGGTAGGTAGGCAGGTAGGTAGGTAGAGGGAGAGAGAGGGAGAAATACAGTAGTTAGGTAGGTTGGTAGGTAGGTAGAGGGGTAGAGAGAGGGAGAAATACAGTAGGTAGGTAGGTAGAGGGAGAGAGAGGGAGACGGAGAAATACTGTACGTAGGTAGGTAGCTAGGTAGCTAGGTAGCTAGGTAAAGAGAGAGAGCGAGAGGTAGAAATACAGTAGGTAGCTAGGTAGGCAGGTAGGTAGGTAGGTAGGTAGAGGGAGAGAGAGGGAGAGGGAGAAATATGGTAAGTAGGTAGGTAGGTAGGTAGGTAGGTAGGTAGGTAGGTAGGTAGGAAGGTAGGTAGGTAGGTAGGTAGAGGGGTTGAGAGAGGGAGAAATACACTAGGTAGCTGGGTAGGTAGGTAGGTAGGTAGGTAGGTAGGTAGAGGGATAGAGAGGGAGAGGGATAAGAGAGGGAGAGGTAAGTAGGTAGATAGGTATGTATGTTGGTAGGTAGGTAGGTAGGTAGGTAGGTAGAGGGGTAGAGAGAGGGAGAAATACACTAGGTAGGTAGGTAGGTAGGTAGATGGATAGAGAGAGAGAAAATACAGGTAGGTAGGTAGGTAGGTAGGTAGGTAGGTAGGTAGGTAGGTAGGTAGGTAGGTAGGTAGGAAGGTAGGTAGGTAGGTAGGTAGGTAGAGGGGTTGAGAGAGGGAGAAATACACTAGGTAGCTGGGTAGGTAGGTAGGTAGGTAGGTAGGTAGGTAGGTAGGTAGGTAGGTAGAGGGATAGAGAGGGAGAGGGATAAGAGAGGGAGAGGAAAGTAGGTAGATAGGTATGTATGTTGGTAGGTAGGTAGGTAGGTAGGTAGGTAGAGGGGTAGAGAGAGGGAGAAATACACTAGGTAGGTAGGTAGGTAGGTAGATGGATAGAGAGAGAGAAAATACAGGTAGGTAGGTAGGTAGGTAGGTAGGTAGGTAGGTAGGTAGGTAGGTAGGTAGGTAGGTAGGTAGAGAGATAGAGAGATAGAGAGGGAGAGGGATAAATACAGTAGGTAGGTAGGTAGAGGGATAGAGAGAGTTGGAGAAATACAGAAGGTAGGTAGGTAGGTAGGTAGAGGGATTGAGGGAGGGAGATATACAGTAGGTAGATAGGTAGGTACGTAGGTAGGTAGGTACGTAGGTAGGTAGATAGGTAGGTAGGTAGGCAGGTAGGTAGGTAGAGGGAGAGAGAGGGAGAGGGATAAATACAGTAGGTAGGTAGGTAGAGGGATAGAGAGAGTTGGAGAAATACAGAAGGTAGGTAGGTAGAGAGATAGAGGGAGGGAGATATACAGTAGGTAGGTAGGTAGGTACGTAGGTAGGTACGTAGGTACGTAGGTAGGTAGGTAGGTAGGCAGGTAGGTAGGTAGATGGATAGAGAGGGAGAGGGATAAATAGAGTAGGTAGTTAGGTAGAGGGATAGACAGAGTGTGACAAATACAGTAGGTAGGTAGGTAGGTAGGTAGGTAGGTAGGTAGGTAGGTAGGTAGGTAGGTAGGTAGGTAGGTAGGTAGGTAGGTAGGGAGAGGGAGAGAGAGGGAGATGGAGAAATATGGTAACTAGGTAGGTAGGTAGGTAGGTAGGTAGGTAGGTAGGTAGGTAGGTAGGAAGGTAGGTAGGTAGAGGGGTTGAGAGAGGGAGAAATACACTAGGTAGGTAGGTAGGTAGGTAGGTAGGTAGGTAGGTAGGTAGGTAGGTAGGTAGGTAGAGGGATAGAGTGGGAGAAGGATAAGAGAGGGAGAGGTAAGTAGGTAGATAGGTATGTATGTTGGTAGGTAGGTAGGTAGGTAGGTAGGTAGGTAGGTAGAGGGGTAGAGAGAGGGAGAAATACACTAGGTAGGTAGGTAGGTAGGTAGATGGATAGAGAGAGAGAAAATACAGGTAGGTAGGTAGGTAGGTAGGTAGGTAGGTAGGTAGGTAGGTAGGTAGAGGGGTAGAGAGAGGGAGAAATACACTAGGTAGGTAGGTAGGTAGGTACGTAGATGGATAGAGAGAGAGAAAATACAGTTAGGTAGGTAGGTAGGTAGGTAGGTAGGTAGGAAGGTAGGTAGGTAGGTAGAGGGGTTGAGAGAGGGAGAAATACACTAGGTAGCTGGGTAGGTAGGTAGGTAGGTAGGTAGGTAGGTAGGTAGGTAGGTAGGTAGAGGGATAGAGAGGGAGAGGGATAAGAGAGGGAGAGGTAAGTAGGTAGATAGGTATGTATGTTGGTAGGTAGGTAGGTAGGTAGGTAGGTAGGTAGGTAGGTAGAGGGGTAGAGAGAGGGAGAAATACACTAGGTAGGTAGGTAGGTAGGTAGATGGATAGAGAGAGAGAAAATACAGGTAGGTAGGTAGGTAGGTAGGTAGGTAGGTAGGTAGGTAGGTAGGTAGGTAGAGAGATAGAGAGATAGAGAGGGAGAGGGATAAATACAGTAGGTAGGTAGGTAGAGGGATAGAGAGAGTTGGAGAAATACAGAAGGTTAGGTAGGTAGGTAGAGGGATTGAGGGAGGGAGATATACAGTAGGTAGATAGGTAGGTACGTAGGTAGGTAGGTACGTAGGTAGGTAGATAGGTAGGTAGGTAGGCAGGTAGGTAGGTAGAGGGAGAGAGAGGGAGAGGGATAAATACAGTAGGTAGGTAGGTAGAGGGATAGAGAGAGTTGGAGAAATACAGAAGGTAGGTAGGTAGAGAGATAGAGGGAGGGAGATATACAGTAGGTAGGTAGGTAGGTACGTAGGTAGGTACGTAGGTACGTAGGTAGGTAGGTAGGTAGGCAGGTAGGTAGGTAGATGGATAGAGAGGGAGAGGGATAAATAGAGTAGGTAGTTAGGTAGAGGGATAGACAGAGTGTGACAAATACAGTAGGTAGGTAGGTAGGTAGGTAGGTAGGTAGGTAGGTAGGTAGGTAGGTAGAGGGAGAGAGAGGGAGATGGAGAAATATGGTAACTAGGTAGGTAGGTAGGTAGGTAGGTAGGTAGGTAGGTAGGTAGGTAGGAAGGTAGGTAGGTAGAGGGGTTGAGAGAGGGAGAAATACACTAGGTAGGTAGGTAGGTAGGTAGGTAGGTAGGTAGGTAGGTAGGTAGGTAGGTAGGTAGGTAGGTAGAGGGATAGAGTGGGAGAAGGATAAGAGAGGGAGAGGTAAGTAGGTAGATAGGTATGTATGTTGGTAGGTAGGTAGGTAGGTAGGTAGGTAGGTAGATGGATAGAGAGAGAGAAAATACAGGTAGGTAGGTAGGTAGGTAGGTAGGTAGGTAGGTACGTACGTACGTAGGTAGGTAGGTAGGTAGGTAGGCAGGTAGGTAGGTAGAGGGAGAGAGAGGGAGAGGGATAAATACAGTAGGTAGGTAGGTAGAGGGATAGAGAGAGTTGGAGAAATATAGAAGGTAGGTAGGTAGAGAGATAGAGGGAGGGAGATATACAGTAGGTAGGTAGGTAGGTACGTAGGTAGGTACGTAGGTAGGTAGGCAGGTAGGTAGGTAGGTAGGTAGAGGGAGAGAGAGGGAGAGGGAGAAATATGGTAAGTAGGTAGGTAGGTAGGTAGGTAGGTAGGTAGGTAGGTAGGTAGGTAGGTAGGTAGGTAGGTAGGAAGGTAGGTAGGTAGGTAGGTAGAGGGGTTGAGAGAGGGAGAAATACACTAGGTAGGTAGGTAGGTAGGTAGGTAGAGGGATAGAGAGGGAGAGGGATAAGAGAGGGAGAGGAAAGTAGGTAGATAGGTATGTATGTTGGTAGGTAGGTAGGTAGGTAGGTAGAGGGGTAGAGAGAGCGAGAAATACACTAGGTAGGTAGGTAGGTAGGTAGGTAGGTAGATGGATAGAGAGAGAGAAAATACAGGTAGGTAGGTAGGTAGGTAGGTAGGTAGGTAGGTAGAGGGATAGAGAGGGAGAGGGATAAGAGAGGGAGAGGTAAGTAGGTAGATAGGTATGTATGTTGGTAGGTAGGTAGGTAGGTAGGTAGGTAGGTAGAGGGGTAGAGAGAGGGAGAAATACACTAGGTAGGTAGGTAGGTAGGTAGGTAGGTAGATGGATAGAGAGAGAGAAAATACAGGTAGGTAGGTAGGTAGGTAGGTAGGTAGGTAGGTAGGTAGGTAGGTAGAGAGATAGAGAGGGAGAGGGATAAATACAGTAGGTAGGTAGGTAGAGGGATAGAGAGAGTTGGAGAAATACAGAAGGTAGGTAGGTAGGTAGGTAGAGGGATTGAGGGAGGGAGATATACAGTAGGTAGATAGGTAGGTACGTAGGTAGGTAGGTACGTAGGTAGATAGGTAGGTAGGTAGGCAGGTAGGTAGGTAGAGGGAGAGAGAGGGAGAGGGATAAATACAGTAGGTAGGTAGGTAGAGGGATAGAGAGAGTTGGAGAAATACAGAAGGTAGGTAGGTAGAGAGATAGAGGGAGGGAGATATACAGTAGGTAGGTAGGTAGGTACGTAGGTAGGTACGTAGGTACGTAGGTAGGTAGGTAGGTAGGTAGGCAGGTAGGTAGGTAGATGGATAGAGAGGGAGAGGGATAAATAGAGTAGGTAGTTAGGTAGAGGGATAGACAGAGTGTGACAAATACAGTAGGTAGGTAGGTAGGTGTCAGGCCTGTTTCTTCGTTGACTCAGGAAAGACCACACTTAGACATTATTTTGAAATGTTAAGGCTCCTTTTACTAAGTTACGATAGCTTACAGACCAAGTAAAGCTGAGAATGAATAGTTTAGGCGCGAACAGAAAGTATTAAGCTTAAGCCCATCCCAATCCCCAAACCCCCCCTGTGCATTGTCCAATATGCAGCCATCTCCAACATCAGGTGGGCAGGTCTTCACCATCCTGGAATGCAGGTCCGTTAAACAGGAGATAACACGAAACATCAACATTGTCCACCAGCAGAACACACTCATCCCAAACCCCCCACCCTCCCCGTTTCCATGGCAGCGAAGCAGGAACTAGCGAGACTGACATCCGGACCTCCTCCAGGAACAGCGGGAAATCCAGGGCAGCAATAGGCATACGAGAGGCTACACCTGAAAGACAAGAAGGGAGAGACAAAACAACGGAGAGGAGAAGGAAAAAGAGTCAAGGTTTGTGTGGATACTTGGCATAAAACTGGCGTACCAGTTTAGGAGCTTTGAGATGCTCTTTATCCACCCATTCGTTGTGAGAAGGGGGAAAATCTTTCCACATGACCAGGAACTGAGTTTTATTTCTGCGGATTCTGGAGTCCAAAATGTCTCGCACCTCATAGTGATGATGACCATCCACCAAGGTAGGTGTAGGAGTATCAGGCAATCTTTTGCGGAGATGGGAGGTACGAGCAGGTTTCAGTAAGTGAACATGGAATACAGGGTATAGTCGCCGATAGGTCTTGGGGAGATCCAAACGGACCGACACAGAGCTGATAATTTTGGTGATCGTGAAAGGTCCAACAAATTTGGGACCCAGCTTCTTGCATTTTTGGGGGCTATCCAAATTTTTGGTAGATACATAAACCTGATCACCAACTTTGTAGGAGGGAGGGACTGCTCGTTTCTTATCAGCGTACAGTTTGTGCGAGTCATGGGCATCGTTTAAAGTTTTCCGGAGAACCGGCCAAACAGAAGATAATCTAGAGGACCATTCAGATAAAGAGGGAACCGTCGGCGAGTCGTGAGGCAGTTCGGGTATGGGTACAAAGTCCTGTCCGTAGATGATTTTAAAGGGGGTCATATTCGTACTGGAGTGAACAGAGTTATTATACGCAACTTCGGCATGTATGAGAAGATCAGCCCAATCATCTTGTTGAAAATTAATAAAGCAGCGTAAGTACTGTTCGAGAACGGAATTAACCCTTTCACAAGATCCATTCGTCTGAGGGTGGTAGGCGGAGCTTAAGCTTTGGGCGGAGCCAATCAGTCTCAAAAACTCCTTCCAAAAATGGGATGTAAATTGGGTTCCTCTATCGGAGATGATGCGTTGCGGGACGCCATGAAAACGATAGATATGGGAAACGAACAGTCGGGCCAGAGATTTGGAAGAAGGAATTTTAGTACAGGGGACAAAATGAACTTGTTTAGAAAAAAGATCGGTAACTACCCAGATAACGGTATAACCCTGACTGGGCGGAAGATCAACTATAAAGTCCATTGAAATTTCCTTCCAAGGCCTTTCCGGCGTAGCTACAGACTGGAGAAGACCCTGTGGCTTACCCGGCGCACGTTTTGAAGCCGCACACACAGGGCAACTGGCAATATACGATTCAACATCTTTCTTCATTGATGGCCACCAGAACTGTCTCTTAATAAGATGAATAGTTTTAACGAAACCGAAATGACCAGCTAAACGTGAGTCGTGTGCGCGTTGCAAGACAAAAGGACGTAATGTAGCAGGAACATAGATCTTAGAACCAATCCAGGGAAGATCGTCTCTGGTAGTACAATCACCTGAATGAGTCGAATACCAATCATCAGTAAGTAATTCATCCTTAATACGAGCAATCAGGTCAGCAGGTGGAGTAGTTTGGACAGTAGTTTGGGCTATAGTAGATACTGGAGTAGCAGGTAAAGTGAGTGGCATTATCGGTTGTACTATGGTGAGCTTAGACACATCATATTGTGGCAATCTGGAAAGTGCATCAGCCATGAAATTTTTGCCCCCAGGAATGTATTTGAGGTGGAAATTGAAACGATGGAAATAGTGAGCCCAACGAAGTTGCCTTGGGGACAATTTCCGAGAGGAGGTAAGAGCTTCCAAATTTTTATGGTCCGTCCAGACCTCGAAAGGATGTGGGGCACCCTCAAGAAAATGTCGCCAAGTCATGAGAGCCCACCGAACAGCAAAAGCCTCCTTTTCCCAAATCGCCCAACCGCGTTCGGACGCAGTGAGTTTCCGAGAGGTGTAAGCACAGGGTTGTAATTGGCCATGTTGATTGAGTTGTAACAGGACTGCTCCCACCGCGACATCACTAGCATCCGCTTGAATCACAAATGGGGAATTCACATCGGGGTGTTTAAGAACAGGCTCAGCCGCAAACAACCGTTTAAGCTTTTCGAAAGCGGCCTGACATTCCATCGTCCATTTGAGAGGGGTTCCTGGACGAGGCTTGCCTTCTCCTTTTGTTTTCAGAAGGTTTGTAATGGGCAAGGCAATATCAGCGAATGACGGAATAAATTGGCGGTAAAAATTTGCAAATCCCAAAAAACTTTGCAATTGTTTACGGGTACGGGGAGGGGCCCACTCCGTCACTGCCTTGACTTTAGCAGGATCCATTTCAATTCCCTCAGAGGAGATACGGTAACCCAAATAGTCAATTCTTTCCTGGTGAAACTCACACTTAGAGAGTTTGGCATAAAGTTCAGCGGAACGCAACTTATTTAATACGGAGCGCACTAGTTTAACGTGTTCGTCGTGTGTTTGCGAGTAGACGCCGATGTCATCAATGTAAACAATAACTCCCTTGTAAAGGTGCTCGTGGAGAACCTCATTTATTAGTTGCATAAACACTGAAGGGGCACCTTGAAGACCGAAAGGGAGGACTTTGAATTGGAAACATCCGAGCGGACAGTTAAAAGCTGTTTTCCATTCGTCCCCCTCTTTGATTCTGACCCTGTAATAGGCTTCACGTAAGTCCAACTTCGTAAAAATCTTACCGGTAGCCAGGTGAGCAAGCATGTCCTTCATGAGCGGAAGGGGGTAAATATTGTGTTCACAAATGGTGTTGAGATATGAGTAGTCCTGTATTAATCTTAGAGTGCCATCTTTTTTTTCCCTAAACATAACTGGTGCTGCTACACGGGGCCTAGCTGGTTCAATGAAACCCCTTTGAAGGTTTTTATCGATGAATCTACGTAATTCCTCCATCTCCCGCGGGGTCATTGAGTACATACGAGGTTTGGGTAATTGAACCCCAGGAAGAAAATCAATTGAACAGTCAGTAGCCCTATGAGGAGGAAGGGAATCACAAGATCTTTCACTGAAGGCATCCTTTAGGTCCCAATATTCTTTGGGAATTTTCTCCTCGCCTGGTATGACCTCGGGTGATGGGAAATCCAATAAAGGTGCAGCAGATTCAATATGGGGGGGTTGGTGATGTTGCGGGGGTTGATCAGTTTCTGATGGAAGAGAGGTATCTTCCGGGAGGGATAAAGGAATGCGTACCCAACCTTCCTTCCAGTTTATCAGAGGATTCCATTTACGAAGCCAATTGACCCCCAAAATTACAGCATTATCGGCAATGGCAGTTACAATAAAGTTGATGGTCTCAGTATGGCCCGTGCCTATAGAAACATGAATTGGTTCTGTGATAAAAGATGCTGGGGTGCCCCCAGCTACAGAACCATCCATTTGGCAAAAGGCTATGGGAGTTTTCAAGGTTTTAAGGTGGAAACCCATTTTAGACACGATGTCTTGGCTTATGAGACATTTTGAGCAACCAGAGTCAATGAGAGCCTGCACATTGCATGTACGTCCAGTAGATGGAGCTAAAAGCATTAAATTAATATAAAGGGGCCCGGAGCGATGACTCACCAGGTTGTCGTCAGAAGAGTCAGAAGACGCTTCCCAATCATCAGGTCCTGGGGAGGGCTGGTCAGCAGAGAGGTTGATGGGTTCCATCCCACTCATAGCCGGTTTGGCGCGCACAGTTGGCGTCCTAGGCTGTTTCCGGTCCGAGGAAGAAAGTGGGCGTGGAGGTGGTTTTGATCGGCATTTGTCTGCCCAGTGCCCCTCCTTCCCACAGCGATAACAGCTGCCTGAACGAGGCTGGGTCGTTTTCCCCTCCCCCTTTTGCATGCGTTTCTCCCTCGCAGGGGGGTGAGATTTGGGGCTATCTTCCTGTGTTTTTTTCTCCAAGCGGACTGGATCCTGCAAGTGGGCATGATCCAATTCGACATCCGAAGCTAGATCTATCCAGTCATTCAAAGTTTCGGGGCGAAATCTGTTCACACATGTTTGATAAATGTCTTTATTCAGCCCTTCAACATAAATGTCCATTAGGGCCTGTTCACTATAACCAATCATAAACACTGATAGCTCCTGGAAAATCTGCGTGTAAGCCTGAATAGACATGTCCCCCTGCTGCAAACTTTTTAGTTTCATTTTTGCTTTCCTCTCAACACGGGGGTCTTCAAAACGCCTTCTAAGAGCATTCATGAAGCGATCGAAATCGCGCAGTGCCGGTGAGCGGCAATTATGCAATGAAACCAGCCAATTAGAAGCTTGATCTTCTAGGGTCATAGATACAATTCTGATTTTGATATCATCGTCCATATCAGCTGCGTAAAACTGCATGTAATTATCGACGTGAATTAGAAAAAACGCCAGTTTGTCGGCACTTCCGTCGTATTTCACACCCAAAGGAGGCAGTTTCGCAAGTCGGCGGGGGTTAATGGGGTTGGCTTCCCTTCCTGCCTGAGGGGGGGGGGAGGGAGTTGCTCTCCTGCTTTGCCTGGCAGAAGCCGCCTCTCTCCGCAATTCCCTGCCGGCTTGAGGAGGGGGGGATGGTGTTGAAACCCTGCTTCGTCTGCCCGGAGCTGCCTGTGAACCTCTTGGCTGTGGGCGATCCGCCTCCCTCCCCCAGATTTTTTCCAGGGCTAATCTCTTCTCATCTGCCTGGCGGAGTAAGTCCTGAGCCATCTCCTTTAGTTCCCTTTCTTCTCTTAAGAGCTCCGGAATGACTTTCTTTGGGGAAAGTCGACGTCTGGAGACGTTTACCCCACTCATTCCTACCCCTTCAGACCAACGTTTAGGTTTGACTGATTCTTCAGCTGGCAGATTTAGATCTAGGCCAGCCAAACCTTCCATCACTGACCTGATCCCTTCAGATTGAACAGGAGGATGCGATGCTTCAGCTCCCAAAATTGTTTCAGGCAGGACCTCTACCAACGGAGGCTCCTCTTGTGAAGGGTCCGACATCAGGGCAGGTTTTTGGTTTTGTTGATTCTCAGCTTAATGTCAGGCCTGTTTCTTCGTTGACTCAGGAAAGACCACACTTAGACATTATTTTGAAATGTTAAGGCTCCTTTTACTAAGTTACGATAGCTTACAGACCAAGTAAAGCTGAGAATGAATAGTTTAGGCGCGAACAGAAAGTATTAAGCTTAAGCCCATCCCAATCCCCAAACCCCCCCTGTGCATTGTCCAATATGCAGCCATCTCCAACATCAGGTGGGCAGGTCTTCACCATCCTGGAATGCAGGTCCGTTAAACAGGAGATAACACGAAACATCAACATTGTCCACCAGCAGAACACACTCATCCCAAACCCCCCACCCTCCCCGTTTCCATGGCAGCGAAGCAGGAACTAGCGAGACTGACATCAGGTAGGTAGGTAGGTAGGTAGGTAGGTAGGTAGGTAGGTAGGTAGAGGGAGAGAGAGGGAGATGGAGAAATATGGTAACTAGGTAGGTAGGTAGGTAGGTAGGTAGGTAGGTAGGTAGGTAGGAAGGTAGGTAGGTAGAGGGGTTGAGAGAGGGAGAAATACACTAGGTAGGTAGGTAGGTAGGTAGGTAGGTAGGTAGGTAGGTAGGTAGAGGGATAGAGTGGGAGAAGGATAAGAGAGGGAGAGGTAAGTAGGTAGATAGGTATGTATGTTGGTAGGTAGGTAGGTAGGTAGGTAGGTAGGTAGGTAGGTAGGTAGGTAGAGGGGTAGAGAGAGGGAGAAATACACTAGGTAGGTAGGTAGGTAGGTAGATGGATAGAGAGAGAGAAAATACAGGTAGGTAGGTAGGTAGGTAGGTAGGTAGGTAGGTAGGTAGGTAGGTAGGTACGTAGGTAGGTAGGTAGGTAGGTAGGCAGGTAGGTAGGTAGAGGGAGAGAGAGGGAGAGGGATAAATACAGTAGGTAGGTAGGTAGAGGGATAGAGAGAGTTGGAGAAATATAGAAGGTAGGTAGGTAGAGAGATAGAGGGAGGGAGATATACAGTAGGTAGGTAGGTAGGTACGTAGGTAGGTACGTAGGTAGGTAGGCAGGTAGGTAGGTAGATGGATAGAGAGGGAGAGGGATAAATAGAGTAGGTAGTTAGGTAGAGGGATAGACAGAGTGGGACAAATACAGTAGGTAGGTAGGTAGGTAGGTAGGTAGGTAGGTAGGTAGAGGGAGAGAGAGGGAGATGGAGAAATATGGTAAGTAGGTAGGTAGGTAGGTAGGTAGGTAGGTAGGTAGGTAGGTAGGTAGGTAGGTAGGAAGGTAGGTAGGTAGGTAGGTAGAGGGGTTGAGAGAGGGAGAAATACACTAGGTAGGTAGGTAGGTAGGTAGGTAGAGGGATAGAGAGGGAGAGGGATAAGAGAGGGAGAGGAAAGTAGGTAGATAGGTATGTATGTTGGTAGGTAGGTAGGTAGGTAGAGGGGTAGAGAGAGCGAGAAATACACTAGGTAGGTAGGTAGGTAGGTAGGTAGATGGATAGAGAGAGAGAAAATACAGGTAGGTAGGTAGGTAGGTAGGTAGGTAGGTAGGTAGGTAGGTAGGTAGGTAGGTAGAGAGATAGAGAGGGAGAGGGATAAATACAGTAGGTAGGTAGGTAGAGGGATAGAGAGAGTTGGAGAAATACAGAAGGTAGGTAGGTAGGTAGGTAGGTAGGTAGGTAGAGGGATTGAGGGAGGGAGATATACAGTAGGTAGATAGGTAGGTACGTAGGTACGTAGGTACGTAGGTACGTAGGTAGGTAGATAGGTAGGTAGGTAGGTAGGTAGGTAGAGGGAGAGAGAGGGAGAGGGATAAATACAGTAGGTAGGTAGGTAGAGGGATAGAGAGAGTTGGAGAAATACAGAAGGTAGGTAGGTAGAGGGATAGAGGGAGGGAGATATACAGTAGGTAGGTAGGTAGGTACGTACGTAGGTAGGTAGGTAGGTACGTACGTAGGTAGGTAGGCAGGTAGGTAGGTAGATGGATAGAGAGGGAGAGGGATAAATAGAGTAGGTAGTTAGGTAGAGGGATAGACAGAGTGGGACAAATACAGTAGGTAGGTAGGTAGGTAGGTATTATGTGAAATTATAACAAAAATGCATAAATCATTAAAATTAAGTTTAAATAGAATTTTGAAGTTAGAATCTGAGGAAAGGCAGGAAGCGAAGGAAGAAGAGAGGGAGGATAATGAAAGGGTAGAAACGGTGGTCAATAAAAAGCAGACAAAAGATTTCACTGTGGCTTGGGGAAAATTGAAGAGGGTAGACATGTCCCAACAAAGAAAAGAGAGGAGACAGGAATAGAGAATTGGGACAAAAGACTTACTAGGAAAAAATCAGATATTTAGAAATTGTTACGTGGAGAAGATAAAGTTGAGGTATGTGATTTACTCTTTTACATGATAATGGATAGAGAAAAAGAGAAATACGATAGGTAGGTAAGTAGAGGGACAGAGAGGGAGAGGGAGAAATACGGTAGGTAGGTAGGTAGGTAGGTAGGTAGGTAGGTAGGTAGGTAGGTAGGTAGGTAGGTAGGTAGAGCGAAGGATAGGAAGAGGGAGAAATACAGTAGGTGGCTAGCTAGCTAGCTAGCTAGCTAGGTAGGTAGCTAGCTAGGTAGGTAGGTAGGTAGGTAGGTAGAGGGGTAGAGAGAGGGAGAAATACACTAGGTAGGTAGGTAGGTTGGTAGATGGATAGAGAGAGAGAGGGATAAGAGAGGGAGAGGTAGGTAGGTAGATAGGTAGAGCGAAGGAGAGGAAGAGGGAGAAGAGCTAGGTAGGTAGGTAGGTAGGTAGGTAGGTAGGTAGGTAGGTAGGTAGGTTGGTAGGTAGGTAGGTAGAGGGGTAGGTAGAGGGGTAGAGAGAGGGAGAAATACACTAGGTAGGTAGGTAATTAGGTAGATGGATAGAGAGAGAGAAAAATACAGTATGCAGTTAGATAGGTAGGTAGGTGGAGAGATAGAGAGGGAGAGGGATAAATATAGTAGGTAGGTAGGTAGGTAGGTAGGTAGGTAGGTAGGTAGGTAGGTAGGTAGGTAGGTAGGTAGGTAGGTAGAGGGGTAGAGAGAGGGAGAAATACACTAGGTAGGTAGGTAGGTTGGTAGATGGATAGAGAGAGAGAGGGATAAGAGAGGGAGAGGTAGGTAGGTAGATAGGTAGAGCGAAGGAGAGGAAGAGGGAGAAGAGCTAGGTAGGTAGGTAGGTAGGTAGGTAGGTTGGTAGGTCGGTAGGTAGAGGGGTAGGTAGAGGGGTAGAGAGAGGGAGAAATACACTAGGTAGGTAGGTAATTAGGTAGATGGATAGAGAGAGAGAAAAATACAGTATGCAGTTAGATAGGTAGGTAGGTAGGTAGGTAGGTAGGTAGGTAGGTAGGTAGGTAGGTAGGTGGAGAGATAGATAGGGAGAGGGATAAATACAGTAGGTAGGTAGGTAGAGGGATAGAGAGAGTTGGAGAAATACAGAAGGTAGGTAGGTAGGTAGGTAGGGTGATAGAGGGAGGTAGATATACAGTAGGTAGGTAGGTAGGTACGTAGGTAGGTAGGTAGGTACGTAGGTAGATAGGTAGGTAGGTAGGTAGGTAGGTAGAGGGAGAGAAAGAGTTGGAGAAATACAGAAGGTAGGTAGGTAGGTAGGTAGGTAGAGGGATAGAGGGAGCGAAATATACAGTAGGTAGGTAGGTAGGTAGGTAGGTAGGTACATAGGTAGGTAGGTAGGTAGGTAGAGGGATAGAGAGGGAGAGGGATAAATAGAGTAGGTAGTTAGGTAGAGGGATAGACAGAGTGGGAGAAATACAGTAGGCAGGTAGATAGGTAGGTTGGTAGGTTGGTAGGTTGGTAGAGAGAGTGAGAAATACAGTAGGTAGGTAGGTAGGTAAGTAGATAGGTAGATGGAGAGAGAGGGAGAGGGAGAAATACAGTAGGTATGTAGGTAGGTAGGTAGCTAGCTAGGTAGGTAGGTAGGTAGGTAGGTAGGTAGGTAGAGGGGTAGAGAGAGGGAGAAATACACTAGGTAGGTAGGTAATTAGGTAGATGGATAGAGAGAGAGAGAAATACAGTATGCAGTTAGATAGGTAGGTAGGTGGAGAGATAGAGAGGGAGAGGGATAAATATAGTAGGTAGGTAGGTAGGTAGGTAGGTAGGTAGGTAGGTAGAGGGGTAGAGAGAGAGAGGGATAAATACAGTAGGTAGGTAGGTAGAGGGATAGAGAGAGTTGGAGAAATACAGAAGGTAGGTAGGTAGGTAGGTAGGTAGGTAGGTAGGGTGATAGAGGTAGGTAGATATACAGTAGGTAGGTAGGTACGTAGGTAGGTAGGTAGGTACGTAGGTAGGTAGGTAGGTAGGTAGGTAGGTAGGTTGGTAGGTCGGTAGGTAGAGGGGTAGGTAGAGGGGTAGAGAGAGGGAGAAATACACTAGGTAGGTAGGTAATTAGGTAGATGGATAGAGAGAGAGAAAAATACAGTATGCAGTTAGATAGGTAGGTAGGTAGGTAGGTAGGTAGGTAGGTAGGTAGGTAGGTAGGTGGAGAGATAGAGAGGGAGAGGGATAAATACAGTAGGTAGGTAGGTAGAGGGATAGAGAGAGTTGGAGAAATACAGAAGGTAGGTAGGTAGGTAGGTAGGGTGATAGAGGGAGGTAGATATACAGTAGGTAGGTAGGTAGGTACGTAGGTAGGTAGGTAGGTACGTAGGTAGATAGGTAGGTAGGTAGGTAGGTAGAGGGAGAGAAAGAGTTGGAGAAATACAGAAGGTAGGTAGGTAGGTAGGTAGAGGGATAGATGGAGCGAAATATACAGTAGGTAGGTAGGTAGGTAGGTAGGTAGGTAGGTAGGTAGGTAGGTACATAGGTAGGTAGGTAGGTAGGTAGAGGGATAGAGAGGGAGAGGGATAAATAGAGTAGGTAGTTAGGTAGAGGGATAGACAGAGTGGGAGAAATACAGTAGGCAGGTAGATAGGTAGGTTGGTAGGTTGGTAGGTTGGTAGAGAGAGTGAGAAATACAGTAGGTAGGTAGGTAGGTAGGTAAGTAGATAGGTAGATGGAGAGAGAGGGAGAGGGAGAAATACAGTAGGTATGTAGGTAGGTAGGTAGGTAGGTAGCTAGGTAGGTAGGTAGGTAGGTAGAGGGGTAGAGAGAGGGAGAAATACACTAGGTAGGTAGGTAATTAGGTAGATGGATAGAGAGAGAGAGAAATACAGTATGCAGTTAGATAGGTAGGTAGGTGGAGAGATAGAGAGGGAGAGGGATAAATATAGTAGGTAGGTAGGTAGGTAGGTAGGTAGGTAGGTAGGTAGGTAGGTAGAGGGGTAGAGAGAGAGAGGGATAAATACAGTAGGTAGGTAGGTAGAGGGATAGAGAGAGTTGGAGAAATACAGAAGGTAGGTAGGTAGGTAGGTAGGTAGGTAGGTAGGTAGGTAGGGTGATAGAGGTAGGTAGATATACAGTAGGTAGGTACGTAGGTAGGTAGGTAGGTAGGTAGGTAGGTAGGTAGGTAGGTAGGTAGGTAGGTAGGTAGAGGGAGAGAAAGAGAGGGAGAAAGAGAGGGAGAGGGATAAATATAGTAGGTAGGTAGGTAGGTACAGTATGCAGTTAGATAGGTAGGTAGGTGGAGAGATGGAGAGGGAGAGGGATAAATATAGTAGGTAGGTAGGTAGGTAGGTAGGTAGGTAGGTAGGTAGGTAGGTAGGTAGGTAGAGGGGTAGAGAGAGAGAGGGATAAATACAGTAGGTAGGTAGGTAGAGGGATAGAGAGAGTTGGAGAAATACAGAAGGTAGGTAGGTAGGTAGGTAGGGTGATAGAGGGAGGTAGATATACAGTAGGTAGGTAGGTAGGTACGTAGGTAGGTAGGTAGGTAGGTAGGTAGGTAGAGGGAGAGAAAGAGAGGGAGAAAGAGAGGGAGAGGGATAAATATAGTAGGTAGGTAGGTAGGTACAGTATGCAGTTAGATAGGTAGGTAGGTGGAGAGATAGAGAGGGAGAGGGATAAATATAGTAGGTAGGTAGGTAGGTAGGTAGGTAGGTAGGTAGGTAGGTAGGTAGGTAGAGGGGTAGAGAGAGGGAGAAATACACTAGGTAGGTAGGTAGGTTGGTAGATGGATAGAGAGAGAGAGGGATAAGAGAGGGAGAGGTAGGTAGGTAGATAGGTAGAGCGAAGGAGAGGAAGAGGGAGAAGAGCTAGGTATGTAGGTAGCTAGGTAGGTAGGTAGGTAGGTTGGTAGATGGATAGAGAGAGAGAGGGATAAGAGAGGGAGAGGTAGGTAGGTAGATAGGTAGAGCGAAGGAGAGGAAGAGGGAGAAGAGCTAGGTAGGTAGGTAGGTAGGTAGGTAGGTTGGTAGGTCGGTAGGTAGAGGGGTAGGTAGAGGGGTAGAGAGAAGGAGAAATACACTAGGTAGGTAGGTAATTAGGTAGATGGATAGAGAGAGAGAAAAATACAGTATGCAGTTAGGTAGGTAGGTAGGTAGGTAGGTAGGTAGGTAGGTAGGTAGGTAGGTAGGTAGGTAGGTAGGTAGGTGGAGAGATAGAGAGGGAGAGGGATAAATACAGTAGGTAGGTAGGTAGAGGGATAGAGAGAGTTGGAGAAATACAGAAGGTAGGTAGGTAGGGTGATAGAGGGAGGTAGATATACAGTAGGTAGGTAGGTAGGTAGGTACATAGGTAGATAGGTAGGTAGGTAGGTTGGTAGGTAGGTAGGTAGGTAGGTAGGTAGGTAGGTAGGTAGAGGGAGAGAAAGAGTTGGAGAAATACAGAAGGTAGGTAGGTAGGTAGGTAGAGGGATAGAGGGAGCGGAATATACAGTAGGTAGGTAGGTAGGTAGGTAGGTACATAGGTAGGTAGGTAGGTTGGTAGGTAGGTAGGTAGGTAGGTAGAGGGATAGAGAGGGAGAGGGATAAATAGAGTAGGTAGTTAGGTAGGTAGGTTGGTAGGTTGGTAGGTTAATAATAATAATAATAATAATATTTAATTTTGTATACCGCGTCCTCTCCCCAAGGGGACTCGGAGCGGTGCACAGGGAAATTAAAACATATAAAATATATACAAACAATAAATACAATAAATAAAAACAGATTAAATTAATCGTCCCTGCGCTAAAAAACCCCATTAAAACTAAATTCCCTAAACACCCCAGAGGTAGAGACTAACCAAGGCCGGCCAAGCAGAAAAAGTGTGTTTTCAGTTTTTGACGGAAGGAGCGGAGGTCCGTAGTTGTTCTAATGTCGGGGGGGAGGTCGTTCCAGAGGGCTGGGCCCGCCACAGAGAAGGCCCTTCCCCTGGGCGTCGCCCGCTGACACAGTCTAGTGGACGGCACCCGGAGAAGTCCCTCTCTGTGGGAGCGGATCGGCCGTGAGGATGTATGGGGCAGGATGGTAGAGAGAGTGAGAATGGGGTTGGTAGAGAGAGTGAGAAATACAGTAGGTAGGTAGGTAGGTAAGTAGATAGGTAGATGGAGAGAGAGGGAGAGGGAGAAATACAGTAGGTATGTAGGTAGGTAGGTAGGTAGGTAGGTAGGTAGGTAGGTAGGTAGGTAGGTAGGTAGGTAGGTAGGTAGGTAGGTAGCTGGGTAGGTAGGTAGGTAGGTAGGCAGGCAGGCAGGTAGGTGGAGGTAGGTGGAGAGGTAGAGAGAGTGAGAAATACAGTAGGTAGGTAGGCAGGTAGGTAGGTAGAGGGAGAGAGAGGGAGAAATACAGTAGTTAGGTAGGTTGGTAGGTAGGTAGAGGGGTAGAGAGAGGGAGAAATACAGTAGGTAGGTAGGTAGAGGGAGAGAGAGGGAGACGGAGAAATACTGTACGTAGGTAGGTAGCTAGGTAGCTAGGTAGCTAGGTAAAGAGAGAGAGCGAGAGGTAGAAATACAGTAGGTAGCTAGGTAGGCAGGTAGGTAGGTAGGTAGGTAGAGGGAGAGAGAGGGAGAGGGAGAAATATGGTAAGTAGGTAGGTAGGTAGGTAGGTAGGTAGGTAGGTAGGTAGGTAGGTAGGAAGGTAGGTAGGTAGGTAGGTAGAGGGGTTGAGAGAGGGAGAAATACACTAGGTAGCTGGGTAGGTAGGTAGGTAGGTAGGTAGGTAGGTAGGTAGGTAGGTAGAGGGATAGAGAGGGAGAGGGATAAGAGAGGGAGAGGTAAGTAGGTAGATAGGTATGTATGTTGGTAGGTAGGTAGGTAGGTAGGTAGAGGGGTAGAGAGAGGGAGAAATACACTAGGTAGGTAGGTAGGTAGGTACGTAGATGGATAGAGAGAGAGAAAATACAGGTAGGTAGGTAGGTAGGTAGGTAGGTAGGTAGGTAGGTAGGTAGGTAGGTAGGAAGGTAGGTAGGTAGGTAGAGGGGTTGAGAGAGGGAGAAATACACTAGGTAGCTGGGTAGGTAGGTAGGTAGGTAGGTAGGTAGGTAGGTAGGTAGGTAGAGGGATAGAGAGGGAGAGGGATAAGAGAGGGAGAGGTAAGTAGGTAGATAGGTATGTATGTTGGTAGGTAGGTAGGTAGGTAGGTAGGTAGGTAGAGGGGTAGAGAGAGGGAGAAATACACTAGGTAGGTAGGTAGGTAGGTAGATGGATAGAGAGAGAGAAAATACAGGTAGGTGGGTAGGTAGGTAGGTAGGTAGGTAGGTAGAGAGATAGAGAGATAGAGAGGGAGAGGGATAAATACAGTAGGTAGGTAGGTAGAGGGATAGAGAGAGTTGGAGAAATACAGAAGGTAGGTAGGTAGGTAGGTAGAGGGATTGAGGGAGGGAGATATACAGTAGGTAGATAGGTAGGTACGTAGGTAGGTAGGTACGTAGGTAGGTAGATAGGTAGGTAGGTAGGCAGGTAGGTAGGTAGAGGGAGAGAGAGGGAGAGGGATAAATACAGTAGGTAGGTAGGTAGAGGGATAGAGAGAGTTGGAGAAATACAGAAGGTAGGTAGGTAGAGAGATAGAGGGAGGGAGATATACAGTAGGTAGGTAGGTAGGTACGTAGGTAGGTATGTAGGTATGTAGGTAGGTAGGTAGGTAGGTAGGCAGGTAGGTAGGTAGAGGGAGAGAGAGGGAGAGGGATAAATACAGTAGGTAGGTAGGTAGAGGGATAGAGAGAGTTGGAGAAATACAGAAGGTAGGTAGGTAGAGGGATTGAGGGAGGGAGATATACAGTAGGTAGGTAGGTAGGTACGTAGGTAGGTACGTAGGTACGTAGGTAGGTAGGTAGGTAGGCAGGTAGGTAGGTAGATGGATAGAGAGGGAGAGGGATAAATAGAGTAGGTAGTTAGGTAGAGGGATAGACAGAGTGTGACAAATACAGTAGGTAGGTAGGTAGGTAGGTAGGTAGGTAGGTAGGTAGGTAGGTAGGTAGGTAGAGGGAGAGAGAGGGAGATGGAGAAATATGGTAAGTAGGTAGGTAGGTAGGTAGGTAGGTAGGAAGGTAGGTAGGTAGAGGGGTTGAGAGAGGGAGAAATACACTAGGTAGGTAGGTAGGTAGGTAGGTAGGTAGGTAGAGGGATAGAGTGGGAGAAGGATAAGAGAGGGAGAGGTAAGTAGGTAGATAGGTATGTATGTTGGTAGGTAGGTAGGTAGGTAGGTAGGTAGGTAGGTAGGTAGGTAGAGGGGTAGAGAGAGGGAGAAATACACTAGGTAGGTAGGTAGGTAGGTAGATGGATAGAGAGAGAGAAAATACAGGTAGGTAGGTAGGTAGGTAGGTAGGTAGGTAGGTAGGTAGGTAGGTAGGTAGGTAGGTAGAGAGATAGAGAGGGAGAGGGATAAATACAGTAGGTAGGTAGGTAGAGGGATAGAGAGAGTTGGAGAAATACAGAAGGTAGGTAGGTAGGTAGGTAGAGGGATTGAGGGAGGGAGATATACAGTAGGTAGATAGGTAGGTAGGTACGTAGGTAGGTAGGTACGTAGGTAGGTAGGTAGGTAGGTAGGTAGGTAGGTAGGTAGGTAGGCAGGCAGGTAGGTAGAGGGAGAGAGAGGGAGAGGGATAAATACAGTAGGTAGGTAGGTAGAGGGATAGAGAGAGTTGGAGAAATATAGAAGGTAGGTAGGTAGAGAGATAGAGGGAGGGAGATATACAGTAGGTAGGTAGGTAGGTAGGTAGGTAGGTAGGTAGGTAGGTAGGTACGTAGGTAGGTAGGTAGGTAGGCAGGTAGGTAGGTAGATGGATAGAGAGGGAGAGGGATAAATAGAGTAGGTAGTTAGGTAGAGGGATAGACAGAGTGGGACAAATACAGTAGGTAGGTAGGTAGGTAGGTAGGTAGGTAGGTAGGTAGAGGGAGAGAGAGGGAGATGGAGAAATATGGTAAGTAGGTAGGTAGGTAGGTAGGTAGGTAGGTAGGAAGGCAGGTAGGTAGGTAGGTAGGTAGAGGGGTTGAGAGAGGGAGAAATACACTAGGTAGGTAGGTAGGTAGGTAGAGGGATAGAGAGGGAGAGGGATAAGAGAGGGAGAGGAAAGTAGGTAGATAGGTATGTATGTTGGTAGGTAGGTAGGTAGGTAGGTAGAGGGGTAGAGAGAGCGAGAAATACACTAGGTAGGTAGGTAGGTAGGTAGGTAGATGGATAGAGAGAGAGAAAATACAGGTAGGTAGGTAGGTAGGTAGGTACGTAGGTAGGTAGGTACGTAGGTAGGTAGGTAGGTAGGTAGGTAGGCAGGTAGGTAGGTAGAGGGAGAGAGAGGGAGAGGGATAAATACAGTAGGTAGGTAGGTAGAGGGATAGAGAGAGTTGGAGAAATATAGAAGGTAGGTAGGTAGAGAGATAGAGGGAGGGAGATATACAGTAGGTAGGTAGGTAGGTAGGTAGGTAGGTAGGTACGTAGGTAGGTAGGTAGGTAGGCAGGTAGGTAGGTAGATGGATAGAGAGGGAGAGGGATAAATAGAGTAGGTAGTTAGGTAGAGGGATAGACAGAGTGGATCAAATACAGTAGGTAGGTAGGTAGGTAGGTAGGTAGGTAGGTAGAGGGAGAGAGAGGGAGATGGAGAAATATGGTAAGTAGGTAGGTAGGTAGGTAGGTAGGTAGGTAGGTAGGTAGGTAGGTAGAGGGATAGAGAGGGAGAGGGATAAGAGAGGGAGAGGTAAGTAGGTAGATAGGTATGTATGTTGGTAGGTAGGTAGGTAGGTAGGTAGAGGGGTAGAGAGAGGGAGAAATACACTAGGTAGGTAGGTAGGTAGGTACGTAGATGGATAGAGAGAGAGAAAATACAGGTAGGTAGGTAGGTAGGTAGGTAGGTAGGTAGGAAGGTAGGTAGGTAGGTAGAGGGGTTGAGAGAGGGAGAAATACACTAGGTAGCTGGGTAGGTAGGTAGGTAGGTAGGTAGGTAGGTAGGTAGGTAGGTAGGTAGAGGGATAGAGAGGGAGAGGGATAAGAGAGGGAGAGGTAAGTAGGTAGATAGGTATGTATGTTGGTAGGTAGGTAGGTAGGTAGGTAGGTAGGTAGGTAGGTAGAGGGGTAGAGAGAGGGAGAAATACACTAGGTAGGTAGGTAGGTAGGTAGATGGATAGAGAGAGAGAAAATACAGGTAGGTAGGTAGGTAGGTAGGTAGGTAGGTAGGTAGGTAGGTAGGTAGAGAGATAGAGAGATAGAGAGGGAGAGGGATAAATACAGTAGGTAGGTAGGTAGAGGGATAGAGAGAGTTGGAGAAATACAGAAGGTAGGTAGGTAGGTAGGTAGAGGGATTGAGGGAGGGAGATATACAGTAGGTAGATAGGTAGGTACGTAGGTAGGTAGGTACGTAGGTAGGTAGATAGGTAGGTAGGTAGGCAGGTAGGTAGGTAGAGGGAGAGAGAGGGAGAGGGATAAATACAGTAGGTAGGTAGGTAGAGGGATATAGAGAGTTGGAGAAATACAGAAGGTAGGTAGGTAGAGAGATAGAGGGAGGGAGATATACAGTAGGTAGGTAGGTAGGTACGTAGGTAGGTACGTAGGTACGTAGGTAGGTAGGTAGGTAGGCAGGTAGGTAGGTAGATGGATAGAGAGGGAGAGGGATAAATAGAGTAGGTAGTTAGGTAGAGGGATAGACAGAGTGTGACAAATACAGTAGGTAGGTAGGTAGGTAGGTAGGTAGGTAGGTAGGTAGGTAGGTAGGTAGGTAGGTAGAGGGAGAGAGAGGGAGATGGAGAAATATGGTAAGTAGGTAGGTAGGTAGGTAGGTAGGTAGGAAGGTAGGTAGGTAGAGGGGTTGAGAGAGGGAGAAATACACTAGGTAGGTAGGTAGGTAGGTAGGTAGGTAGGTAGGTAGGTAGGTAGAGGGATAGAGTGGGAGAAGGATAAGAGAGGGAGAGGTAAGTAGGTAGATAGGTATGTATGTTGGTAGGTAGGTAGGTAGGTAGGTAGGTAGGTAGGTAGGTAGGTAGAGGGGTAGAGAGAGGGAGAAATACACTAGGTAGGTAGGTAGGTAGGTAGATGGATAGAGAGAGAGAAAATACAGGTAGGTAGGTAGGTAGGTAGGTAGGTAGGTAGGTAGGTAGGTAGAGAGATAGAGAGGGAGAGGGATAAATACAGTAGGTAGGTAGGTAGAGGGATAGAGAGAGTTGGAGAAATACAGAAGGTAGGTAGGTAGGTAGGTAGAGGGATTGAGGGAGGGAGATATACAGTAGGTAGATAGGTAGGTAGGTACGTAGGTAGGTAGGTACGTAGGTAGGTAGGTAGGTAGGTAGGTAGGTAGGTAGGTAGGTAGGCAGGCAGGTAGGTAGAGGGAGAGAGAGGGAGAGGGATAAATACAGTAGGTAGGTAGGTAGAGGGATAGAGAGAGTTGGAGAAATATAGAAGGTAGGTAGGTAGAGAGATAGAGGGAGGGAGATATACAGTAGGTAGGTAGGTAGGTAGGTAGGTAGGTAGGTACGTAGGTAGGTAGGTAGGTAGGCAGGTAGGTAGGTAGATGGATAGAGAGGGAGAGGGATAGAGTAGGTAGTTAGGTAGAGGGATAGACAGAGTGGGACAAATACAGTAGGTAGGTAGGTAGGTAGGTAGGTAGGTAGAGGGAGAGAGAGGGAGATGGAGAAATATGGTAAGTAGGTAGGTAGGTAGGTAGGTAGGTAGGTAGGTAGGAAGGCAGGTAGGTAGGTAGGTAGAGGGGTTGAGAGAGGGAGAAATACACTAGGTAGGTAGGTAGGTAGGTAGAGGGATAGAGAGGGAGAGGGATAAGAGAGGGAGAGGAAAGTAGGTAGATAGGTATGTATGTTGGTAGGTAGGTAGGTAGGTAGGTAGAGGGGTAGAGAGAGCGAGAAATACACTAGGTAGGTAGGTAGGTAGGTAGGTAGATGGATAGAGAGAGAGAAAATACAGGTAGGTAGGTAGGTAGGTACGTAGGTAGGTAGGTACGTAGGTAGGTAGGTAGGTAGGTAGGTAGGTAGGTAGGTAGGTAGGTAGGTAGGCAGGTAGGTAGGTAGAGGGAGAGAGAGGGAGAGGGATAAATACAGTAGGTAGGTAGGTAGAGGGATAGAGAGAGTTGGAGAAATATAGAAGGTAGGTAGGTAGAGAGATAGAGGGAGGGAGATATACAGTAGGTAGGTAGGTAGGTAGGTAGGTAGGTAGGTAGGTAGGTAGGTAGGTAGGCAGGTAGGTAGGTAGATGGATAGAGAGGGAGAGGGATAAATAGAGTAGGTAGTTAGGTAGAGGGATAGACAGAGTGGATCAAATACAGTAGGTAGGTAGGTAGGTAGGTAGGTAGGTAGGTAGGTAGGTAGAGGGAGAGAGAGGGAGATGGAGAAATATGGTAAGTAGGTAGGTAGGTAGGTAGGTAGGTAGGTAGGTAGGAAGGTAGGTAGGTAGGTAGGTAGGTAGAGGGGTTGAGAGAGGGAGAAATACACTAGGTAGGTAGGTAGGTAGGTAGGTAGAGGGATAGAGAGGGAGAGGGATAAGAGAGGGAGAGGAAAGTAGGTAGATAGGTATGTATGTTGGTAGGTAGGTAGGTAGGTAGGTAGAGGGGTAGAGAGAGCGAGAAATACACTAGGTAGGTAGGTAGGTAGATGGATAGAGAGAGAGAAAATACAGGTAGGTAGGTAGGTAGGTAGGTAGGTAGAGAGATAGAGAGGGAGAGGGATAAATACAGTAGGTAGGTAGGTAGAGGGATAGAGAGAGTTGGAGAAATACAGAAGGTAGGTAGGTAGGTAGGTAGGTAGGTAGAGGGATTGAGGGAGGGAGATATACAGTAGGTAGATAGGTAGGTACGTAGGTACGTAGGTACGTAGGTAGGTAGATAGGTAGGTAGGTAGGTAGGTAGAGGGAGAGAGAGGGAGAGGGATAAATACAGTAGGTAGGTAGGTAGAGGGATAGAGAGAGTTGGAGAAATACAGAAGGTAGGTAGGTAGAGGGATAGAGGGAGGGAGATATACAGTAGGTAGGTAGGTAGGTAGGTAGGTACGTACGTAGGTAGGTAGGTAGGTAGGTACGTAGGTAGGTAGGCAGGTAGGTAGGTAGATGGATAGAGAGGGAGAGGGATAAATAGAGTAGGTAGTTAGGTAGAGGGATAGACAGAGTGGGACAAATACAGTAGGTAGGTAGGTAGGTAGGTATTATGTGAAATTATAACAAAAATGCATAAATCATTAAAATTAAGTTTAAATAGAATTTTGAAGTTAGAATCTGAGGAAAGGCAGGAAGCGAAGGAAGAAGAGAGGGAGGATAATGAAAGGGTAGAAACGGTGGTCAATAAAAAGCAGACAAAAGATTTCACTGTGGCTTGGGGAAAATTGAAGAGGGTAGACATGTCCCAACAAAGAAAAGAGAGGAGACAGGAATAGAGAATTGGGACAAAAGACTTACTAGGAAAAAATCAGATATTTAGAAATTGTTACGTGGAGAAGATAAAGTTGAGGTATGTGATTTACTCTTTTACATGATAATTAAACTGAGTTGCTAATTGATTGAATATGATATAGGTTAAAATATACAAAATATGGTTGCATATAGAATTCTTAAGAAGATGAACAAAGTGAGGTGTGTATTGCTTGTTATACATAGCAGATCAATGGAATTGTAATGAACATTGAACAGTAAGGATTGTTATTTAAAGACAATTAAAGGTAAGCTAAGTTAAGATATGGAAAAATAGAGGGGGAACATGAAACATACTTACAATGGAAAATTATTGAGACTACAAAGACAGAACTAAAAATTTGGGGTGTGTAATGATGTATAACTATACAATATTATGATGAGAATAGCTGGGAATTGTAATCAGGTCCACATTCCGACCAAATGTGGGGGGGTGGGGGTGTTAAAAATATAATTGCTATATATGTATACTTTTTTTCAAAGAAAAGGAGGAGGATATTTGGTAAAATTAAAGATGTTTATTGAAATGAAATTATAAACACCATCAACGTAAAATGGAGTTTGCTCAGAGACTGAAATACACCAAGTAAATGAGATGAAGAGTGTGGAGTAGAGGAGAGATGTAAGGGAAGAAGCGAGGGTGAGGAGAGAGGGCGGGGGGGGGAGGGGAGGAGAGAAAGAAGGAGTGGAAAGGGGAGAGAGGAGAAGGAGAGAGGAAGGGGAAGTAGAGAAGAGAAGGATGACAGAGGGAAGAAAGGAGGTAGGGAGGAGGAGAAGGGAGAGAGAACAAAGTGATGGATAGGGTACAAATATGGTGTATGGAGAACAGAAGAGCCAATACCATGTTTCCCCGAAAATACAACATATCCCACTAATAAGACCATGCCGCATTTTTCCTCATGGGCAAATATGCAAGCCCTCCCCCGCAAATAAGCCCCCTGGACAAACCCCCCCTCTCCTGCCGGGCAGAGCACCATTCACTGACCTAGGGAGTATTCCTAAGGTGCCAAGACATGTGGCGCTTTGCCCGCCCCCCAGCTCCTGCAGCTTGGCACATTCAGGATACCCCCTAGGTCAATGCATGGAGCTCTGCCCGGCTGGTGAGGGGGGTTGTACAAGTGTATGCTCCACCCCCAGCTTCCATGCCTCCCAGCTTCACCTTCCCTTTGGCCAACTCTCCTTGCAGGACTAGGGCCCCACCGCTGCTGTGTGCCACCGCCAAGTTCCAAGTAAAACTTCTCCAGCTTCCAAAGTCTGGAACTTGGCTTCCGATTCTTCTAGCAGCGGCCGCTCTAGGAGTGTGTTCTATGGTTATGGGCAGTCTTCCAGCAGCCTGCCCATAACCATAGAACACACTCCTAGAGCGGCCGCTGCTAGAAGAATCGGAAGCCAAGTTCCAGACTTTGGAAGCCGGAAAAGAAGTTTTAAAAAATATCCCGAATAGAGTTGGTGCGAGGATGCAGCCCTG
Source organism: Rhabdophis nuchalis (assembly GCA_039707465.1). NCBI lineage: Eukaryota > Metazoa > Chordata > Lepidosauria > Squamata > Natricidae > Rhabdophis > Rhabdophis nuchalis. The sequence goes on from CM077650.1 coordinate 9,374,323, forward strand.
CTTCACTCCACTTCGAATATCAAAGGAATCTGATGTTAAGCCATCAAAGCCTAAGTAGAGAGTTACAAGAAAAAATCAAGAAAGGAATTGATTTTAAAAAGGAACCAGGCACAGATTAACTTCCATTCTTAATACAAGCAAAAGCTGGACTTCGCTTCCGGTTTCCGAAGGCGACGGACGTGCTTTGTGCTTCGTCCGCCGCTTGCTGCACCGGTGGGCTCCTTCGGGAGCACAGGAGGTTCTCCATCTGAATACCACCTCTGCCCCTAGTCCTTCTTTTCATTCAACTAGAGCTGGGGTCTGCAACCTTAAACACTCAAAGAGCCATTTAGACCCATTTCCCACAGAAAACAAAACACCAGGAGCCACAAAACGTGGGTGGGCATGACCAACTTGACATCACTCACTCCCACCCAGTCACATGACCCCCCCTCCAGTCACGTCTACCCAGGTTTTGTGGCTCCCAGTGTTTCATATGGGAAACAGGTACTGTATATCTCTGTGTCTTTCTTTCTCTTTCTCCCTCCCTCTCCCCACTCTCCCTCCCTTTCTCATCTTTCTCCCTTTCTCATCTCTTTCTCCTTCTCTCCCTCCCTCTCATCTCTTTGTCCCTCAACTCTCATCTTTCTTTCACTTTCTCCCTCTCCCTCTCCTTCATCTCTCTCATCTCTCCCCTCCCCTCATCTCTTTCTCCCTCTCATCTCTGTCTCTTTCTCCCTCTCTCCCTCCCTCACATCTTTCTTTCTCCCTTTCTCTCTCCCTCCCTCTCTGTCATCTTTCTCTCTCAACTCTTTGTCTTTCTTTGTTTCTCCCTCTCCCTCATCTTTCTCCCTCTCTCATCTCTTTCTCTCCTTCTCTCATCTTTCTCCCTCTCATCCTTCTCTCCCTGTCATCTTTCTCCCTCTCTCCCTCCCTCTCATCTCTCTCTCTCTCTCTTTCTTCTTTCTTTCTCCCTCCCTCTTTCTCACTTTCATCTCTCCCACTCCCTTTCTCATCTTTCTCTCTCCCCCCTCCCCCTCATCTCTTTCTCCCTCTCTCCCTCTCCCTCCCTCTTATATTTCTCCCTCTCTCATCTATCTCAGCTTTCTCCCTCTCTCTCATTTGTTTCCCGCTCTTTCCCCTCTCTTATTCTCTCCCTTCAGCTCTCTCATCTCTCTCCCTCTTTCCCTTCTCTCTCGCATTTGTTTTTTTTCCCTCTCTCTCATTCTCTCCCTCCATCATTTTCTCATTTCTTTCTCTCTTTTTCACCCCTTTCCTCTCTCTCATCTCTTTTTTGCTCGCACATACGCGCTCAAACGGGATACCCTCCTGGGCCGGGATCATGGCAGCGGGCACAGCGAGTCCTTCTGTTGCTGCTGCCACTGAGCAGTGAGGTGAGTAACCAGCTGCACTGTGCAGCGCAGCGCAGGAGAGCCATGCTGCACAGGAGAGCTGGAGCTCTTCCCTCCCTGCATCCGGCGGTGGTGGCTGCTGCTCCTCCCCGTTCCCCTCCTTCCTTCCTTCCTTCCTTCCTTCCTTCCGCGCAGGATACATAATCGCAAAAAGCGACTGGTCATGGTCAGTGCAGAGAAAATGCTAGGGGCGCTTCAGCCGCACACTCTGGGGAGACGCTTGTGCCTTCTCCTGGTGGAGAGCAGGTCACGTGACTGGGTCAGCTGGGAGCCGCAGGAGAGGGGTCAAAGACCTGCATGAAGCTCTGGGGCCATGGGTTACCAACACACAGACTAGACATACCCAATTCCAGCAACTGTTTATATGTTTTAGCCCCCAGTCCCCTAATCATCTTTGTTGCTCTTCTCTGAACTCTTTCAAGAGTCTCAACATCTTTTTTATATTGTGGTGACCAGAACTGGATGCAGTATTCCAAGTATGGTCTTACTAAGCTTTGTAAAGTAGTACTAGAACATCACATGATCTTGATTCTATCCTGTTAATGCAGCCTAGGATTGCATTGGCTTTTTGACTGCTGCCACACACTGCTGGCTCATATTTAAGCAATTGTCCACTAGGATTCTATAAGATCCCTTTCGCAGTTACTGAGTTACTGCTATTGAGCCAGGTTTCACCTAATCTCTACCTGTACCTTTGGTTTTTCCTGCCTAACTGTAAAACCTTATTTTTCTCTCCACTGAATTTCATTTTCTTAGATAGGATCCGGTGTTCAAGTCTGTTGAGATTCATCTGAATCTTGAGCCTATCTTCTGGGGTGTTTGCTATTTCTGCCTTTTTAGTGTCATCTGCAAATTTGATGAATTCCCCTTCAATCCCTTCATCTAGATCATTTATGAAGATATTGGTTTATGGTTTATGGTTGGTTTATTAAATTTATATACCGCACCCTTTCCCAAAAGGGACTCGGGGCGGTGCACAGGCAATTTAAAAACATATATAAACATAACAATATACAAAATATAAAACCAGATTAAATTAATATCCCTGTGCTAAAAAATTTTAATATGTTAAGACAATATCCCTAAAAACCAATTTAAAACAATTTAACTGCAGACTATGGGCTAGGTGATGTGAGTTAGGCCAGGCCGGCCTGTTGGAAAAAATAAGTTTTAAGGTTCTGGCGGAAGGAGCGGAGGTCCGTGATCGTTCTCAGTTCAAGGGGTAAGTCGTTCCAGAGAGTTGGGCCCTCCACAGAGAAGGCCCTTCCCCTGGGCATCGCCCGTTGGCATTGCCTAGTGGACGGCACCCGGAGAAGTCCCTCTCTGTGGGAGCGAATCGGCCAAAGGGATGTATGGGGCAGGATGCGATCCCGAAGATAACTAGGTCCTGTGCCATGGAGTGCTTTAAAGATGATAGTCAACACCTTGAAGCGCACCTGAAAGACCACAGGCAGCCAGTGCAGCTCGCGCAAGAGCGGTGTTACATGAGAGAGTCTAGGAGCTCCCATAATTGCCCGCGCGGCTGCGTTCTGGACTAACTGCAGTCTTCGGGTGCACCTCAAGGGAAGCCCCATGTAGAGAGCGTTGCAGTAGTCTATATGGGATGTCACGAGTGCATGAGTGACTGTGCGAAGGGCGTCCCGGTCCAATAATGAACCAGGCGAACCCGGTAGAACGCCCCCCTGGCCACGGCCGTCAAGTGGTCTTCTAACGGCAGCCTGGAATCCAGGAGGACGTCCAAGTTGCGTGCCCTATCCACGGGGGCTAGATGTTCGCCCCCAATGGCCAGTGATGGTGTCAACTGGTTGTACCAGGACGCCGGAAACCACAGCCACTCCGTCTTGGAAGGGTTGAGTCTGAGTCTGTTCCTTCCCATCCAGATCCGCACGGCTTCCAGACACCGGGACATGCCATGGAGCGCTTTAAAGGTGGTTACCAACACCTTGAAGCGCACCCGGAAAGCCACAGGCAGCCAGTGCAGCTCGCGCAGGAGAGGTGTGACGTGGGAGCATCTTGAGGCTCCCAGAATCCCCCGCGCGGCCGCATTCTGCATCAACTGGAGCCTCCGGGTGCACCTCAAGGGGAGCCCCATGTAGGAGATCGTTTCCGGCTTCCAGACGAGACGGATGTGTTTTCTGACACGTTCGCCGCTTGGTTCTTTTGGTGAGTGCCTTCGGGGGCAGGGGGGCTCCTGTAGAGAGCCCCCACCGTACGAGCGGCTGTGGGAAGGCCCCACCCAGACGGCGGTCGGGGGGGGCTGTGCCCATCTCGCTCCAGGAGCTGAAAGACAGAATGCGGGGGGAAGAGTCCTCTCTCCGAAGGAGTGCTGGAACAACGAAAGTTTGGAGAACGGGCTGAAATGCCGGAGTTGGAGGACCGCACCGAGACACTGGACAGCTGCGCGGATTGTGAGTTATTGACTTTAATGCACTCAACTCTTTGAAAAGAAGAATTAGAGGGGGGAGTTGCCAGAAACCCCCCCTCGGAATTAAGCGGCATTTTAAAACACCCCCCGGGATCGGGGAGGAGGAGAAAGTGAAACATCCGAACTAACATTAAAGAAAGGGAAATGTATTACCATATGTGGAGTTGCTAAAGAAACTCTATCCGAGCTTTGCCACAGTTAAAATGAAACTTTCACTGATTCTTCACTGCCGCTAACGGGGCGGAAAGATGGCGCTTCTTTGTTCCAAGCAATAAACATTCTTTGACGAGAACATTCCTTCACTTTTACAAGATCAAAGCCACCCAAGCGACTCTCGGTGTTTCTCCCATTGCGAGCCTTTTTACTCTTTTTTTTTTAGATGGATTGGATGATACAATTGTTTTTCTGGATTTTAAACAGTACAAAATTTTGAACTTTGATACAGACTTTTCCTTCTCTCGGATTTCACTGACTGCCTGCCCTTCGGTGCCATCTTTTGTCACAAGAACTTAAAACTTTAACAATGGCAGCGAAAAAGCCTCCGATGGGGAAATGACTCTCTGCTCCACCTTCTACAAAGGCCAGCCCATCCCTACAGCAGGCAAAAATTTCTACAATGCTCCAGAAAGAAACATCAGGCGAGGACACTCCACCAACAATAGAGGAGATGCTGCAAAGCATAATGAAGGAAATAAGAGAGATCCGGAAAGACAATATAAGCACAAAATTGGAATTACTGGAGGCACAAAGAGCTATAACAGAAAATAAACAAAAAATTGATGGGTTGCAGGGAGGGGCAGTTGAGATGAGGGAAGAGATGAAGGAATTTCAGAAAGATATTGTAGATACTACTGGTCATATGTCAAGAATGGATTTGGAAAAAAATGTCTTTTTTTTTTAAGGTTTCAAAACGTCCCAGAGTCAGACTCTGAGAATTTAAAAGATTTAATGAGCATGATCTTAGCAGAATACACTGAAAAGAATAAAGAACATATTTGGGGGGATATAGACCTGATTTATAGAATCAATTCAGCATATGCCAGAATAAATAATGTACCCAGAGAGATTCATATTAAATTTGTAAAAAGGTCAACAAGGGATGAGATTCTGAGAGCGCAGAGGGGTGGACCTTTGATATATCAACAAAAAGAGATTGCCATATTGAAACAGATCCCTAAAAAAATTCGAGAAATAAGAAGGAAATATTCCTTATCAAAAAAATTATATAAAAAAGGGGTGTGGTTCAAATGGTTAATGCCAGAGGGAATGTTGGTGTTCTGGGAGGGAGGCAGAGCCAGAATTAAAACAGTAGAAGAGGCGGAGGCCTTTCTTAAAAAACACGCCTCAACCCTGGAGGACGAAGATGGGGGAACGGGAGAGGCCATGGCTCCGCCCACCGGCGGTAAGGAAGAAGAAACAATAGCAAAGAGGTTAAGATCACAAAAATGATTTTTTTATTTGTATTGTAACTCCTACATGGATGTTAACACAAACAAATGATTGAATGCATGGAATTTATGATATGAAATGTATGTATTTCTTTCCACCTTTTGTTGAAATTATTTTGTATGAAGTCTCGGAGGAGGTTACCAACCCTGACATGGAAGCTCTAAAATATTTGTTAAATACCCTACACACCCCTTTCCTATTATAAAATTGTAAAATCAATAAAAATTGTTGTACAAAAAAAAAGAGGAGCCCCATGTAGAGAGCGTTGCAATAGTCCAGGCGGGAAGTGACGTGGGCTTGAGTGACCATGCGTAGAGCGTCACGATCCAGAAAGGGGCGCAATTGGCGAATCGAGCGAACCTGATAAAAAGCCCCCCTGGCCACGGCCGTCAAATGATCGTCTAATGACAGCTGGGAGTCCAGGAGGACACCCAAATTGCGCGCCCTCTCTGTGGGGGCTAATAATTCGCCCCCAATGGCCAGCGATGGTACCAGCTGGCTATATCACGACGCTGGAAGCCACAGCCACTCGGTCTTGGACGGGTTGAGTCGAAGCCTGTTTCTCCCCATCCAGACTCGCACGGCCTCCAGGCACCGGGACATCACTTCGATGGCATCGTTGGGGTGGTCTGGGGTAGAAATGTACAGCTGGGTGTCATCAGCGTACTGGTGGAATTCTACCCCAAAACCACGGATGATCTCACCCAGCGGCTTCATATAAATGTTGAACAGGAGGGGCGAGAGGACCGACCCCTGTGGCACCCCACATGTGAGGTGCCTTGACGTCGACCTCTGCCCCCCTGCCAACACAAATTGCGACCGGTCAGAGGTAGGAGAACCACCGCAGGACGGTGCCCCCCAACCCCAACCCCTCCAACCGGCGCAATAGGATACCATGGTCGATGGTATTGAAAGCCGCTGAGAGATCTAACAGGACCAGGATAGAGGAACAACCCCTATCCCGGGCCCTCCAGAGATCATTCACCAATGCGACCAATGCCATTTCCGTGCTGTACCCGGGCCGGAAGCCGGACTGGCGCAAGTCCAGATAGACAGTTTCCTCCAGGTGCCGGGTGAACTGTTGCGCCACCACACTCTCAACAACCTTCGCCAAAAAGGGAAGGTTGGAGATAGGATGGTAGTTGGCTAAAACAGGGAGGGCTTCTTGAGGAGGGGCCTTACCACCGCCTCTTTCAGGACAGTTGGCATAAACCCCTCACTCAAAGAAGCGTTGACAATTCCCTGGAGCCAGCCTCGTGTCACCTCCCGGGAGGCCAGTAACAACCAGGAGGGGCACGGGTCCAGTAAACATGTGGCGGCGTTCAATCGCCCCAGTATCCTGTCCATGTCCTCGGGAGTCACAGGATCGAACTCTTCCCAAAAATCAGTCTCAAGACCTGCCTCCGTCAAACCGCCTGAACCAGCCCAGTCGGAGGTTAACCCGCCCCGAATCTGATCGATTTTATCATGCAGATAGCCTCCAAATTCCTCCGCACGACCCTGCAAGGGGGCATCCCGCGCCCTCTGATAAAGAAGGGAGCGGGTCACCCGAAACAGGGTGGCGGGTCGGCTATCTGCAGATGCGATAAGAGCGGAGAAATAATTTCGTTTCGCCACTTTTATCGCCACTAGGTAGGTCCACAAATGCGACCTTACCAGCGTCCGGTCAGATTCGGCACGGGTGGTCCTCCAAATGCTCTCTAGGCATCTCTTTCGATGCTTCATCCCCCTCAGCTCCTCAGAAAACCAGGGAGCCAGGGTGGATCGGCGACGAGTGAGAGGCCGCAAAGGCACGACCCGATCCAGGGTCCCCGCGGCCGCTGTATTCTAGGCGGCCACTAGGTCCCCAGTCGAGTCGCGGGTCAGGGTCTCAGGTATTGGCCCAAGCTCCATCTGAAACCTCTCAGGGTCCATCAGGCACCTGGGGCGGAACCATCTCGTCACTTCCGGTTCCGCCTCCCTGCGGCGGGGTGTAGCGGTTGGAAAGTTCAGCCGAAGAAGAGAGTGATCTGACCATGACAGGGGCTCGATGACTATTTCCCCTAAACCAAGATCACTCAACCACTGGCCAGAGACAAAAACTAAGTCTAGCATGCGTCCTCCCGTGTGTGTGGGGCCATGAACTAACTGGGTCAGGTCCATGGCCATCATGGACTGGACTGGATTTGCTAAGGCCACGCCTGTGATAGTGCACTTTATGTGATTATGTGCACTTTATGTGATTATTTATTGACCATCTTACCCAAGATTTCAACTTTTCTGTACATGACTATTGACTTACTGGAATTAATTAATTAATTAATTAATTTTTTAACACCTATTTAATATTTATTGAATATATATTTTAACATCTGTAATATTTATTTAATATTTATTCTAATCATCTAATCATCCCTGTAACCAATTGATGCCCTGCCGTAAATGTGACCCGTTATATACTCAAGGGCAGACCTAATCCTACTGCGGGAGTCCCCCCTCTCGCAGGTTTGGCCCTCCACTCTTACGAGGGCCCACCTCGATGAGGGATATATTAATCCAGAGAGGTGGGCGAGGCGTAGTTTTAGGGAGTTTTTAGTTAAATTTTTGATTCGCATTTTAGGGGGTTCTAGGGTGGGGGGAGGGGCTAGTCAGGCTGAGGGAGGGACCAGTGCCAAGCCGGCGGGTGGAGTTAGCAAGGAAGTGAGCGGAGCCATTAAGGGGTGGGGAGTAGCGATACTCCAGAAGAGGGTCTTTCTATTCTAACGGTCGTGGGCAGGGGTAGGTGCGAGGGTAGACAGAGATCTCATCACCGGTTGGGAGACCGTGGCCGATGGGTACGGCCGGTCATATGTCCCAACCCCCGCAAGCTAGGTGGTCAGGACCAACAGAGCCAGGGCCTGAGACTGATGTTATGCAATGCCAGGTCCGTTGTCAACAAAGCCCCCCTCATTAACGACTTAGTGTCGGAGGGGGAGCCGGACCTGGCAGGAATCACGGAGACCTGGCTGGGCCACGAGGGAGGTCTTCCTCTCGTGGAAATGTGCCCGCCAGGTTACCGCGCATTGCATCAGTCACGGGCCCTAGGCAGGGGTGGTGGGGTAGCGGTCATTGTGAGGGAAGGTCTTGAGCCGAGAGAGACCACTGTACCACAGATAACCGGTTGTGAGTCCCTGTGCGTGAAGTGGGGCCCAGGGAGGCAGTTGGGCTTGCTGATTGTATACCTGGCTCCTCGCTATGCATCAGCAGCCCTGCCCGAGCTCCTCGAGGTGATCGCCGAGATGGCAGTTGAGACCCCCAGACTGTTGGTCATGGGGGACTTTAACTTGCCATCGGTAGGGGAGACATCTGAGGTAGCGCGGGAGTTCATGGCCTCCATGACGGCCATGGACCTGACCCAAGTAATTCAGGGCCCCACACACGAGGGAGGACACACACTGGATCTCATCTTTGTCTCTGGACAGTGGAGGAGTGATCTGGGTGTAGGGGATTTAGTCATCACACCCCTGTCATGGTCAGATCACTCACTTCTCCGGCTCGACTTTCCAGCCGCTACGCCCCACCGCGGGGAGGCGGAACCGGAATGTCCAAGATGGTTCCGCCCCAGGCGCCTGATGGAACCTGATAGATTCCAGACGGAGCTTGGGCCATTACCTGTGTCCTTGACCCAGCTTCTCATCGTTCCCTATAAAAATCTTGTCTAATTCTTGCAGAGAATTATAAATTCCCCTCTTATTTCTATCCTTATCTACTCTAGATTGAACCAAATTGTAAGTCCACCAATCTAGGTCACAACCTAAGGCTATCAACTCGCTTTGGGATTTCAGTCTCCCTGAAGAATCCAACAGTTCCTGATAGGTTAGGGGTTTAGTTCTATTATAGAGAGTCGGATACATCATCGCCTCTAGAGGAGATAGCCACCTCGGGGTCATCAAATAAAATTCATTTCTTATTCGTTCCCAAGTTACTCATCAAAATTCTATGGAGGTAATGGTCCATAAAGTGTTTATATTTTGGGGGATTCTCCTAACTCAAAAAAAAATGCCACCCATGTTGCAAATTGTGGCCCTCAAGTATGAGGATTCTCCTTCTTCTTAATAAAGTCCAGTCTCTGACCCAGGATAGAATAGCTGCTTGGTAATAAAGTTCCCATTTCGGTAAACCAAAGGCTCCCCTAGATGAAGATTCCTGGAGCATCTTCAGTTTTATCCTGGGTTTCTTATTCTGCCAAATAAATCTACGTATGCAGTGATCCAGAGACTGGAAAAACTTAGCGTCTAATAGGGACGGAGCAGTCTGGAACAGAAAGACCCATTTAGGTAAAATATATGTCTTGACTGCTGCTATCCTGCCTAGTAATAATAATTGTAGTCCCTTCCAGTCTTCTAGCCTCTCTCTAGTTTGAGTAAGAAGTTTTAAGTAATTATCTTCTTTAATAGTAGAACACTTAGGAGAGAGCCAAATACCTAAGTATTTCACTTTTTTGGCTATCTGGATTCCTAATATTTCCTCCAACTGCATCTTTTTGGCCGTTACCAAATTTTTGGCTAAGGTCTTAGTTTTTTCTTTATTTATTTTGAACCCCGCTACCTTCCCATATGCCTCCAACACTTGAAATAAAATGGGCCCTGATTCCAAAGGATCTTCCAACACAAATATCAGGTCATCAGCGAAGGCTTGCAGTTTATACTCCTCCGTTCTAATCCTTGGTCCTTTAATTCCTTGATTTCGTCTAATCACATTCAGTAATGGTTCGAGTGTTAAAATGAATAGTAGCGGAGATAAGGGACATCCTTGTCTAGTGCCTTTTCCTATATGTATCTTTTGGGACTCCTTACCATTAACAAGTATTTTCGCTACCTGTTTTGAGTATATAGTTTGAATCGCCTTAATAAACTTTTTGCCAAATTCCATCTTGCTTAGTTGTGCAAACAAAAATCTCCAGCTCACTCTGTCGAAAGCTTTTTGTGCATCCACGAAGACCAGGGCTGCCTCCCTATTGGAATTACACTCATAATATTCCAAGATGTTTAATATAGTTCTCACATTATCTTTAAGTTGCCTATGAGGTAGGAAGCCATTCTGGTCTCCGTGGATGTACTCATTAAGAAAAATGTTTAGTCTCTGCTAAAATTGCAGAAAATAATTTGTATTCTGCATTAAGCAAGGAAATCGGCCTATAATTGCTAATCAGAGATGGATCTGTGCCTTCCTTTAATATTAGTGTAATATAAGCTTCAGACCATGAGACTGGCATTTGACCAAGAGACAACACTTTGTTACATACGTCAGTCAGAAATTTACCTAGGGTCTTGAAAAGAGCTTTATACAATTCTACCGGCAAACCATCAATGCCTGGGGTCTTCCCCCCTTTTTGTTCCCCTAAAACTGACTCTTATCTCCTTCAGAGTAATCTCTGCATTCAATATTTCTTTGATACCCCTTTTTTGGGGGGGACCCTCCGTAGGACCGGCTTGCCTGGACCTGTTCAGCCTGGCGGCGTCCGGGGAACACTCCTTGTCTTCAGTCTAGGTGGAAGAAGACATGCTGCGGGGGGCTTGGTTCCCTTCGCCAACGGAGGACGGCAACAAATAATTGATTTGGAGAGAACGGGAGCGTTCGGGCCGGATGGCTTTGCCGGGGCTTTTGCGGCGAGGTGGAGAGTAAGTGACTTTAACTTTTTTGCTGGCGGCTTTGAGCGAGAGAAACGTGGAGGGGGGTGTTTGTTAAACCCCCCCTCGGATTTATAACAGCGGCGTGCAGAAATAATAATAATAATAATAATATTTAATACTTGTAGACCGCTCCCTCTCCCCATAGGGACTCGGGGCGGTGCACAGGAAGAATAAAAAACAGCAAATATACAAACATTTAAAACAAATTAAACCTATACCTGTGCTAAAAATCCCAATTAAAACTAAGTTAAACTAAAATAACATTCCCAATTAAATATAATACCCCATAGACAGAGAGACTATCCTAGGCCGGCCAGACAGAAAAGATATGTTTTTAATTTTAGACGGAAGGAGCGGAGGTCCGTGGTCGTTCTAATGTCAGGGGGAAGGTCATTCCGGAGGGTCGGGCCCGCCACAGAGAGAGCCCTTCCCCTGGGCGTCGCCCGCTGACAAAGTCTAGTGGACGGCACCCGGAGAAGTCCCTCTCTGTGGGAGCGAATCGGCCGTGAGGATGTATGAGGCAGGCTCCGATCCCGCAGATAGCTAGGTCCCGAGCCATGGAGCGCTTTAAAGATGATGACTTAACACCTTGAAGCGCACCCGGAAGACGACAGGCAGCCAGTGCAGCTCGCGCAAGAGCGGTGTTACATGGGTAAACCTTGTGGTTCCCATAATTGCTCGCGCGGCTGCATTCTGGACTAGCTGAAGTCTCCGGGTGCACCTCAAGGGGAGCCCCATGTAGAGAGAGTTACAATAGTCCAGTCGGGATGTCACGAGCGCATGAGTGACTGTGCGAAGGGCGTCCCGATCCAATAGGGGGCGCAATTGGCGGACCAGGCGAACCTGGTAAAACGCCCTCCTGGCCACGGCTGTCACTTGATCTTCCATGGACAGCCGGGCATCCAGGAGGACACCCAAATTGCGCGCCCCATCCACAGGGGCAAGATGTTCGCCCCCTATGGCCAGCGATGGAGTGAGCTGGTTGAATCGGGCAGCCGGAAACCACAGCCACTCGGTCTTGGTCGGGTTGAGCCTGAGTCCGTTACTTCCCATCCAGATCCGCACGGCTTCCAGGCACTGGCACATCACCGCTACGGCATCGTTGGGGTGGTTTGGGGTAGATATATACAGCTGAGTGTCATCAGCGTAGAGATGGTACTCTACCCCAAAACCACGGATGATCTCACCCAGCGGCTTCATGTATGTGTTGAACAGGAGAGGCGAGAGGACCGACCCCTGAGGCACCCCACATGTGAGGGGTCTCGAGGTCGACCTCTGCTCTCCTGTCAACACAAATTGCGATCGGCCAGAGAGGTAGGAGGAGAACCACCGTAAAACGGTGCCTCCCACCCCCAACCCCCCCAGCCGATGCAATAGGATACCATGGTCGATGGTATCGAAAGCCGCCGAGAGGTCTAATAGGACCAGGATGGAGGAACAACCCCCATCTCTGGCCCTCCAGAGATCATCGACCAACGCGACCAATGCCGTCTCGGTGCTATGCCCGGGCCGAAAGCCGGACTGGCGCGGGTCTAGATAATCAACTTCCTCCAGGTGACGGGGAAACTGTTGTGCCACCACACTCTCAACAACCTTCGCCAAAAAGGGAAGGGTGGAGACTGGACGATAGTTGTTTAATAAAGCTGGATCCAAAGAGGGCTTCTTAAGGAGGGGCCTCACCATAGCCTCTTTTAGGGAAGCAGGCAAGGAACCCTCACTTAAGGATGCGTTGACAACCTCTTGGAGCCAGCCTCGTGTCACCTCCCAGGATGCCAGTACAAGCCAGGAGGGGCACGGGTCCAATAAACATGTGGTGGCTCGCAGTCGCCCACGTAACCTGTCCATATCATTTCGGAAGTAACGGAGTCAAACTCCTCCCAAACAAGATCTGTCTCGTGGCATCCCACTGGGCCATCAATGGGGGCTAGCTCGTTCTGTATCTGAGCGATTTTCTCCTGCAGAAAAATCACAAATTCCTCTGCTCTACCCTGTAACGGGGCTTCCCGCACCCTCTGTTGAAGGAGGGAGCGGGTCACCCTAAACAGGGCGGCAGGGTGGTTATCTGCGGATGCTATGAGAGTAGCACAATGATGACGTTTGGCCACTCTCAGTGGCTCCTCGAATGTGAGGGAGCGGATATTTCGAATCCGGACTTTTGCGGAACAAGTGAAAGTTCTTCGCGGCTTGTTTCTATACAATGTATCTAAGCCCGGCTTTACTGGAACAATTTTCTTTGTTACTTTCTCCTGCTGGCTGCCAGACTGGGCGGTGGAAGATGGCTGCCCTCTGTTCCTAAATGACTATTTTTTGTGGAAAATTACCAACATCTCTTTGTGACCTGGACTGACTCTCTCTACCAACGGAGGATTTTTTGGATTAATTGATTCCTTCCCTGGAGTGCCTTCTTTGTCTTCATAATTGATAGTGGAAATTGCTTTTCTCTCTGGATCTTATAACTTTTTACTATTGTGACCTGAACTTTGTTCTCTGGACTTGCTCCAGCGGCCGCACCCAAAAAACGCCATCTTAGTGGCACTGATTTAAACAGCTCACCATGGCTTCAAAAAAACAACCAGAAAACCCAGGATTGGAAGAAAGAATGACGGCTATGGAAGCAGTGTTACACTCCTTGGTGTTGGAAATTAAAGAACTTAGAAAAGATCATTGCAGCTCTAAACTTGAACTTTTGGAGACACAGAAAAAATTGATGCAGAATACTCAGAAGACTGAGGAGTTGGAAGTGGGGCTGGCTGGGGCAAAGGGGGAACTTAAAAATATTAATACTGAAATTGGAGATTTGTCTGGTCATATGTCTAGGATGGATTTTGAGAGGATGTCATATTTTTTAAGATTTCAGAATATTTCTGAAGAATCTGGTGAATGCCTTCCTGATCTCATGAGTACAATTTTAGCAGACTATTTACACAAACCTAAAGATGAGATCAGGGGGGACATTGACCTAGTCTACAGAATAAATTCAGCATATGCCAGGATAAATGAAGTACCCAGAGAGATACATATTAAATTTGTTAGAAGGTCGACTAGGGAGGGAATCTTGAAGGCGCAGAGAGAGGGTCCGTTAATTTATCAACAAAAGGAAATCGCTATCTTTTTTTTTGTATTGAAAAAGTTTTATTGGGTTTTTACAATTTTCCAAAAGGTTAGGGTAAGGGATACAGAAACATTTTGAGAACTTTCGCGTCGGGATCATTGGCCCTTCCAGGGCTTCATAATAAAACATTAAAAAAACATTTTTCAAAAATACTACGAGGTGAAAGTAAGTGCATACATCCTAAATTCTCAATTCTATGCTGGCAGTCGTGTACAAACATCCAGATAAAAAGGTTATACTATATTAATAAAAAGCAAAGTTATTTTTTTGATCTAAGTCTCTTGGCAATTGTATCTTCTTTTTCTCCTTCCTGGCCCCCAGCGGGCGGGACCGTGGCCCCCCCTGCCCCCCCTGAATCTTCCCCCAGGACAGAGGAATGTTTTTTAAGAAAGGCTTCCGCCTCAACAACTGTTTTAATCCTTACTCTTCCTTCATCCCAGAACACCAACATCCCTTCCGGCATCGCCCACTTAAACCAAATCCCGTGGTCAAACAATTTTTTGGATAAGAAGGAATACCTCCTTCTCATCTCTCTAATCTTTTTTGGGATCTGCTTCAAGATGGCGACTTCCTTTTGTTGGTAAATTAGCGGCCCCCCTCTCTGCGCCTTCAAAATTCCCTCTCTGGTAGACCTTCTAACAAATTTAATATGTATCTCTCTGGGTACTTCATTTATCCTGGCATATGTCGAATTTATTCTGTAGACTAGGTCAATGTCCCCTCTGATCTCATCTTTAGGTTTATGTAAATAGTCTGCTAAAATTGTGCTCATGAGTTCAGGAAGACATTCACCAGGTTCTTCAGAAATGTTCTGAAATCTTAAAAAATATGACATCCTTTCAAAATCCATCCTAGACATATGCCCAGTCAGTTCTCCAACCTCATTGTTAACATTTTTAAGCTCTCCCTTTGCCCCAGCCAGCCCCCCTTCCAGCTCCTCAGTCTTCTGTGTGTTCTCCAGCACTTGTTTCCGTGTTTCCAAAAGTTCCTTCTTGAAGCTGCTATGGTCTTCTCTCAAAGCTTTAATTTCCTGCACCAAAGCTTGTAACACTGATTCCATTGATGTCATTCTTTGTTCCAAACCTGCCAATTCTGATTTTGATGCCATGGTAAACTGTTAAAGTCAGTGCCACTAAGATGGCGTTTTTTGGGTGGGGCCACTGGAGCAAGTCAGGAGAAGACAGTTCAAATCAAGGTTGTAAAAAGTTTATAAGACCCAGACGAGAAGCAATTTTCACAGCCAATAATTATAGCAGAGAAGGCACTCCAGGGAAGGAATCAATTAATCCAGAAATTTCTTCATTAGTAGAGAGAGGGAGTCCAAATCACAAAGAGATGTTGGTAATTTTCCATAAGTAAAAATAGTCATTCAGGAACAAAGGGCAGCCATCTTCCACCGCCCAGTCTGAGAGCCAGCAGGAGAAAGTAACAAGAGAAAAATTGTATCAAGCCAGCCGGACTTAGATACATCGTATAGAAACAAGCCGCGAAGCACTTTCACTTGCTTCAATACAATCCGGATGCGAAATGTCCGCTTCCTCACAACGAGGAGCCATTTCTAAGCGCCGCTTTAAATCCGAGGGGGGGTTTAACAAACAAACACCCCCCTCCACGTTCTTTCAGTCCAGGCTGCCAGCACAAATAAAGTTAAAATCACTCACTCTCCACCTCGCCGCCAAAGTCCCGGAAAGCCTTCCGACCCGAACACTCAGCTCTCTCCAAATTCATTGTATGTTGCCGTCCTCCATTGGCGAAGGGAAACCCCCCCGCAGCATGTCTCCTTCCACCTGGACCGAAGACAAGGACCGTTCCCCAGCTGCCGCCGGCAGAACCAGTCCAGGCAAGCCAGCCCTACGGAGGGTCCCCCCCAAAGAAAAAAGGGGGGGCACCCCGCCCCTTTAGGGGCAGAAAAAAGAACAAAACGGCGGACGAACCCCAAGGTTCATCCGTCGCCGCCAGAAGCCGGAACCCCGGAAATCGCTATCTTGAAGCAGATCCCAAAAAAGATTAGAGAGGTGAGGAGGAAGTATTCCTTCTTATCTAAAAAATTGTTTAAACACGGGATTTGGTTTAAGTGGGCGCTGCCAGAAGGGGTGTTGGTGTTCTTGGAAGGAGGAAGAGTAAGGATTAAAACAGTTGCTGAGGCGGAAGCCTTTCTTAAAAAACATTCCTCTACCCTGGGGGATGATCCAGGAGGGGCAGAGGGGGCCACGGCCCCGCCCACTGGGGGCCAGGGAGGAGAACAAGAAGACACAATTGCCAAGAGACTTAGATCTAAAAAATGACTTTTTTCTTTTATTAATACAGTATAACTTTTATCTGGATGTTTGTACACGACTGCCAGCATAGAATGTAGAATTTATGATGTATGCATTTATTTTCACCTTGTAGTATTATTGAAAAATGTATTACCAATGTCTTATTAAGTAGCCCTGGAGGGGCCAACGATCTCGACGTGAAAGTTCTCAAAATATTTTTGTACTTCACCTTACCCTACCCTACTTTAAAAAATTTGTAAAAACCAATAAAACTTTTGCAATAAAAAAAAAAATCTTCAAAGTTCTTCATCATTGCCTCTTGCATCGTCTGCATCATTCCCTGGAGATTCTGCAAAGAGGGAGGCTTCCCTGCAGTAGTCATATCTTCTGAAGATTTAGATGGCATTGAAGAGGACAACACTGGAGATGACACCGATGGGGGCAGCAAATTTTTCTTACTCCCTTTAATCGCCATAGTAGTTGATGTGTTAGCCATCTCTCCTTGGGGTGCTCCTTGGTTTTTGTTAGGAGACCAAAGCTTCTTCCATACCAGCATACAAACTATGCCCTCTCCAGTCTTCTCAGTTTACTTGGCCTGTCTCTTCCCCGAATTTCCTTCTGCGATTTTAAGGCCAGCCACTAGATGGAGCCAATTGACTATATAACAATAACAGCTCCACAGTGAAAGGGAAAGAAACAATTTAAGCTATAGAGCAAAACGTGAGGCAGCCAAATTCAAGTCGAATCGACAGCTGATAGATCTTGATCTTAATCTCTGATTCCAAAGGAGAGGAGGTGATAGCAAAGACACAGGAGGTCTAAAAAAGGGGACACACACACACACACACACGTCTAAATGTTCCAGAGTCTTTCAAAGTCCAAGCAAAACCTCAAATAGCAGCAGGAATAGCGGGAATCCACTTTTTTTTAGCCGCTTGTCCAGCGAGGCTACTTTGCCTCACAATTTAATCCCGTATGCCATAGTTTATGCCCACACTTCCTCACGCTCACCTCCAAAAGCTGTAAATCCTTAGTTTAGATCGTCCTTTTTTTAAAAAACTCTCTGCAATCGGGCTTCCTTCCCAAACGGTGAGTCACTGCTTCGGGACTACCAAGTTGGGCGCCCTCTCCTTGCCTTCAGAGAATGAATGAGGATCTAGCCTTCAGCGTATGGGATCGCCACTTCCACACACGCCCCAGCATTCCCCTTTCTCCCCGCTCCCTCCGAGAGCAGTTTCGGCAGAAAAAAGAAGTGCCGTCTGAGGCAGGGAAAAGGGAAGACAGGGAGAGAGATATTCCCAGACCCGTCTTTCCCCTTGTACTGATGTCACCGGAAGCCCTCTCCCCCTCTCTCTATCACTCTACCTACCTACCTACCTACTGTATTTCTCCTTCTCCCTCTCCCTCTCTATCCATCTACCTACCTACCTACCTACTGTATTTCTCCCTCTCCCTACCAACCTACCTACCTAGTGTATTTTTCCCTCTCTCTCTCTACCTACCTACCAACCTACCTACCTACCTACTGTATTTCTCCCCCCCTCTCTCTATCCCTCTACCTACCTACCTACCTACCTACCTACCTACCTAGAGAGACAGGAGAGGCCACTAATTTAAAAAGAAGCATGCTCAAGCCGTTTTGGGTCACATTCTCTCAGAATAAATTCATAAAATGAAATCGGTATAATGCCCTCCACAGACTTATCTGTCAATATGTAAATGCCCTGGGTGTATTTTGTGAGAGTTCTATCACAATTTCCAGGTGGGATTAAAAACCTTAAGGATAATGTATACTATCAGAGTGGGTATTCAGACCGGTACTGACAAACCACTAGTAGTAGAGTCCTAAGTACCATTCTCTTCACAGAAGAGAGGGAAAATATTTCCAAAGGAAGGATAGTTCCTTTGGAAATGATAGTTGTGGTTCTGGCCTTGCAACTTTTTGGAGAATCTCAAAAGAAAAGGGGTGTAGGGGGAGGAAAGCTGGCTGTTTTCAGAAACTGGAATGATGAGATACATACAGGAGTTATTACATCCGTTTCCCTTTTAGCTTTTTAAAAGGAACAAGTGAAGAATGAAGTCTTTAATAACTATTACACAATAAAAACTATTTGTTATGAAAAGAATGGCAACACAACATAAAACTCCAGTTGTAAGGACTCCATTTGCATATTTGATTTGACACCACCATTTTGGTGTGTAAGAAAATGGGACAACAGAGGTGGGCAATATAAAGAGCAGCAACATAACTTTAGTGCTTTAAGTACCAGAAATTGCACATGTTTGTGCGCTAGTCAGTGAGCGACAATCCATGAGACTTCTTTTTTAGGTTATGTTCCTTGTGATTTTAGAACAGCGCGATCATATTGAGTAGTACATTCCCCATTTTTAAACTGATGCCTTTAAAAAAATCTGTATGTATGTCATCATTTTCACATGATACATAAAAAACTAAAGGACCCAGAAGGGGAAGCAAGTTTTGTTAATACCATTTAGAAAATACCAAGGAGTCCACAGCTATGTAACACATTTACTACCACACAGGAACAAATGAAGGTACAGTGTACAAAAACTGTAAACACAGCACAATAAATAGATAAAACAGCAGGTTCCTCACCATGCACATGATGTCATAAGACTTCATCTCTATACAATCTCACTTCTTACAGTGTTGCAATCCCCCCCCGCCCGCCCCAGTGCAAAGCATCACAAATGAAGAGTTCTGTATTCAATTAACATATATACAGGGGAATTACAAATATGAAGTATTGTACAGGTAATTGCTGTTATATTAATTTACAGATGTTCTTTCCTATTAACAGTAAGAATAGAAAAACCAAAGCATGAGAGATATGCACTGCTGTCAAGTTCCCACAGCTGCCACAGAAACACAATATGCTGCATTTCATCATCCCTTGCATTCAAATTGCTACTGATGCATAGTACCTAAACAAGTTCACAAAAGTTGCAGTTTCATTACTACAGAAACTACATCACCTCCATTGCTACTGTATTGTCTGCTATATTGTTCAATGCTGACTTTTCTGGTTCATGGTTTTCCCTGTGAAATGAAAGTAGAAAGAACACAAATGCATTTTTAATTATTTAAATAGAAAAAAGCCACTCTTCAAAATGTTAAAAGTACTTATTTTCCAGCTTTGGAACTTCAGTAATGTAATAAAATATTTATTTACATTTTCAAGTCTGTGTTCTTATTGAACTTATAGAAATGTTATGGGAAAATGCACCATTTACATTTTAAAATGAGATATTGTCAATCTGAAATAAAATTTTAATAGAGAAAATCAATTGTTTTTTGGGCAGTTCATTAGAACTTCTCAAAGGAAAAAAAGCTACCTGCAGCTTTAATGTAGCCAAGTTTGGGTAAAGTAAATTAATCCAACACCATCCCCTCCAACCAGGGCAATAATGAAAATATCAATGAAATTGATGAAAAGAGATGTATCATTCTTTGAGTGAAGTCTGAATCCTGACAATTTTTTGAACAAATCCATGGAGTCCTCATCTGGGATTTTTCATTGGAGTTCCCAATCTATAGCCCTGGTATTTCCAGTTAATGTCATATCCCAGTATTTGTCAGATTTATATCCTGCCTTTTTTCATTAGCTCAAGGTGGTATCAACAGCACTCCCTCTTCTCATTTATCTACAAAACAACCACCCTGTGATCTGCGAGAGAGACTAACTTCCACGGCCAAGAATGAATTAAACCCGAGTCTCTGTGGAGCTACTTCAACAATTTAATGACTACACCACACTGGTTTTAATATATTAGTGTTGAAAATTTAAAAAGATAAGGAAGGGGAGAGACTCTGGCCACATGCAATATTTTCAGGGCTTGAACATATCAACCTTAATATTGCAAGTATTCCTGTACAGGTGAAACTCAAAAAAATAGAATATCATGCAAAAGTTCATTGATTTCAGTAATGCAACTTAAAAGGTGAAACTAATATATGAGATAGACTCATTACATGCAAAGCAAGATAGTTCAAGCCGTGATTTGTCATAATTGTGATTATGAGTTACTCATGAAAACCCCAAATCCACAATCTCAGAAAATTAGATTACATGCAATCAATAAAACAAGGATTGTACATAGAACAATATCGGACCTCTGAAAAGTATAAGCATGCATATGTACTCAGTACTTGGTTTGGGCCCCTTTTGCAGCAATTACTGCCTCAATGCGGCGTGGCATGGAAGCTATCAGCCTGCAGCACTGCTGAGGTGTTATGGAAGACCAGGATGCTTCAATAGCAGCCTTCAGTTCTTCTGCATTGTTTGGTCTCATGTCTCTCATCTTTCTCTTGGCAATGCCCCATAGATTCTCTATGGGGTTCAGGTCAGGTGAGTTTGCTGGCCAGTCAAGCACAGTAATCCCACGGTCATTGAACCAGGTTTTGGTGCTTTTGGCAGTGTGGGCAGGTGCCAAGTCCTGCTGGAAAATGAAGTCAGCATCCCCATAAAGCTCATCTACGGAAGGAAGCATGAACTACTCCAAACTTTCCTGGTAGATGGCTGTGTTGACCCTGGATTTAATGAAGCACAGTGGACCAACACCAGCAGATGACATGGCTCCCCAAATCAACACAGACTGTGGAAACTTCACACTGGACTTCAAGCATCTTGCAGTGTGTGCCTCTCCATTCTTCCTCCATACTCTGGGTCCTTGGTTTCCAAATGAGATGCAAAAGTTGCTCTCATCAGAAAAGAGGACTTTGGACCACTGAGCAACAGACCAGGTCTGTTTTTCTTTAGCCCAGGTAAGACGCTTCTGATGTTGTTTGTTGTTCAGGAGTGGCTTGACAAGAGGAATACGACATTTGAAGCCCATATCCAGGGTCCGTCTGTGTGTGGTGGCTCTTGATGCACTGACTCCAGCCTCAGTCCACTCCTTGTGAAAGTCCCCAACACTTTTGAATGGCCTTTTCCTGACAATCCTCTCCATGCTGCGGTCATCCCTGCTGCTTGTGCACCTTTCTCTTTCACACTTTTCCCTTCCACATAACTTTCTATTAATGTGCTTTGATACAGCATGTTGGGAACATCCAACTTCTTTTGCAATTACCTTTTGAAGCTTTCCCTCCTTATGGAGGGTGTCAATGATGGTTTTCTGCACAACTGTCAGGTCAGCAGTCTCTCCCATGATTGTGATTCCTACTGAACCAGACTGAGAGACCATTTAAAGGCTCAGGAACCCTTTGCAGGTGTTATGGCTTAATGAGCTGATTAGAGTGGGACACTTTGAGCCTAGAATATTGCACCTTTTCACAATATTCTAATTTTCTGAGATTGTGGATTTGGGGTTTTCATGAGCTGTAAGCCATAATCATCACAATTATGACAAATCATGGCTTGAACTATCTTGCTTTGCATGTAATGAGTCTATCTCGTATATTAGTTTCACCTTTTAAGTTGCATTACTGAAATAAATGAACTTTTGCACGATATTCTAATTTTTCGAGTTTCACCTGTATACACATTTCCAGGTTGGAGGTAGTAATATGCTTGGGGTACCTAAATCTACAACAAAAATAGTAAAATGAAACAAAACAGAAGATTGAAAACATAAAAAGTGAGAATTCTATAATCTTTACAATGAATGATTAGCAGGTTCAAATTTTACTAAATGAAACTAAGCAAAATTAGAAGCTGTTATTTAGACTTCGGTGTTTTCTTTTCAGCAGCACCAAAAAGGCCCCTTTTCTTTGGAAAAAACCAAGCTCTTCAAAGGTAGCCTGTCCCACTTTTGATATAAAGTTACCATAAATTTATTTATTTAAATAAAATAAATGTATTTCAAACTATAGCACTTCCATTTTCATTAAGACACTCACCCATACATATTTTCTTTTACAATGATAAGAATTCAAGATGATAAAAAGAAAACCACTTACCTTGATACTGTGTTCACAGAGGATGAGGCTGGCACCTGGCAATTTGCTGCAGCCAGC
The DNA here is from genome assembly GCA_039707465.1 of Rhabdophis nuchalis. Lineage (NCBI taxonomy): Eukaryota > Metazoa > Chordata > Lepidosauria > Squamata > Natricidae > Rhabdophis > Rhabdophis nuchalis. The sequence goes on from CM077650.1 coordinate 9,396,586, forward strand.
TTTAAGGCAGATGATGGAACAGCACTTAGAGTCCTAGGCATGTGACATGCATTGAGCATATTAATAGAGTTTGCAGTGGCAACAGATGAGGGTACAGTTAATCTAATGTTGTTCCCAAACACAACCTGAGTTGTTGTAGAATTGGCAGCAGTTACATGGTGACTCATTGCACTGTGAGAACTTAAAGTCTGTGTTATATTTGAAGGCTGTAATGAGGCTGAACCTGCTGTTGATGAGCTTGTATGTACAAGTGCTGTAGGCATAGTACTACTGAAGTGTAAGCCCTTATATAATCCTGTGAAATAAGTAAAAAAAACAATAATCTCACCCCAAATGACAATAATAGGCTACTGGCTTAACTCTTTCTCTCTCATATACCATCCCCCCCCCCCCCCCCCCCACACACACACAATTATACTTTTTTGGTACTATAATCATTACCACTTCTTACCTGAGGCTGGAAGGATGCCATTCACCCCAATTCCAAGCACCACATCATCCTTCATTTTGAATCCCATTAGCTGTTCTGATGTAACCAAGGCTGAAGCAGCAAACTGAGCACTGACAGAATCCAATGTCTTGGAAATAAAACCCTTTTAAAGAGAAAGAACATCAAGCTACAATCACACACTGCAATAATGTAATAACTGCAATTTAATTCACTTTTGAATACTAAATTATTTAAAATCAAACCAGTTACATCTAATTGAAATAATGAAGTCAAAAGCCACTATAATTAAAATATCAAATAGTCCCACAAAAAGCAGAGCACAACAATAAAGAATGGAAAAGTCACCAGCTTTTGTTAACAGCAAGTATGGAATATTTCTTATTCAAACCTACAGTACAGTTGTGTTCAAAATTATTCAACCCCCACTGAAATTGAGTGTTTTGGCCAGTTTGACATTGATTTTGATCATTCAGTCATCTTGCTTACATTTAAATCAACGAGGCACTTGTAGGTCAGACAAATATAACATAACATTTATAATGAAATAACCACAAATGTCTTTTCTGTGCTCACATCATTATCAGTTTTATTCAACCCCCAAGTGACATTCAATCTTAGTACTTAGTACAACATCCTTTTACAGTTATAACAGCTTTTAAACGTGAAGCATAGCTTGACACAAGTGTCTTGCAGCGATCTACGGGTATCTTCGCCCATTCTTCATGGGCAAAAGCCTCCAGTTCAGTCACATTCTTAGGCTTGCGCACTGCAACTGCTTTCTTTAAGTCCCACCAGAGGTTCTCAATCGGATTTAAGTCTGGTGACTGCGATGGCCACTCCAAAATGTTCCAGCCTTTACTCTGCAACCATGCTCTAGTGGACTTGGAGGTATGCTTGGGATCATTGTCCTGTTGAAAGGTCCAACGTCTCCCAAGCCTCAGGTTTGTGACGGACTGCATCACATTTTCATCCAATATCTCCTGGTACTGAAGAGAATTCATGGTACCTTGCACACGCTGAAGCTTCCCTGTACCTGCAGAAGCAAAACAGCCCCAAAGCATGATTGACCCTCCGCCATGCTTCACAGTAGGCAAGGTGTTCTTTTCTTCATAGGCCTTGTTCTTCCTCCTCCAAACATAGCGTTGATCCATGGGCCCAAACAGTTCTAATTTTGTTTCATCAGTCCACAGAACACTATCCCACAAGTTGTGGAATAGTGTTCTGTGGACTGATGAAACAAAACACTCAATTTCAGTGGGGGTTGAATAATTTTGAACACAACTGTATATAAGGGAGGGAAGAGTACACAATCCTAAGACAAATAACTTAACAGCCATAAAGGCATGCACTAAAGATATGCTTAAAAATACCATTTTATTTTTTAAAGCAAGTGCTTGATTACTAGCAGTAAGTATATACACAACTGTAAAACTGATTATTGGTATTTTCTGACTAAAGAATTGTCTTTTCACCAGTATTTTAAACCATAGCATGTTCTATTTTTAAAACACTTGAATAAATCAAACTCAGTGAACTGACACATATTGTAACTAGTTTTTCTAATTTAAGAAGAGATTAAAAGTTTATTTTCTGAAAACACTGAGGGGTTTAAAGTGTGCTGTCATTCACATATGGAGGGATTCATTTCATTTAATTTCATTTCATTGGATTTGTAGAACCGCACCCTCTCCCGTAGGGGACCCGGGGCGGTGCACAGGTCGTTAAAAAACATCTTATAAATACAACAAGACAGTAACTAAGATCGGATTAAGTAAATTACCCTGTGCTAAAAAATTAGAACATTAAAACCTCAACATAATTTCCTAAAATCTCTAATTAAAACAATTTAAATTTCTAATATAGCCTAGGCTAGGATAGGTTAGGCCAGGCCGGCCTGCTGGAAAAAGTAAGTTTTTAATTTTTTGCGGAAGGAGCGGAGGTCCGTGGTTGTTCTAAGTTCGGGGGGTAGGTCATTCCAGAGGGTCGGGCCCACCACAGAGAAGGCCCTTCCCCTGGGCGTCGCCCGCTGGCATTGCTTAGTGGATGGCACCCGGAGAAGTCCCTCTCTGTGGGAGCGAATCGGCCGTAGGGATGTATGGGGCAGGATACGATCACGCAAATAAATTGAACTGTAAATTTATTTGAGGGGAGAAGGGAATACAAATATATACAATCTAAATGAGTTATCTAGAATTCTTTAGAATACAATTACAGTAGTATCCATCAAGACTTGCCAGTACTGCAATACAACCTCTGTGCCTCTTTTTATTTTTATTTTTTATTTTATTTATATTTATATCCCGCCCTTCTCCACAGAGGACCCAGGGCGGCGCACAGGAATTTAAAAACATACAAAAGAATAAATACATAATTTAAAAACATATTAAATTATTCTAGTCCTATGCTAAAACCAATTTTAAAATCCCCAATTGCCTCTGGGGTGTGCATTCAATGTTGTGATGCTGTTGACATCAATCAGACTTCTCTTGGACTCCTCTGCTGCATTACTGAATTACTGTAACTACATTACTGTAACTACATTACTGAATCACATTTTTCTGTTAGGGGGCAGGAGTAGTGCCATCTATACTCACCTATAGCATCACTTCTAAACGCTCTAGAGCATGGGTGTCAAACTCACTGCATCATGTGATGTATCACATTTTTTTCTCTTCATGGAGCTGGGGTGGGTGTGACGCATCCAGCCCACAGGCCACCAGTTTGACTGCTCTAGAGTATGGCTAAGATGGAGATTCAAGTGAAAGCCATTTTCCTGTTGGTTAGTTGCAAGATGTTATGGCAACAGCTGAGAATTAGAGATGACCTGGGTGGGGAAAAATGAGGAATAAATACAGGCAATTCCCTCACCTGTGAAGTGTTTGCAGAATTACTATTTGCTTGCTGTTGATGAATTTGTGCAAGCTGCTGTTTCTGCATTAGTGCTAGTTGCTGTTGATGATGCTGGTATTGTTCGGCTGTAAATGCTGAACAAAATATAAAATGAGAGAACACTGTATCAAAATATGTAGTCCTTATATGTGCATCCCTTAATCTAAAGAATGCTCAAAATGCACAGGTGTTAAGCATAGTACATTTATTTAGTTCTCCAGCGGGAGCTCATATTAACTGTACTTCCAAAGTAAAGCTATACCATGCAAGATTAAACTTTTGAATTGCTATTCTAGAGCAACAAATTGCCATATTATGGTCATCATACTAACAGAATTTCCTATACCCATGTCAGATAAAATGTGTTCCTTATTCCTACTTTTAGATACATAGTGATAAGTCAACTGAACATATATGTATGTATATGTATATATGTGTATTAGAATATAAATTATGACATTGTAATAATTCAATTTCCCTTAGTTAACCCACCTGGGGGAAAAAATCCAGTCAATAAGAACGGAGGTGATTATGCTGATTTACAGAGGAATGAAGCAAGACTGTATTATACTATTTATTGTCTATGGAGAGTTCTAAAAATAGAAAATAGAGAAGTTTCATTGAAATTTTCGTTTCACTGCATCTTGATGAAAATCTTCCTAATACCAACTTTTAAAGTGAATTTAGACTGAAGAATAAATGATAAACCCTGTTTCTAGAACAAATTGGGAAGTTTTCCAAATTCAATTTGTTTTAAATACAGAATTTTGGATACTTTACTTCATCAGATACTATTATTTTAGATTAAGCTTCCTAATAGAAAAACTAAAACTTGTCTACTTTTTAATTCCATACAGAAGACAGCACAATACAGATACATGCCAAGCTTTAAAAAAAGGGGAATTTTTTTGTTCTGCACTAATCAATACCTATAAAAATGAACTGGAATAGAAAGAATATGTAATAATGCAACTCACTGAAGATTGGTGCACCATACACTTTTTTGATTAACATAAACTTCATAGTTCTTTTGCCTATCTATAGGTCTCAGTGTATTCCAGTACAGAAAAAAATATTAGAGCTTTTGAGATTTATCTACCTTTTTTCTCACCTCAGATCTTAAGGAATGATGGCTTTTAGACTTTAGATTGCAGCAAAAACATTTAAATTTGAAACAGATTTGGCTACATACAGCCTTCAAATTCATATGTTTAAACTGAACCTTATTTTTACTTAATACACTTATGAGATAAAAGAACATAGTGCTGCAAAGTAAACACTTTAAATACTGTATGACAAACTATTATGTCAATATAACTGTGGCATTGACTTTTGAAATATGGAAGGAAAGTACAGTCCTATATAAAAATGTTAAGGATACAATGGTGGAAGAAAATTAGTGAAGATAATATGTTGATGAAGATTTTCAGTCATTCAGGTAGAGGTGTCTGGAAGTACAGTCATGGGAACTCGACTTTTTTTGTTGGTAAGAAACATTTCACTGCTCACTTGGGTACTGTAATAGGTCCCTGAACTTTGTAACAAGAAGGTGTCGCTTAGAGACTAAACAATAGTGAAGGAAAGAATGTTGGGCTGTGAACGACTGGGGGAGGGGGGGAGGGGAAGGTTTGTATGTTTAAGGTTGTATTTGTATGTTCTACCTAAAAAAATGTAAAACAAATAGATTACTTTATAAAAAAAAGAAACATTTCACTGCTTATCTGCTTATCCAAGTAGCTTCTTCAGTTTGAGCAAGTTGGTTGGAGGAACCCCATATACAGTATGTCTTCCAGGGTGGTTTCATTTCCCATCTAACCTGAATAGGCTCATTAGGTGAGTAGACAGTGTCGTTGGGATATACCATATTTTTCAGAGTATAAGACACACCTTTTCCTCCCTAAGAGGGTGAAAATTTGGGTGCGTCTTATACACCAAATGTAGCCCCCCCCCCCCCCCCCCCTTTGGCTTCTGCCTCGCAGCAATTTACCTCCTTGCAGCAAACAGGAAAATGGGACTTGCAGAGGCGGCAATAGGCTATGGCAATCCTTGCAGCCTGAAACAGCTGATCATTGGGAGGCCCAACTGAAATTGAAAGTGAAACTTGCTGTTTGCTGCAAGGGGCAAAATGCTGGGAGGCAGAGGCAGATCCCCCCCCCCCCCCCCCCCGTTTTCCTCCCCAAAAGCTAGGTACATCTTATACTTCGGAGCATCTTATACTCTGAAAAATACGGTAAATGTTCCAACTCCTAAATCCTTCCCCTAGGTGGGTCGTTAAATGTGGCCTCCCTGGTGAACCTGTGGCCTTAATCTTCCTGGGGACTGATGAAAGAGCAGCATAAAAAATGGGGGGACAAGTTATGTCTGAGGCCTCCACCTCTATTAAAGGAAGGATTTTCCACTTTGGCATAAATGGATTCCCTTCACTCCTCTCTCAAACCATCTATCTTCTCTGTCCAAAATGTGAACATTATTGTCCTCAAAAGACTGCCCTTTTTAAAAAAATGAAGGTATACTGCCAATTCTGGTCCCGTGGTTTTGCTTCTCCTGTGCTGGGCCATCCTGTGTGTAAAGGCTGCTTGGTTTCTCCAATGTAAAGCTCTGAACACTCCTCACTGCAGTGGACTGCATGCACTACATTAGTCGTCTTATGTTTTGATGTCCAATCTTTAGGATGGAAAAGTCTTCTGTCTCAGGGTGTTGGTGGGTTTGAACAACACAGATATGCTTCTCCAGTAGGCCAGTTGTGTAAGGAATGACCATGTTTTACGTTGACTCTGAGTCTCAACTGTCTGCCAATCTTTTGTTGGATCCAGATGCTGATTTAATAAAGATCCAATTTGGATACCCACAGGCCTTAAGAGCTGTCCTCAAGAGCTGTTTTCCTTCTTTTGGGCATCCCTGGAGGTGGGAACATTTATATTCCAAAGACTATTTGCCTACGAACCTACTGAGCCTATCCAGATTAGGTGAGAAATGAAACCTCCCCAGGTTTCAGAAATGTAAAAACATCTTTCTTCTATATAAATAAAAAGTTAACTATGAGTTTGTTCAAACCCGCTAATCTCAGAAACTACTGCACCAATCGCCACCAAATTTTCACACAACGTTCCTTACAAGTGCAGCAGCAATGATACGTACAGATTGTGTGGATATGGCACCTGTGCCAGGTGCACGCCACACAAATGTACAACGGCAGCTCTTCTCACTCGCCCCCCTCCCCTTCGCAGCCCGTCCCACCTGGCCGCATTTTAGCTCACATCACTTGCACACGCAGTCTGTGTCATATCCGCGATGGTCGCCTCCTCAGGGAGAGGGATAGTGGGAGAGGAAGAAATACAGTAGGTAGGTAGGTAGGTAGAGGGATAGAGAGAGGGGGGAGAAATACAGTAGGTAGGTAGGTAGGTAGAGTAAGAGAGGGAGGGGAAACCAAGGCAGAGAAGGAAGGGTGTCGCTGAGAGGGTCTATGAGGGGAAACCTTTTCATTTAATCAAACTTGGCCACAGCAACGCGTGGTGGGTACAGCTAGTAAGGAATATTTTTAAACCTTGAACAATACTGAGATCTAATTCTTATTTTTAAAAATTAGATTTACAATCTACACTGAAATTAAAGTTTCATTTTCATAATTTCATATCAAATAATTAAATTTCTACAAAATAATTAAGACTATATTCTATTATAATTATGGAATTATTATATAATTATATATTGTATAATTATACAATTATATTCCATAATTGTGTAAATTATTTGATCTCACTGCAGCAATAATTCCTTAACTGAAAGCTTAAGTAGCATAGTAATCAGAAAGGTTGTACAAAGCTTCAGAAGAGGTGCTTAATTGCCCAAGGCAAAAGTTCATTTGCTGTCATGATAAACATTATCTCTCCTTTTGGTGGTAGTCTGATAAGAGGAATGATTGTTAGGGAGGGGCAGGGGCGGAGGGAGACGAAATGGGCACCATCAGTTGGAAGACCGTGGCCGCTGGATCCAGGCGGTCACGTGCTCCAACTCTCCGCTCTCCCATCGCAGACTAGGTGGGCAGGAATCACAGACCCGGGGCCCGAAGCTGATGTTATGCAACGCCAGGTCCGTGGTTCAAAAATCCCCCCTCATTCGTGACCTTGTGTCAGAGGGGGACCCGGACCTGGTGGGTATAACGGAAACCTGGTTGGGCCACGAGGGGGGTATACCCCTCGTGGACATGTGCCCACCAGGTTACCGTGCTTTTCATCAGCCTAGGGCCCTAGGGAGGGGTGGGGGGGTGGCGATTATCGTAAAGGAAGGTCTTGAGCCGAAGGAGACCACGGTCCCCCAGACAACCGGGTGTGAATCTCTCTGGGTGAGATGGGGCCTAGGGAGGCAGTTGGGCATGTTAGTTGTATACCTGGCTCCTCGCTATGCAACAACAGCCCTGCCCGAGCTCCTAGAGGTGATAGCCGAGGCGGCAGTTGAGACCCCCAGACTGGTAGTCATGGGGGACTTTAACTTGCCGTCGGCAGGCGAAGCCTCTGGAGTAGCTCGGGAGTTCATGGCCTCCATGACGGCCATGGACCTGGCCCAGGTAGTTTTAGGCCCCACTCACGAGGGGGGGAACACACTGGATCTCATCTTTGTCTCGGGACAGTGGAGTCGTGATCTGGGAATAGGGGATCTAGTCATCACTCCCTTGTCATGGACAGATCACGCTCTCCTTCGGCTGGACTTTCCAATCGCTACACCCCACCGCGGGGAGGCGGAACCGGACACTCCTATATGGTTCCGCCCCAGGCTTCTGATGGACCCGGAAAGGTTCCAGAGGGAGCTTGGGCCAATTCCTGTGACCCTGCCCCGCGACTCGACTGAGGACCTAGTGGCTGCATGGTTAAGTGCGGCCACGGGGGCCTTGGACCGAGTCGCGCCCTTGCGGCCTCTCTTGCGGCGACGAATCACCCAGGCTCCTTGGTTCACTGAGGAGCTTCGGGGGATGAAACGCCACAAGAGACGCCTAGAGAGCAGATGGAGATCCTCTCGCTCCGAAGCCGACCGAACACTAGTGAGAACCCATATTAGGGCTTATTTAGTAGCGATAAGAGTGGCCAAACGTGAGTATTGTGCCACCCTTATTGCATCCGCAGATAACCGCCCTGCCGCCCTGTTTGGGGTGACCCGCTCCCTCCTCCACCAGAGGCCGCGGGAAGCCCCTCTGCAAGGGCGAGCAGAGGAATTTGGGATTTATCTGCAGGAGAAAATCACTCGGATTCGGAATGAGCTACCCTCCATCGACAGTGGTCCTGTGGGACTGTCCGAGACTAGTCTTGAGGTTCCTTCTTGGGAGGAGTTTGACTTTGTTACCACCGAGGATATGGACAGGCTGTCAAGGAAGCTTAGGGCGACCACATGTTTATTGGATCCGTGTCCCTCCTGGCTTGTACTGGCATCCTGGGAGACGACACGAGGCTGGCTCCAGGGCATTGTCAACGCATCTTTGAGTGAGGGGTCCTTACCTGCCGTCTTGAAAGAGGCGGTAGTGAGGCCCCTCCTCAAGAAGCCATCCCTGGACCCAGCTTTACTAGAGAACTATCGTCCGGTCTCCAACCTTCACTTTTTAGTGAAGGTTGTTGAGAGTGTGGTAGCCCAACAGTTTCCGCGACACCTGGAGGAAGTTGATTATCTAGACCCGCGCCAGTCCGGCTTCCGACCCGGTCACAGCACCGAGACGGCATTGGTCGCGTTGGTTGATGATCTCTGGAGGGCGCGGGATAGAGGTTATTCCTCTATCCTAGTCCTATTAGACCTCTCGGCGGCTTTTGATACCATCGACCATGGTATCCTATTGCACCGACTGGGGGGGTTGGGGCTGGGAGGCACCGTTCTGTGGTGGTTCTCGTCCTACCTCTCTGGTCGGTCGCAATATGTGTTGACGGGAGGGCAGAGGTCGACCTCGAGGCCTCTCCTATGTGGGGTCCCTCAGGGGTCGGTCCTCTCGCCCCTCCTTTTCAACACATATATGAAGCCGCTGGGTGAGATCATCCGTGGTTTTGGGGTGGAGTACCATCTGTACGCTGATGACACTCAGTTGTACATATCCACCCCAAACCACCCCAACGATGCCGCCGAAGTGCTGTCCCGGTGTCTGGAAGCCGTACGGATCTGGATGGGTGGTAACAAACTCAAGCTCAACCCTGCCAAGGCTGAGTGGCTGTGGTTTCCGGCACCCCGGTTCAGCCAGATTATTCCAACTCTGGCCATTGGGGGCGAAACACTGGCCCCCGTGGAGAGGGCGCGCAATTTGGGTGTCCTCCTGGATTCCCGGCTGTCCATGGAGGACCATGTGGCGGCCGTGGCCAGGGGGGCGTTTCATCAGGTACGCCTGATGCGCCAATTGCGCCCCTTACTGGACCGGGCTGCCCTTCGCACAGTCACTCAAGCTCTCGTGACGTCCCGACTCGACTATTGTAATGCTCTCTACATGGGGCTTCCCTTGAGGTGCACTCGAAAGCTACAGCTAGTCCAAAACGCAGCCGCGCGGGTGATTATGGGAGCCACTAGGTGCTCCCACATAACACCGATCCTGCGCGAGCTGCATTGGCTTCCTGTGGCCTTTCGAGTGCGCTTCAAGGTTTCGACAACTATCTTTAAAGCGCTTCATGGCTCGGGGCCTAGTTATATGCAAGACCGCCTCCTGCCCCATACATCCCTTAGACCGATACGCTCCCACAGAGAGGGCCTCCTCAGGGTGCCGTCGGCCGGACAATGCCGACTGGCGACACCCAGGGGGAGAGCCTTCTCTGTGGCGGGGCCAGCCCTCTGGAATGACCTACCCCCTGAATTACGTACCATCACCGACCTCCGCCTCTTCCGCCAATGTCTTAAGACATATTTGTTTCAACAAGCCGGCCTAGCCTAACCTCCCATGGGGACTTTTAGATAGTTTTAAATTGGGTTTTTAAAATTTGGTTTTAGCGCAGGATAGGTTTATTTAATAGTTTTTAAATTATATTTATTGTATTTTGTATGTTTTTAAATTTCCTGTGCGCCGCCCTGGGTCCTTTGTGGAGAAGGGCGGGATATAAATTTAAATAAATAAATAAATAAATAAGATTCAGAAAGCACTGGTTATAGCCTTTATATGGTGTTTTTCATAGAGCATTTTAGAATTGTGATTGTTGTTCCATATGCAGTTAATCTGCTACGTTACCTTCTATGAATAAAGCATCTTCATTATAGTCCAGGTTTGCTTTAAATTAGCATAGGCCAGTTCATGTTTTGTTAACTTATATCTATATAAATAAAAACTTAACTATGAGTTTGTTCAAAACCGCTAATCTCAGAAACTACTGCACCAATCGCCACCAAATTTTCACACAACGTTCCTTACAAGTGCAGCAGCAATGATACGTACAGATTGTGTGGATATGGCACCTGTGCCAGGTGCATGCCACACAAATGTACAACGGCAGCTCTTCTCACTCGCTCACTCGCCCCCCTCCCCTTCGCGGCGCGTCCCACCCGGCCGCATTTTAGCTCAAATCAGTTGTACGTGCGGTCTGTGTCATATCCGTGATGGTCGCCTCCTCAGCGGCCTCTCTCTCCTCCACCGCCGCTGCCCCCACCACCGCTGCCCCCCTGCCACTCCCCCTGCTGCTGCTTCCCCCACCGCCACTGCTGCCCCCACCGCCAACAATAGGTAGGTAGTTAGGTAGGTAGAGGGATAGAGAGAGAGAGAGACAGGGAGAAATACAGGAGTCAGGTAGGTAGTTAGGTAGGTAGTGGGATAGAGAGAGAGAAATACAGGAGGTAGGTAGGTAGAGGGATGGGGGGGGGGAGAAATACAGTAGGTAGGTAGGTAGGTAAAGGGATATATAGAGAGAGGGAGAAATACAGTAGGTAGGTAGGTAGGTAGAGGGATAGAGAGGGAGAAATACAGTAGGTAGGTAGAGGGATAGAGAGAGAGGGGGGAGAAATACAGTAGGTAGGTAGGTAGCAGGGTGGGTTTGATTTAAATCAAGTTGATTTAAATCACGATTTAAATCATGATTTAAATCACTAGTAAAAAAGCTTGATTTAAATCATAGTTTTCTACATAAAGACTAATTCTTGCTGGCATAATTTATAATATGCAAGTAGATGAAGATTTTTAGAATAACAACTTTTCATGTTAGTTTTTTTATCTCCAGTTTAATAGGTTAATCATTCATATTTGGACAACTTTTCTGTTGTACTTAGGAAGGAGAAAAATAATCATTACCTTAATAATAACAATTTTAATAGATATATTCAACTGAAACAATAACATTACAGCATATTACAGCATATTAGTTATTTGCTTAAACAAACATCCATGTTTGTTAACTAATTTGGCTAAACAAAATATATATATTTTAAGAAACGTAGACTTCCATTTTGTAGTACTGCTTGTCTGCTTGCCCCTTCTTCCTCACACTTGGTTTCAATTTCTTCTTGTGCAGATCTATTCCACTCCAAACAATCAGAAAAATATTGTTTCTATTCTATTCACTGAACTTCTTGAAACTTAGCACTGAAGGGGTTGATTCTGTATTCATAGGTTTGTAGAAGTTAGGATTAAGGTCTTTTTTTCAACTCTGTTCATGTTATAACATTTTTGCTGTGAAGAAGAGGCACGTGATCTCTGCTGAGTCAAATTCAGTTTTGAGAACTGCAAAAGTAAACCAAGCATCTGTGATAATATCTTGTAGGCAGAGAAACTGCCCAATAATCTTACAAAAACCTCTGGAAGAGCATGACATTGTGAATGGATTAATGGAATTTATTTACCCAAAAAATTAAACATATACAGCCTTATTCTACATAATTAAAAAACTAATCTTTATTTCATGATGGAATAACCTTTGGATGGTAATATATTTTCCTCAAAAAGCATTTTATATAAAAAAATCCGATTTAAATCAAAAAAATCAGATTTAAATTAAAAAAAAATCCGATTTTTTTTGATTTTTTTAAAAAAATCATTGATTTTTATCCACCCTGGTAGGTAGGTAGAGTACGAGAGGGAGGGGAGGGAGAGGGAGGGGAAACCGAGGCAGAGAAGGAAGGGTGTTGCTGAGAGGGTCTATGAGGGGAAACTTTTTCATTTAACCAAACTTGGCCACAGCAACGTGTGGCGGGTACAGCTAGTATTCTAATATACTTTGTTGATATTCTGACTTGGTAAGGACCCAAATGCTTAGTTTGTACAACGTGCTGGGCACATAGAAGATGCTATTAGGCAGGTTGTGTTAACAGCTTCATCAAACCTGTCTGAAGAAACACAACCTACCACAAATCCTATTATGCCTTAGTATGAAGTATGATCCCAATCTAGAACTTGCATCAATGAATATGTTCAATGTCATGTTCATGCAACATGTCATAGTTTGCATAATTGATCTGCTCAAAATAGTCAAATTTGTTGACTTTGCCAAGCCAAAAAATCCCTTTATGACCTAGAGTGCTATATGGATGAGGCTTCTAGTTGTATGTATTTACAAATTAAATCAAGATTCAGGGGGGTGACTTTACCACAGTAGCTAAATTAATACGGTAGAGAGAGCCTCAGAAAAACCACATCAAAGTTTAACATAGCACACCATTAATTGAATAAAATACTTCCATTAATATCTTGATATCCCAAATTAATACATTATTATTATTATTATTATTTATTGGACTTCTAGACCGCCCCCTCTCCCTGAAGGGACTCTGGGCGGTGTACAGGTACAAATTAAAACCATTACAATCAATAATACATATAACTAAAATCGAATTAAATAAACCCCTGTACAAATTTATAAAAATTAAAAACTTAAACCTTAAAACCAAATCGCAAAATGTAAAAATACAAACTGAGGTGGGAAAGCTGGAATTAGGCCAGGCCGGCTAGATGAAACAAGTGGGTTTTGAGTTTCTGGCGGAAGGAGCGGAGGTCCGTGGTCGTTCTAATATCAGGGGGAAGGTCATTCCAGAGGGTCGGGCCCGCCACAGAGAAAGCCCTTCCCCTGGGCGTCGCCCGCTGGCACAGCCTGGTGGACAGCACCCGGAGACGTCCCTCTCTGTGTGAGCGAATCGGCCGTAGGGATGTATGGGGCAGGATACGATCCCGCAAATAACTAGGTCCTACATGATTTAGTTTGCATTTCTGATAGGATTATTATTTTTATTTTTTTAATTGAAAAAGTTTTATTCAAACAGGTTTTCCCCCCTTTTGCCCCCCCGGCATATAATATAAATCACATACAAATAGTATACCCCACCCCTCCCCTCCCCTCATCTTAGGATAAATTTCTCATTCATATATTATACCCCCTCGCCTCCCGACAAACATAATATAAATTTCTCTTAATATATCAATCTCCCCTTAACACCATCTTCTAATTTAATTAAACATATATAAATCATGGTATAACCGTATCCCATTATTCCCATCACTATATTGGTTATCCACATATATTTCCCCACCCTCCACCCTAACCCTCCCCCACCTCCCACTCAATCCCACCCCCCTGACTTCCGCTATACACCACTCTAATAATTCCAAGCATCCCAAAATATTATTTACTCTGTTCACCTATCAATCTAAACATTCTTACCTAAAGGCTACATGGTATTTCCTAGTCTGGTATTTATTCTGTATATAATCAATCCATTTTGCCCATTCCTGTGCATAATTCTCCTGCTTCTGATCTTTTAAGAAAGCTGAAATTTTTGCCATTTTCGCAAACCCCGCCACTTTCTGAATCCATTGATCAATTGTCGGTAAAAAATCTTTCTACCAATGTTGAGCAATCAACAATCTAGCTGCTGTAACCATATACAAAAACAATTTTGTTTCCCCTTTAGTAAAATCCTTAGTTATACCCAATAGAAACATTTACGGAGTAAATTGTATTCTTTTCTTAAATACATTTTGGATAACCCACCATATTTTTATCCAAAAGGCTTTAACCTTATTGCAAGTCCACCATACGTGAAAAAAAGTAGCATCTAAGCACCCGCACCTCCAACATTTTGGTTGAGTATTAGGATACATACATGATAATTTCTTAGGATCCAAATACCATCTATAAAACATTTTATAAAAGTTCTCCCTTAAATTTTGTGACTGCGTGAATTTAACATTCTGGACCCATATTTTTTCCCACATATCCAACATAACCGATTCATCGAAGTTCTGAGCCCATTTAATCATGCAATCCTTGACCAATTCACTTTCTGAGTCCCTTTCTAACAATACATTATATATTATTTTAACATGTTTTGGGCCAGTCTCTTTTATCTGCTTGATCAGTTCCACTTCTTTATCCATAAAGCTGACCCTGGAATCTTCTTTCCATCTCTTCTGTAACTGTATGTAATGTAACCAATTTAAAGTAATTCCTACGTCCAACAGTTGTTCCAGAGTTTTCAGCTGCCATTCGACCCCACCGAAAATAAGCACATCTTTATATAAACACCCCCCGAGTGACTTAGTATTTGTAATCCACATGGTGTCTGCAAGATCCAACCAAAGCGGTATTTTATAATCCCAATTGGGCCGGTGCTTCTTCCATATTCTCATCAAGGCACTTCGGAGAACGTGATTGTTAAACGCTTTATCCACCTTATCTTCATAAAAAAGATATGCATGCCATCCCAAAACAAGGTCATGACCTTCTATATTCAATAGTTCAGTTTTTGTTTTCCCAAACCAATCTGCCACATACGTCAATGCCGCCGCTTCATAATACAGTCGAAGGTTTGGGAGTCTAAGGCCACCTCTTTCACGAGTATCTTGCAAAATCTTCATCTTTACTCTCGGTTTTTTCTCCTTCCAAACAAATTTATTTAATGTTGCTTGCCATTCTAACAAAATTTTATCTGATTTAAGCACCGGTATCATCTGAAATAAGAAAATGAATCTAGGTAGAATATTCATTTTGATTGCTGAGATCCTTCCAAGCAAAGATAGTTGTAGCTTTTTCCAAACTTGAAGGTCCTTCTGTATCTTTTGCCACAACACTTCATAATTATTTGAAAAAAGTTTTGTATTTAATTCTGCAATTTGTATTCCTAAGTATTTGACTTTAGAAACTATTTCGAAACCTGCCAAGCTTGCAAGTCTCTTTCTTTGAGTCTCTGGCATATTTTTAACCATCATTTTCGTTTTATTTTGATTCAGTCTAAACCCAGACACCATGCCAAATTCTGCTATGATATTTTTCATCTGAATTATTGAGTTCAACGGATGTGAGAGGGTAACAACCAGATCATCAGCAAATGCCCTAGTTCTGTATTCCTTTTGCCTAATAATTATACCACTTAAAGATTTTGAGTCCCGAATTGTATTCAACAAGACTTCCAAAGTTAAAATAAATAACAATGGATATAATGGGCAACCTTGTCTTGTACCTTTTTGTATCTCGAAAATTGTAGACAGATTTCCATTGATAATAAGTTGTGCATTTTGTTGCTGGTAAATTGCTCCAATCGCTTGTCGAAATCGTGGTCCCATATCCATCTTTTCCAAAGTCTTGGTTAGAAAATTCCAGTTTACTCGATCGAAGGCCTTCTCCGCATCCAAGAAGACCAGCACTGCAGAGATCTGCTTATTCTTATCAAGATAGTCAATTAAATCTATAAGTTGCCTTACATTCTCCTTCATGTGTCTACCTTCAATAAATCCTGCTTGGTCATAGTGAATAACCTCTTGGATAACTGGCATCAATCTGTTGGCAAGTACTTTAGCAAATATTTTATAATCTGTGTTTGGAAGAGATATCGGTCTGTAATCCTCTGGTTTCTTAGGGCCGTCTTTGTCTTTAGGTATCAATGATATAAAAGCCGCTTTCCATGAAAAAGGTATTTTACCTCCTTGCTGTATATTACAAAATAGTTCTGTAAGATATTCAACCATTTCCAATTGTAAAGTTTTATAGTAGATTGCAGTCAAACCATCAGTCCCTGGAGCCTTGGCTAATTTAAGTTGGTTTATAGCTAGAGTAATCTCGTCTGCAGTTATCAAACGTTCCAAATTTGCCTTTTGAAGCACAGATATTTTGGTAACCCTTTTTCCTTCCAGAAAATCATCTATTGACTTATTCTGTATATTATCCTGTAAATATAACTTAGTGTAATAGTCCACAAATGATTTTTTAATCAAATCCTGTTGATATGATCTGTTGAGGTGATCGCTACGGTGGCAGTGGAGACCCCCAGACTTATAGTCATGGGGGACTTTAATCTGCCATCGTTGGGCGAATCATCCGGGGTAGCTCGGGAGTTCATGGCTTCCATGACGGCCATGGACCTGACCCAATTAATTCAAGGCCCCACCCACGAGGGTGGTCACACACCGGACCTCATCTTTGTCTCAGGCCAATGGAAGAGTGATCTGGGCTTAGGGGATATAGTCATCACACCCTTGTCATGGTCAGATCACTCACTTCTCCGGCTCGACTTTCCGACCGCTACCCCCCGCCGCGAGGAGGCGGCACCAGAACCACCTATCTGGTTCCGCCCCAGGCGCCTGATGGACCCAGATGGGTTCCAGATGGCGCTTGGGCCACTTCCTGTACCCCTGACCCGTGCCCCGATGGAGGATCTCGTGGCCGCATGGAATACTGCGACCACGGGAGCCTTGGATCGGGTCGCGCCCTTGCGGCCTCTCTTGCGGCGCCGAACCGCCCCGGCCCCTTGGTTTACCGAGGAGCTGAGGGCGATGAAACGCCACAAGAGATGCCTAGAGAGAAGATGGAGGGCTACTCGATCTGGATCTGACCGGACACAGGTAAGAGCCCATTTACGGACTTACATTGTGGCGTTGAGAGTGGCCAAACGCCATCATTGTGCCACTCTCATAGCATCCGCAGAAAACCGCCCTGCCGCCCTGTTTAGGGTGACCCGTTCCCTCCTTCAGCAGAGGGTGCGGGAAGCCCCGTTACAGGGTAGAGCAGAGGAATTTGTGACTTTTCTGCAGGACAAAATCGCTCAGATACAGAACGAGTTAGCCCCCATTCATGGCCCAGTGGGATGCCACGAGGCAGATCTTGTTTGGGAGGAGTTTGACTCCGTTGCTTCCGAGGATATGGACAGGTTACGTGGGCGACTGCGAGCCACCACATGTTTATTGGACCGGTGTCCCTCCTGGCTTGTACTGGCATCCTGGGAGGTGACACGAGGCTGGCTCCAAGAGGTTATCAACGCATCCTTGAGTGAGGGTTCCTTGCCTGCTTCCCTAAAAGAGGCTATGGTGAGGCCCCTCCTTAAGAAGCCCTCTTTGGACCCAGCTCTTTTAACAAACTATCGTCCCGTCTCCAACCTTCCCTTTTTGGCGAAGGTTGTCGAGAGTGTGGTGGCACAACAGTTTCCCCGTCACCTGGAGGAAGTTGATTATCTAGACCCGCGCCAGTCCGGCTTTCGGCCCGGGCATAGCACTGAGACGGCATTGGTCGCGTTGGTTGATGATCTCTGGAGGGCCAGAGATGGGGGTTGTTCCTCCATCCTGGTCCTATTAGATCTCTCGGCGGCTTTCGATACCATCGACCATGGTATCCTATTGCATTGGCTGGGGAGGTTGGGGGTGGGAGGCACCGTCCTACGGTGGTTCTCCTCCTACCTCTCTGGCCGATCGCAATTTGTGTTGGCAGGGGAGCAGAGGTCGACCCCAAGACCCCTCACATGTGGGGTGCCTCAGGGGTCGGTCCTTTCGCCTCTCCTGTTTAATGCATACATGAAGCCGCTGGGTGAGATCATCCGTGGTTTTGGGGTAGAGTATCATCTCTACGCTGATGATACTCAGCTGTATATATCTACCCCAAACCACCCCAACGATGCCGTAGCGGTGATGTGCCAGTGCCTGGAAGCCGTGCGGATCTGGATGGGAAGTAACGGACTTAGGCTCAACCCGACCAAGACCGAGTGGCTGTGGTTTCCAGCTGCCCGATTCAACCACCTTTCTCCAACGCTGGCCATAGGGGGCGAACATCTTGCCCCTGTGGATGGGGCACGCAATTTGGGTGTCCTCCTGGATACCCGGCTGTCTATGGAAGAGCAAGTGACAGCCGTGGCCAGGAGGGCGTTTTACCAGGTTCGCCTGGTTCGCCAATTGCGCCCCCTATTGGATCGGGTCGCCCTTCGCACAGTCACTCATGCCCTCGTGACATCTCGACTGGACTATTGTAACTCTCTCTACATGGGGCTCCCCTTGAGGTGCACCCGGAGGCTTCAGTTAGTTCAGAATGCAGCCGCGCGAGCAATTATGGGAACCACCAGGTTCACCCACGTTACACCGCTCTTGCGCGAGCTGCACTGGCTACCTGTCGTCTTCCGGGTGCGCTTCAAGGTATTAATCATCATCTTTAAAGCGCTCCATGGCTCGGGACCTAGCTACCTGCGGGATCGGATCCTGCCTCATACATCCTCACGGCCGATTCGCTCCCACAGAGAGGGACTGCTCCGGTTGCCGTCCACTAGACTCTGTCAGCGGGCGACGCCCAGGGGAAGGGCTCTCTCTGTGGCGGGCCCAGCCCTCTGGAACGACCTTCCCCCCGATATTAGAACGACCACGGACCTCCGCTCCTTCCGCCTGAAATTGAAGACTCATCTTTTCCGCCTGGCCGGCCTAGGGTAGTCTCTCTGTCTATGGGTTTTTAAATGTATACTATATTTATTGGGTATTTTTAGTTAATGGGATTTTAGCACAGGATTGATTGAGTTTAATTCGTTTTAATTTGTATGTATTTTGTATATTTTTTTGTTTTTTAATTTCCCTGTGCACCGCCCCGAGTCCCTGTGGGGAGAGGGTGCGGTCAATAAATTTCAACTTATTATTATTATTATTATTATATACCGTTTTCCCTCCATATTCAATTCTATCAATAATTCTCTTATTCGTATTCTTTCTCAAGGTGTAGGCCAACCACCTACCAGGTTTGTTAGCATTAGCAAAGGTGTTATGTTTGGCAAATTGTAAGTTGGTTGCTGTTTGTTCTGATATAAGCATTTGAAATTGATCTTTCAACAGCTTTATCGCCATCTGAAGTGCCGCATCTTTTGGGGTTACTATAAGTAACTGCTCCTTTTTTAAAAAAATTTCATTTTCCAATTCCATTCTCTTTTTCTGTCTGCTTTGTTTATGTTTAAAATTCATATGTATCTTTCCTTCTTGTCTAAAACCTTGTTTGATCACGGGATTTGGTTCAAGTGGATGACACCTGAAGGGATGCTGGTGTTCTGGGAAGGAGGAAGAGTGAGGATTAAAACAGTTGCTGAGGCGGAAGCCTTTTTTAAAAAACATTCCTCTGTCCTGGGGGAAGATCCAGGGGGGACGGAGGGGGCCACGGCCCCGCCTACGGGGGGCCAGGGAGGAGAGAAAGAAGATACAATAGCCAAAAGACTTAGATCAAAAAAATAACTTTGCCTTGATTTTTCTTGAACAATTTTGCATAATATTTCTATCCGGACTTTTTGTAAATGTCTGACAGCATGGAAGGGAGAATTTAGGTAAATGTACTTGCTTTCATCTTGTAGTGGTATGGAAAATGTTTTCTATGTTAACTTTTTTAATGTGTATTTTGAGGTCTCGGAAGGTCCGACGACTCTGACGTGAATGCTCTCAAAATTTCTTTGTAACCATTACCCTACCCTGTTAAAAAATGTAAAACCAATAAAACTTTTTCAATATAAAAAAAAAATTCATATGTATCAGGACCCCACGCATATAAGCTTTACTTGCATCCCATACTATTTCAATAGGAGTACCTTTATTCATGTTAAAACTAAAAAATTCCTTCATGTGTTTTTTAAGTTCATCAACATTTTTTTCATATCTAAATAAATTTTCATTTACTCTCCATGACCTTCTTGACCTCTTCCCTAGTTCAATCTCTAACCACACCGGGCTATGATCAGTTAGTGTCCTGGGGAATATCTTAGTTTTCTTAGCTTTAGGAAGTAAATCCGGTGTTAACAAAAAAAAATCAATCCTTGAAAAAGATTTATGCCTATCTGAATAAAAAGAAAAATCCATCTCGTTTGGATGTTGTATCCTCCAGATGTCTTTTAGTTCCAAGTCATCTTGTAAATCAAAAAAAACCTGTGGTAATTTGGTAGTAACTTTAGTCATTGTTCTCTTGTCTATCCTTGGAGAGATCACTCCATTCCAATCTCCCATAATTAAAATGCTCTTAAAATTCCAATCCAAAATTTTTAAGTGAAGCATCCTATAAAAGCTTTCTTGTTGTTGATTAGGTGCATATATTCCTACCACCAAAATAGGACCAAAATCTGTATCAAGTTCAATTGCTATATATCTACCACTATCATCCGCCTCTATAATTTTAGCTGAGAATCTTTTGTTTATATATATCACCACTCCATTTTTCTTTACCAAACTAGAAGCTGCATAAAATGTTCCCAATCTTGGATTCATTAAATACTTCTGATCCTGCAGCCTAATATGAGTTTCTTGAAGGCAGACCAAATCATTATTAAGTTGCTTCAAATAATAAAATATTTTTTCCTTTTTTGTGGAGAATTCAATCCATTCACATTCCAGGATAATAGTTTAAACATCTTTTGGCCTAGTCTGAAACATTGAGAGCATTTGCTGAAGATCTCTCTCCACCAGACTAATCTTCGGCTCTGCTCCTCCCACAGCTTCAATTTCCTTCTTGCCTTTGCCTTTATCCCTCTTGGTACATTGTTCTTGGGGCTTCCCCTGCTTCTGAGACTCCTGCATTTGTCTAGTCGTAGATCTAGTAACACGTTGTTCCACTGGCTTAAGTAATGGCACTTCAATGAGTGTCTTGGACGGTCCCTCCAAAGAGGAACTTAGAAGAAGTCCAGAAGAATCCACTTGGAATCCACCTGCAGCACCTTGGGCTTCCCTCTCTTTTTGCATCTGCTTTATCTGTTCTTCTGTCTCTTTCTCAAACAGCCTCTGCTCTAAAAGATCCAGATCTGCTGGTGTTGGTGTAGATGTACGTGGGGGGCGTTGCACTTGCCTTCAGTATTCCATAATAAAAATCTCTTGCCTTGTCTATAGTATTCAAACGATACCTCACCCCTTCATATCTGAATATAACACCCATTGGAGCATCCCACCTATACTGTATATCTCTTTTCTTCAACTCCACTACCAAAAATCCAAAATCCCTTCTAAGCCTTAACATTGCTGGTGGTAGTTCCTTAAAAACACCAATCAGATTTCCATCTATATGAAGAGAAGAGTAATAAGACTTCTGCACAATATCATTTCTAAAATTTCTCTCAGTAAAATATATCACAACATCTCTCGGTAATTGCCTTTGTAATGCTATACGTGAGTTTGCTCTATAAGTTTTATCAATCTTAGCAGAAATTTCATCAGGATCCACTTTTAATAATATAGCCAAAGCATCGGCACAAACTTTTCTTAGATCTTCTCTAGGGTTTTCTCGTAACCCCCTCAGTCTGATGGAATACTCCATTGACCTAAGTTGTATCATAATAACCTCATTGGCCAACCTCCACATATTCCCCTCCATTTCCACAAATTTCAGATCCGTTTCCTTTGCTTTGACTTCCACCACTGAGGCCAAATGTTCAATTTTATTATCAATTTTAATTATAACTTCAGACAGACCCTTGGCCATTGCTTGCATATTTTTATCCGACTGATCATATTTATCCTGGACCATTCTTTTGAGTTCTTTACTTTCATTGGCTATGAAATTCATCAAATCCTTAAAATCCTGGGGAGTTACTGCACCAGCTTGTTCCGTTGCCATGTTTTTAAGCTTTCCCAAAGAAAATGCTCTTCAAAGTGTCAAAATAAATCAATAAATCAAGTAATGCGTTTAGCTTTATGGCTCTGCTCCCCCTTTCCGCCTCCAGCTGTGAGCCAAGGGTTAAACAGAGACTGAGATCCACAAATCAGTTAACTTTTGCTTTCTTTAAACTTTCAGTTACATTAACGCCATTTTGAAGCCTTGTTCAAATCCTTTGTTCTAAGCCCGTGCCATACAAAGTCAGCGGTACTATCGCTTAGAAAGATTCACACTTTAAAAGTTAAAATACTTGCTGTTGAGTTGCCTGGAACATATTTTAAAGAGTTGTTTACGGTGTCTTGCTCCGCTAAATCCTTAGCGGAGGAGTCCAGCAGACCGGAGCTTAAAGCAGCTGCGAAGGGGGGCTCTTCTTGCCTGCACCCCAGAGGCTATAAAACCTTCTGGAGAGCTTCACAAGTGGCTCAACCCGACAGCGCGAGCTCTCTCCTAAATTCCTGAGGAGTTTGGAGTGTCCAAGGCGTTTACGATCTTTTAAAAACGCCTCTACAGGCTGCTGGGTCAGCAAGCTCGTAAAAGCCTGCCCGCGACAACCGCAGCTCAACCCGGAAGCCTCTGATAGGATTATTGTAGAGCAAGAATTACAAGTGGCAATGAGACCATTGCTTTGCTCCTTAAATTGAACACTATAAACAGTTGAGCTCATTAAACTGACAAAATATTTCATTTAATTAAGCATTTTAAGGCAATGTTCCCAGGGCGTTTTGCATATCCAGTTTTTGGAAAAAAATATTCCAGCCCCAAACAGTTACCATATCTCACAAGCTCTGAAACCTGATTTTGATCCCAAATGTTGATGTATTATTGTTGTCTCTGCCCCCCTCACTTGTTTTTTTGCTCTTTGCAAGATTATTTCTGTGTGGTTTCTGCATTTGGTTAATTTTTTAAAAAAATCTTCTATATCCGTGATGGCGAACCTGTGTCATGTGGAGCCATTTGTTAGGGCATGCGAGGCGTTGCCCTGTCAGCTCCAGCTCGCATGTGTGCGCTGGCTAGCTGACTTCGGACTTCAATTTTGGCCATTTTTTTGCCCTCCGGAGGCTTCCCTGAAAAACACTCAATGCGCGAACCGAAAGTTCAGGAATAGACTTCCAGTTTGCGTGTTGGGTTGTGCTTCACAACAGCTGAGGATGGAAGAGTTTGCTCAGGAGCAACACTGGCAAGGAAGGTGGATGGGTCGGAGGGAGGCGTAGCCCGAGCTCTCTGGGACGGGTAAGCAAGTGTGGGGAGGCAAAGGGGAGAGAGAAGAGAGAGCGCTGGGCAGGAGCCACAGGAGGAGTAGGGCAGCAGCTTTTCTTCTCCCCTGGCCAGAGAAGGATTCTCCTGGTGCAAGGAGACCGAGAGAGGGAGGCTCAAGGCAGATCCACCTTAACCCAGAGGTGGCTGGGGGTTGCTCTCACCCTCGGGCAACAGTTCTGCCTCCTCACCTCCTCAAGCCCGGTAAGGAAGCCCACTCCCAGATCCACCCAAGGAAGGAGAGAGAGAGCCTGACTCAGCTGAGGTGCCTCTCACCGAGGCAGAAGCAGCAGCAAGCCCCAGGCTACCACCCCTTCTGGGTTAGTCTTAAACTCCACCCCACACCGCCTGAGAAAAGGAGCTTTATTTTCTCGCTCACACCAGGGAGTGTCACAGTTTCTGCCCCTTAACTGCTTTTTCCCCGATACCCAGTGCCTTCCACCAGCAGCAGCAGTACTGCCCGCCACTCCCCACTGCCTTCGGAGGTAAGCACTCCTCTCAGTGGGGCGGCCGTGGCTGACCTGCGCTGGGAGGCACCTGGCGCCGGTGGTCTCCCTGGTGACAGGCAGTCAGTTGCAGGTGCTCCACCAGCCCAGGTGCAGCCAGAGCCACACAGGCCGCTACAGGAGCCCCGAAGCCTCAGCTCAAAGGAACGCACCCAGGCTGGAGGAGTGCCTGCAACCGATCGACCATCGCCAGGAAGACTGCAGGTGCTGCCAGGTGCCTCCCGGGGCAGGTCAGCCATGCTTGCCTGGCGGGGTAGTTGTGAGGCGTGGGCATCAGGGGGCACCGTCCCTGCCTGGTTTGCAGCAGCCCCATGAAAGCCACAA
Organism: Rhabdophis nuchalis; assembly: GCA_039707465.1. Taxonomy (NCBI): domain Eukaryota; kingdom Metazoa; phylum Chordata; class Lepidosauria; order Squamata; family Natricidae; genus Rhabdophis; species Rhabdophis nuchalis. The sequence goes on from CM077650.1 coordinate 9,420,795, forward strand.
GCCTAAAGGTGCCCTTGCAGGTGAGCCACACTTGGCCTGGTGAGGGGGGCGTTATGAGGCTTCGGGCCAGGACCACGCGAGCACAGCCGTCTCACCAAAAGAAGTGGTTGCCTCTGTTGCCTCCGAAGGCGGCGGGGAACGGCAGACACTGCTGCTCTGGGTGCGAGTGGAAGGCGCTGGGTTCATTGCCTCTAAAACGGCTGTTATCTTTCTCCCTGGTCTCCGTCCCCTGACAGACGGAGCAAGAGCCCAGGGCCAAGCCCATCGGCTACAGCTGCCACTTCCAAGAGCAGGCTGCTCACCTCGCCACCAGCGCAGTCCAGGAGACAGTGAAGAGCCTCAGGAGGGCCTCTCGGGGAGGCCATTTTCGCCCTCCCCAGGCTCCTAAAAAGCCTATGGAGCCTGGGGACGGCAAAAAACGGGTCAATCGCAGGCCAAAACCGGGGAGGAGGTGGAGGGCAGGGGTTGCATGTGCTAGGGTTGCACATGCATGTGCATGGGGGGTTGTGCGCATAGCATTGTGGGTGCGGGCATGCCCGTACACAACCCCCCCTGTGCTCCCCCTGCTTTTGGCACAAGTTTTCAAAAAGGTTAGGCATCACTGTTCTATATTCTATACCATCCAGAATGTTAGTTAAACACTAAAAATGCATGGTGTTTTAAAGATTTATTTGACAGGCCTAATTAAGCTTTAGGGTGACTATCCTGTATTCCTTTCGCCCTCTCCAAAAGAACTGAGCAGGGATTTAATTCTAATAACTTCCCCCCCTTCCTAATATTATTCCCAGATGGGAAGCAAATTGGAAAGAAATTGGCTTGAAGGCATTCCCCTGCCCACTTTCAGAAGGCCACACCCCCTCAGGCACTTCCACCTCCCCTGGTAACCAAAGCACAGGGTTGCCCAGCTCTCTCGCTCTCTCTCTGCCTTCAGAACCCAGCTGAGCGAGGGCTTTCTACAGCATTGCCTGACAGGCCCTCGGTGTTCTTTTCCTCCAAGGGTGGAAGGCTCGAGAAGGGGATTGGGGCAGCCCTGGTGGGATCAGGCGTCTCATGGGGCAGCCTAGGGGGTAGGGTCCTCCACCTGGCAAAAAGTGAGTCTGAGAGAGAAGAGCCTAATGGAGCTGGAGCTGCAGAAGCTGAAACTTATCGAACCCAGAAACTTGAAGGTCTCTACTGTTGATACTGTGATGTCTACTATTATAAGAGGTGATAGAAAAGGAAAGTTTATCCTAAAATCTACTATCATCTCTACAGTTTTAAATGTTTAGCTCCAGGCTGTTCAGGGTGCACCGCAGGGCCAGTTGTTCAACCTCCCATCTGCATGCAGACTCATCATTGTCTAGAATGAGACCAATGACTGTTGTATCATCTGCAAACTTCAGAACTTTAACAGAAGGATCCTTTGAGATACAGTCATTGGTATAGAGAGAAAAGAGTAAGGTGCCTTAGGCACCTGTGCTAATTGAACACTGCATCCAGTTTTGGTCACCATATTATAAAAAAGACATCAAGGCTCTAGAAAGAGTGCAGAGAAGAGCAACAAAGATGATTAGGGGACTGGAGGCTAAACATGAAGAACAGTTGCAGGAATTGGGTATGTTTAGTAAAAAGGACTAGGGGTGACATGATAGCAGTGTTCCAATATTTGAGGGGCTGCCACAAAGAAGAAGGGGCCAACCTATTCTCCAAAGCACCTGAGGGCAGGACAAGAAGCAATGGGTGGAAACTAATCAAGGAGAGAAGCAACCTAGAACTAAGGAGAAACTTCCTAACATTGAGAACAATTAACCAGTGGAACAGCTTTCCACTGCTTTCACAAGTTGTGGGTGCCCCGTCGTTGGAGGCTTTTTAGAAGACAGTGGGCAGACACTTGTCTGGAATGGTATAGGGCAGTGGTGGTGAACCTATGGCACGTGTGCCAGAGGGGGCACTCAGAGCCCTCTCTGTGGGCATGTGTGCCATCGCCCCAGCACAGAGTTTGCTGAGGAGGCGGTTACCTCGGCCTGCTGTAAACATTGTTTCCCATGAACACCTTACATTAGAACCATCATTAAAAAGGCAGAACAAAGAATGTTCTTCCTGCGTCAACTCAGAAAGCTCAGATTGCCCAAGGAGCTGCTGATAATAGTTCTACAGAGGAATTACTGAGTCTGTCATCTGTACTTCTATAACTGTCTGGTTTGGTACAGCAGCTAAACAGGACAGGTACAGACTTCAATGGATAGTTAGGACTGCAGAAAAAAAAATTGCAACCAGCCTGCCTTCCACTGAGGACCTGTATACTGCACAGGTCAGAAAGAGGGCTGAGAAAACATCTACTGACCCCTCACATCCTGGACATAAACTGTTTCTTCCCTCAAGACACTGCTAAGAGGGCATTGCATGCCAAAACAACTAGTCATGCCATCACTCTGCTAAACACCTAATTCCCATAACACTGTCTTATGCCTAAAGATATTTTACCCATGTAGTAGGGCTGTATTCAGTGGTGAAATTCAATTTTTTTTACTACCGGTTCTATGGGCGTGGCTTGGTGTGGCTTGGTGGGCGTGGCTGGGGAAGGATACTGCAAAATCTCCATTCCCACCCTACTCTGGGACCAGTCAGAAGTGGCATTTGCCGGTGCTCCGAACTACTCAAAATTTCTGCTACTGGTTCTCCAGAACCTGTCAGAACCTGCTGGATTTCACCTGGCTGTATTGGTATTATCCTTCTCTTCTTCATTTGTCTTATCTTATTTTTCTCATCTACTACCTTCTCTTATTGGTATCTTATTATTTATAATAAGAGACAAATTCCTTGTGTGTCCAATCACACTTGACCAATAAAGAATATTCTTATTTTTATTGACTTGATCAATTACAGGAAATCCTCGACTTACAACAGTTCACTTAGTGACCATTCAAAGTTACAACGGCACTGAAAAAAGTGACTTATGACCATTTTTCACACTTGACTGTTGCAGCATCCCCATGGTCATGTGGTTTACATTCAGATGCTTGACAACTGGTTCATATTTATGACAGTTGCAGTGTCCCGGGGTCATGTGATCATCTTTTGCAATCTTCTGACAAGCAAAGTCAGTGGGGAAGCCAGATTCACTTAAGGACCATGTTACTAATTTAACAACTGCAGGACTAATTGTTGGAAATGTAGCCACAGGGAGGGGACCTATTTTCATCAGAAAAAGATACGATAGTGGCTAATAGAAATTACCCAATATCGATTGGAACTGAAACCAGAAACCTTCCTTTTAGGACTTAAGCCCCCAGATATTAGTATGGATATATGGTTTCTGGCGTTGCATATAATTATTGCGGCAAGATTGGCATTTGCCCAGGAGTGGAAAAGTGAACAAATACCGACGGATGGGGCAGTAATAAACTAAATCAATGAGTGCGCAGAATTCGACAGATTAACGAAATTACTTAAAGGGAAAAAGGATTCAGAATTCTATAATTCATGGAAGAGGTGGTATAATTGGATATGGAAACGATGGAATAGTAACGATTGAAGCAATAATACATGCTTAATTTGGATATTTGTTAACTATATTAATAGGAAAATTAATGATGAATAAGAACTGATGAAGTACTGCTGCTATGGCCTAGAGGTGGAGCTCTTGACTCACAAGCAGGAGATTATGAGTTCAATCCTAGGTAGAGGCAGATGTAGGATCTCCTGCTTGGGCAGGGGGTTGGACTAGATGACCTGCAAGGTCCCTTCCAACTCTGTTAATTTGTATTAAGTAGTAGGTAGTTTATTTAGATGGGTTGTATATAGCATAAATGCTGGAGTTAAATATTATGCCTACTATTAGGATTTTTATGTTAATTTGGGTTACTTCTATGTTTCTTTCGCGCTGTGATGGCAAATATGTTTAAAATTATGTTTTTTACAAGAATAAATAAAATTTAAAATTTAAAAAAGAACAACTGCAGGGATTCACTTAATAAATGTGGCAAGCCATAAAATGGGGCAAAACACACTTAATACATTTCTCACTTAGCAGCATAAGTTTTGGGCTCAATTGTGGTCATAGGTCAGGACTACCTGTATTCAAGTCATAAATAGCAATTATAGTAAACATACCGTATTTTTCGGAGTATAAGACGCTTCGAAGTATAAGACGCACCTAGCTTTTGGGGAGGAAAACAAGGGGAAAAAATCTGCTTCTGCCTCCCAGCAATTTGCCTCCTTGCAACAAACAGCAAACAGTATTTATTTTATTTTATTTTATTAAATTTATATCCCGCCCTTCTCCTACAAAAGGACCCAGGGCGGCGCACAGGAAATTAAAAGTCAATACAAATATACAAATACACCATTTACTAAACCCTTATTAAACAAGTTACTCTGTGCTAACAACATTTTAAAATCCTCTAATTAAAATTTACAGCTAATGAAAAGTCCACATCGGGTGGTGGTAGTACAGGCAATATACACTGTTTGTGGTGTATTTCTGTGCATGTGTGCCTGACCCATAGAAATAGCAAAGAACTGAAGAAATGTACATTATGGCAGTATATTAATGCCAGAAAGTTTTCTTAAATGTAGTCACACTAACTCCTCCCAATTATTTAAATTGATCTACTCCAAACGTGACTAAGTCAGGGTCTAATTAGACAACAGGAGACTATACTTGTACAGAAGCTGTTAAAATTGATGTGGTTTTCTGGAAGTATACGTTATTCTCTGCTATTTAAAAAAAGATACAATACCACTGGACCTCTTCAGATCAAGCATTTATTTTAAAAAGCTTCTTCATTTTGTTAAGTTGTCTAGAACAATAATAAAGCAGTCTTTAAAGAAATAAGTCTAATAATTTGAACATTCTATAGGCATTTATAGTTATTGACTTACCTCCTTGCAGCAAACAGCTTGATTAGCACAAGAAAAAAAATCTGCCCCTGTCTCACAGCTATTTGCTTCGTGCAGCAAACAGCAAGTTTCACTTTCAATTTCAGCATGGGCCTCCTGATCATCAGCTGTTTCAGGTTTTCTCAGTTTGCTGCAAGGAGGTAAATTGCTGGGAGGAAGAGGCCAAAGGGTGGGGGCCGGTGGGTGGATGGGGCTACATTCAGTGTATAAGATGCACCCAAATTTTCACCCTCTTTTTAAGGGGGGGGGGGGGGAGGTGCAACTTATACTCTGAAAAATACAGTAATGATTAGACCAAAAGCCTTAATAAAATTACTAGGGATGTTACTATAGGCATTCTTTTTATTCAACCACATCAGAGATGATTTCCTTGTCTTTTTTTTTTAAGAAACAGATATACATAGCTACAGAACCATTCCAAAAGAATTTAAAAGTAGCTTGAGGAGTCCTCCAGAAAATGGTGCACTGAACAAGTGGTGGTGTGGTAGTGTTTTTTTCTCCCTGCCGACAAACAGCTGCCTTCAGTGCCAAAGCCAGTTCTTTCACACCATGGTCCCTGGATTTTGAACATGAGTATCTTGGAATACTGTATGATGACCCTCAGATGACCATGTACTTGCCTGGGAAGAGAATCCAGAGGATTGCAATTCTCCTTAAGACCAGCCAGAGTGGTAAGGTCTCCATCTTTTCCTGTTGCTATTTGTATTCTTAAGGGTGCCTCTGTTTTAACATCACATTTTGAAGGGTTCTTTTTTTTTGGACTAACATTTTTAACTGTTAATAACCTGGCTGAATGCTGAAGTGCTCTACATCTCCCGGTTGGATTATAAATGTGAGTTTTCATCATTGTACTTTGGAGTTATAAAATATACTTTCACTTAAATGATGTCAATGAAGGCTCTCCTTTCTGCAATGAAAATTATTTGATCTGACTTGTACTGAATTCTGATTGTAAGGATTTTAATAGATTTTAAAAAGAACTCTGTTATTCCATTTTACTTTTGTCCATATTTCTATTTTTTACTAGCTGTACCCGCCACACGTTGCTGTGGCCAAGTTTGGTTAAATGAAAAAGTTTCCCCTCATAGACCCTCTCAGCGACACCCTTCCTTCTCTGCCTCGGTTTCCCCTCCCTCTCCCTCCCCTCCCTCTCTTACTCTACCTACCTACCTACTGTATTTCTCCCCCCCCTCTCTCTATCCCTCTACCTACCTACCTACCTCATGTATTTCTCCCTCTCTATCCCTCTACCTACCTACCTCCTGTATTTCTCCCTCTCTCTATCCCTTTACCTACCTACCTACATACCTACCTACCTACCTACTGTATTTCTCACCCCCCCTCTATCCCTCTACCTACCTACCTCCTGTATTTCTCTCTCTCTCTATCCCACTACCTACCTAACTACCTACGTGCCTCCTGTATTTCTCTCTCTCTCTCTCTCTATCCCTCTACCTACCTAACTACCTACCTATTGTTGGCGGCGGGGGCAGGGGGAGCAGCGGCGGGGGGGGGGGCGGCAACAGCAGGTCAGCAGCGGCGGGGGGGGGAAGCAGCAGCAGGGGGAGTGGCAGGGGGGCAGTGGCAGTGGGGGCAGTGGCGGCGGAGGAGAGAGAGGCTGCTGAGGAGGCGACCATCGCGGATATGACACAGACCACGCGTGCAACTGATGTGAGCTAAAATGCGGCCGGGTGGGATGGGATGCGAAGGGGAGGGGGGCGAGTGAGCGAGTGAGAAGAGCTGCAGTTGTACATTTGTGTGGCGTGCACCTGGCACAGGTGCCATATCCACACAATCTGTATGTATCATTGCTGCTGCACTTGTAAGGAACGTTGTGTGAAAATTTGGTGGCGTAGTAGTGGTAGTGTATGGGGCAGCAGGCGGACACGCAGGTAACTAGGCCCCGTGCCATGGAGCACCTTGAAGATGGTCATCAAAACCTTGTAACGCACCCGAAAGGTCACAGGTAGCCAGTGCAGCTCGCGCAGGAGAGGTGTTATGTGGGATTGCCGAGAGGCTCCCATAATTACCCGCGCAGCCGCATTCTGGACTAACTGCAATCTTCTAGTGCATCTCAAGGGGAGCCCCATGTAGAGAGCGTTACAGTAGTCCAGGCGGGAAGTTACGAGTGCTTGAGTGACTGTGCGAAGGGCGTCCCGGTCAAGTAAGGGGCGCAATTGGCGGACCAGGCGAACCTGGTAAAACGCCCCCCTGGCCACGGCCATCACATGGTCCTCCAGGGACAGCCGGGAGTCCAGGAGGACTCCTAAATTGCGCGCCCTCTCCACGGGGGTCAATAACTCGCCCCCCATGGCCAGGGATGGAATCACCTGGCTAAACCGGGGCACCGGAAAGCACAGCCACTCGGTCTTGGACGGGTTGAGTTTGAGTCTGTTACTGCCCATCCAGATCCGCACGGCTTCCAAACACCGGGACATCACCTCGACGGCATCGTTGGGGTGGTTTGGGGTAGAGATGTACAGCTGAGTGTCGTCAGCGTACAGATGGTACTCTACCCCAAAACCACGGATGATCTCACCCAGCGGCTTCATATACGTGTTGAACAGGAGTGGCGAGAGGACCGACCCCTGCGGCACCCCACATGTGAGGGGCCTCGAGGTCGACCTCTGCCCTCCTGTCAACACGACATGTTGTTAAATGAGAAATTTGTGAAGTGAGTTTTATAATAATAATAATAATAATTTAATTTGTAAACCGCTCTCTCTCCCCGGAGGGACTCGAGGCGGTGCACAGGGAATTTAAAAATACACATAAATAAAACCAACAGACATTATAATACAATTTTAAAATGAATTAAACCTGAACCCTGCGCTAAAAACCCCGACTATCTAAAACTAATACCCCTAAAAATCCCTAATAAAACAATTTGAATATTCAGCTTGAGGTAAATGGGTCGATTAAGCCAAGCCGGCCAGACAGAAGAAGTGAGTTTTTAGTTTTTGACGGAAGGAGCGGAGGTCCGAGGTTGTTCTGAGCTCGGGGGGTAGGTCGTTCCATAGAGTCGGGCCCGCCACAGAGAAGGCCCTTCCCCTGGGCGTCGCCCGCTGGCATTGCCTAGTGGACGGCACCCGGAGAAGTCCCTCTCTGTGGGAGCGAATCGGTCAAAGGGATGTATGGGGCAGGATGAGATTCCGCAGATAGCTAGGTCCCGAGCCATGGAGCGCTTTAAAGATGATGATCAACACCTTGAAGCGCACCTGAAAGACAACAGGCAGCCAGTGCAGCTCATGCAGGAGCGGTGTTACATGGGAAAACCTAGAGGTTCCCATAACTACCCGTGCGGCCGCATTCTGGACAAGCTGCAGTCTTCGAGTGCACCTCAAGGGGAGCCCCATGTAGAGAGCATTGCAGTAGTCCACTCGGGACGTCACGAGTGCATGGGTGACTGTGCAAAGGGCATTCCGGACCAATAGGGGATGCAACTGGCGAACCAGGCGAACCTGGTAAAACGCCCTCCTGGCCACGGCCGTCACTTGATCTTCCATGGACAGCCGTGCATCAAGGAGGACGCCTAAGTTGCGTGCCCCATCCACGGGGGATAGATGTTCGCCCCCTATGGCCAGTGATGGAGTCAACTGGTTGTACTGGGATGCCGGAAACCACAGCCACTCGGTCTTGGATGGGTTGAGTCTGAGTCTGTTCCTTCCCATCCAGGCCCGTACGGCTTCCAGACACTGGCACATCACCTTGACGGTTTTGCCCTATTTGACGACTTTTCTTGCCACATTTGGTTTTTTTATGTTTTTTTTTTAAAATTACAAACATCAATGCGTGAACACTGTGGCACCTGGGTATCATATATTCTAATACAAATAAAACTAATAGCATTAGTCATAGTTATTGCTTTCAACCAACTTATATCTTTCTAACTAGCTGTACCCGCCACGCGTTGCTGTGGCCAAGTTTGGTTAAATGAAAAAGTTTTCCCTCATAGACCCTCTCAGCGACCCCCTTCCTTCTCTGCCTCGGTTTCCCCTCCTTCTCCCTCTCCCTCTCTTACTCTACCTACCTACCTACCTACCTACCTACTGTAGTTCTCCCTCTCTCTCTCTATCCCTTTACCTACCTACCTACTGTATTTCTCCCTCTCTCTCTCTATCCCTCTACCTACCTAACTACCTACCTATTGTTGGCGGCGGGGGCAGGAGGAGCAGCGGCCGGGGGGGGGGGGGCGGCAACAGCGGGTCAGCAGCGGCGGTGGGGGGAGCAGCAGCGGGTCAGCAGCGGCAGCGGAGGAGAGAGAGGCCGCTGAGGAGGCGACTATCGCGGATATGATGCAGACCACACGTGCAACTGATGTGAGCTAAAATGCGGCCGGGTGGGACGCACCGCGAAGGGGAGGGGGACGAGTGAGCGAGTGAGAAGAGCTGCAGTTGTACATTTGCGTGGCGTGCACCTGGCACAGGTGCCATATCCACACAATCTGTACGTATCATTGCTGCTGTACTTGTAAGGAACGTTGTGTGAAAATTTGGTGCCGATTGGTGCAGTAGTTTCTGAGATTAGCGGTTTTGAACAAACTCATAGTTAACTTTTTATTTATATAGATAGTAATACATATTTATATAAAGTTGCAATCTGTCACTATTCAATTATTCCATGTTTTCTCTTATTATTGCTCTTATTTTATTATATAAAAGTGTATACACTAATATTCCCCTTTTCTCTTATTTCTATTTCTTATTCTGACTTTTAATTATGTCATCCTTTATTAACAAACAATTTCTTTCTATCCTATCTAACTTCTAATCATGTCACCTACCTACAAAAAAAGAAGAGAGGCAAAGCAAATCAAAACAACACCAAAAACATAAAATCAACTATCCATCATCTCTTGCCCGCTTCAATACTTTAGCTGCTATGCTTTTTTTCTTTTGGACTTGTCTCCCATATTCCTCTCTAAGATCTTTATCCCTTTCTACATCTGCTTCTTGGCTGTTCAATCTGAGTATTTTTCCAACCCCTACCCTCCTCCACTGCCTAGTTTCCAGGATTTCTGCCCATGCCCCTATCTCCCTTTCAAAGGTATCTTCCAGTATCTCCAATTCCCTTTTCAACTCTCTTAATGTATTTCCCCCCTGGTTTAATTCATCAGTCACTGTTACTTTCTTTTGTTTCTTTCTTTCTCTTTGTTGTCTTCTTTTATTCTCTGGTTCTTTGTCTCAGTATTTTCCTCCGTTTCTACTGTTAGCTCCTCCCTTTCCTGGGTGTCTTGATCTTTACTCATCATCCCTTGTATAGCATTTTCCATTTTTTCCGTAATCTCCTTAAATCCTTTCTCCATAATATCCTTTGTGTTTTGAAAAAGTAACACCATCTCCTTCCATGTTTCACTTGTTTCTTCCTTATAAAGCATCTTGTTTTGTTTTGTTTTAAAAAAGTTCCACTCTTGTTCAACAGTCCAAAAGCTATTTATTCAGTCCTTAGGTTGCCCTTCAAGGGGTGCACTAATCACAGTTCTTTATATCCCAAAGGTAAACAGTCAGTTCCATTTGAATAGTCCCAGAGGTTATCAAACGTTTTTCAGGGGTCCCTTTAATTAAGTAGCTTGCTTATTTTCATATTTAAATCTCCAGTAGTCCTGGGGTAGTTGGGAATAATCCAGTAAATATTTTCACACTCCTTCTCATAAGTATTTCCAGGCTTGTAGTTTTTCCTTTTGTCAACAGGTGGCACTTTCAACTTAAGTTTCAATATTACTACTCAGCAACTGTCATTTTAGTTATAAATCAATTATAAAAGCAGAATAAGTTTTATAGGTAAATAATTCCAGCATTTTAAAATGCCTTCCCAGTACTGCGTCTTCCCAATTTAAGAGTCCAATTTTCTATACATTTCAAAATGTATTATTTTTCTCTCTTGTGTCTTCCTCTTCTGGCCTGGTATTTCTCAGAATGCTTAGATGCCACTTTAACAAATAATTCTGAGCAAAAAGTTCCAAATTGTTCCTTGGGGTTAAGTTTAAGGCAAAAAGAAATCCTCTCCCTCAGTTCCAGTCACTGTTCACCTACTTCACTCCAGCACCAGTCTTAGTTGTTATTCTTCGGTTGTCCCAGCTTTGTGGCAGACATCTTTAGGCTGTCTCTTCTCCTTGCCGTGGCTGAGAGGGAAGAAAAACCCTGGGTCAGACAGGAGAGCTGCGTCTCTCCTCGACCTCACAGGGCACCCCTCTTTGCTTCACTGCCCCTACAAGGCAGTTTTGGCTCCTCTCGGAGCCCACCAGCAGGGGGAAGTCAGCACAGGGAACACAGAGACTTGTTCCCTGTGTCTGATATCGCCGCAACGTCAACCAAAAGCTGCCACATTTGTTAAGTGAATCACTGCAGCTGTCAAATTAGTAAAATGGTTGTTAAGTGAATCTGGTTTCCTCATTGACTTTGCTTGTCAGAAGTGTTAGGAGTAGACTCCTAGTGTTGGGTAGGCAATATATAATTCCATGATGACAAATGGTCATTGTTACTTTAAGGATGTTGGAATGCAATTAGAGACTGTAATTATCTCGGCAATAAGAGGAAGTCAGGAGAGTGCATGCTCGCTCTCTGCTTGATCTCTCTACTGATTGCACTCTGCTCGTTATGACTGACTGAAGGAAGGAAGGAAGGAAGGAAGAAGGAAGAAATAATTGTTAATTGTGACTGTAAGCAATTGTTTGTTTGTTAAGGACTTTGTTTGTTTGTTAAGGACCAACCATCACTGCTTGTGAAGCAGTAGTTTAGTTTTACAACACCAGTAAAGCTATTTGTTTTACTAACAGTGTCTGAGCTACTATTTGTGTGTTTACTAGCACCGTTTCTCTAGCTGCACATTCCGCTGCACAACTTTCTGTCTCCCAATGGAGATATTCCCCAACACTGGTTATGGGCCCAATGTATCTGGAGTATCTTTAGTGCAAACTGCAGCAAATAGGAGAGTTGAGTTGCTACACACATTATAGTTTTACAGACATCTGTTTAGTTAAATATCCCAGAGAAGATGGCACAAGGCCAAGCTCCAAATTTATCATTGGTTACCTGGCTGGATGAGACAGATGTAGCCTGCTATTGCGCAGTGAAGGGCTATGGGAAGTAGTGCAGAACCCACCAGATGTAGCTAACTGGGATGAAAATAATGATGATGATGCAAAGAAGATTGCAGAGTTCTAGAGAAGGAATGAACGGGCTTTATGCGTTATTGGTCTTACTCTGGCTGACCAACAACTGGTTCATATCCGAGGTGAACAGTCTGCTGCAAAATGCTGGGACAATTTGAAGAAGCTGTATGTTCGAGACACTGTGGGTGCACATATCAACATTACAAGAAAGCTCTTTAGAAAAAGACTCAGCAAGGGTGGTGACATGTTAGATGTTTCAAGAGCTACATGAGAAAGAATTAATTTTTTCAAAACAGCACCAAGTATATATTGCTCTTTCGTCGCTTGATGACAGCTACGACGATTTTGTAATGTCTCTTGAAGTTCTTTCTCAACAGGACCTTACACTGACCAGCATTACTGCAAGAATACTAGAGGAGTCGAGAAGAAGAGAAGACAGAAAACAGTTAAGAGAGAAGACATCAGATAATATTGTTTTGCCTAACTCTGTATATACTGTAAAATGTTGTTATAATTGTGGGAAGAGGGGTCACATTGCTAGGTTTTGTAAAAAGCCAAAAACTCAGAAAACCTTACAATTTAGGAAAAATGATGTAAATGTGACTATGGCTACTAATGCACCATCTAACCACGATTTGTGGATTGTTGACAGTGGGGCGTTGATGTGCATTTCTAGGAATAGAGAAAATTTTGTAAAGATGACCACAACTAAACAACACGTGGGTGAGTCCCTTCAGGGAGATAGGCGCGGTATAAAAATCAAATAAAATCAAATAAATAAAATAAAATCATCTGGTGAAGCTATTGCTAAATGTCCACGTATTACTGACAAACTGAATATGTTGTATGTACCAAAACCTAGCTATAATTTGATGTCGGTTTTGGTTGATCATGGCTACAGTGTAACATTTACAGGGGATAATTGTTTTATAGAAAAAGGGAGTGTCAAGGTTAATGCAAAGTTGCAGGATGGTTTATATGTGATGTCTAATTCCAATGTTGTTAATTCTGTGTGTTCAAATGTAAAACCACATTATGAGTGTATTCACTTAATGCATAGGGGAATGGGACATATCAGTTTCAAAATGTTGCAAGAAACAGTGAACTTGGCTGATGGTGTGAGGCTAAAGCCTTGTAGCCAGTATTTGAATTGCAATGTATGTAATGAGCAAAAGAGTAGAATTACACCGGCTAATAGGCTAAATGGGTTTAAGACCAGAAAACCATTAGAAGTGGTGTTTGCAGATTTAATACGACCAATGAAACCTAGTTTAGGCGGTGCCTGTTATGTGTTAAGCATTTTAGACCATTATTCAAGATATGGTTTTTGCTATTTGTTAAGGAACAAAACTGAAACATGCCAACAGTTCACTAACTGGGTTAAATTTGCAGAGAGAAAGACAAACCATAAGACTGTCTACTGTAGTGACTGACAATGGGACTAAGTTCACAAACCACAATTTCAGAACCATGTTACAAAAGGCAGGTATACAACATAAACACAATGCATTTGTGGAAAGGAGAGGACAGACACTGCAATCAATGGTTAGAACGATGCTAGCTGATGCTGGATTGCCTGACTCATTGTGGGGGGAGGTGATAATGTGCGGGAATAATATTTTGAATAATGTAATTAACACAACAACTGGTGAATTGCCATTCACTAGGTGGCATGGCAAGAAACCAGACCTCAGCTACATGCATACATTTGGATCTCCTGCATGGGTTCATATTCCCTCACAACTACGACAAAAAGGGCAGAAGAGGGCTCAACAATTAATATTTACAGGTTACAATTCTAACCACAGGTCCTACAGATTTTGGCAGAGAGGATCAACTAAGGTTATTAGCAGTACAAATGCAAAAGTTATAGAACATACTGGATGGGATAGATTAGATTCCAGTAAGGAGGTAATTATAGAAACCAAGCCAAGCACTACTGTAGAGAAAGATAAACCAGAATTGGATATTAAAGAGGAGGTGGATACTGAAGAGGAGGTAGTAGAGCAGGAACAGGTTGAAGTAGACAATCCAGTAACTAGTCCAGAGTTACCTAGCTGATCAACTCGAGTAACTAGGCCACCTGATAGGCATCAGGCAACTATGGCTTATCAGGTTAACAAAGTTCCTGCAACCTACAATGAATTGACAACGTTCCCATTAGATGATCAAAAGGCGTGGAAAGCTGCAATGACAAAAGAGTTAAAGTCTTTGCAGGATATGGGAGTTTATGAAAACACCAATTTACCTTCAGGAAAGAAAGCTATAGGTAGTAAATGGATTTTTAAGATCAAACCTGGGGTAGACAGATCCATTACTTATAAGGCTAGGCTTGTGGCTCAGGGATTTGACCAATCGGCCACAGACTACGATCAGGTATTCACACCTAGTCTAAGATCCACAACATTTAGAACTACTCTTGTTTGGGCTGCAAAATACAAATATCTGGTTACCCACTTGGATGTGGAAACAGCTTACCTACATGCGCAACTTCAGCATACAATCTATATGAAGAAGCCAGTGGTCTCTCCGCTCCTGAATGACTATTTTATTTATGGAAAACTACCAGCATCTTCTTGTAATTTGGACTTCCTCTTGCTATTAATGAAGAATTTTTTTGGATTAATTGATTCCCTGTCTGGAGTGCCTTTTTTTTATTATAACTATTGATTTGGGAAAGTGTTTCTCTACTGGTTCCTGAACTTTTTTACAACCTTGATTTGAAACTTTTACCTCCTGATTTGTCTCAACGGCTCCACCCAAAAAACGCCATTTTAGTGGCATTGACTCTAACAGTTAACCATGGCACAAAAATCAGAATTGGCAGGATTGGAACAAAGATTGTCTTCTCTGGAATCTGTTATACAAACTTTGGTACAGGAAATCAAGGCGCAGAGAGAAGAAAATAACAACTTTAAGAAGGAACTCCTGGAAACTCGTAATCAAGTGAAGGAGAACATACAGAAGACTGAAGATCTGGAAGGGGGGCTAACTGAGGCAAAGGGAGAGCTTAAAAATGTCAACAGTGAGGTGGGGGAATTAACTGGGCATATGTCTAGGATGGACTTCGAAAGGATGTCATATTTTTTAAGATTTCAGAACATTTCTGAAGAATCTGGTGAATGCTTGCCTGAACTCATGAGCACAATTTTAGCAGACTATTTACATAAACCTAAAGATGAGATCAGGGGGGACATTGACCTAGTCTACAGAATAAACTCTGCATATGCCAGGATAAATGAAGTACCCAGAGAGATTCACATTAAATTTGTCAGAAGGTCAACCAGAGAGGGAATTTTGAGGGCGCAGAGAGGGGGTCCCCTAATTTACCAACAAAAGGTTGTCGCTATCTTGAAGCAGGTCCCAAAAAAAATCAGAGAAATGAGAAGGAAATTTTCCTTCTTATCTAAAACATTGTTTGACCACAGGATCTGGTTCAAGTGGGCGATGCCCGAAGGGATGCTGGTGTTCTGGGAAGGAGGAAGAGTGAGAATTAAAACAGTTGCTGAGGCGCAAGCCTTTATTAAAAAACATTCCTCTGTCCTGGGTGAAGATCCAGGGGGGGCGGAGGGGGCCACGGCCTCGCCCACGGGGGACCAAGCAGGAGAAAAAGAAGATACAATTGCCAAAAGACTTAGATCAAAAAAATGATTTTGCTTGCTTTTCTTTTTTCTTATTAACTTTTCTTTCTATTCTTTTTTATACCAGGATGTTTGTACATGTCTGCCATCTCAGAATTGGAAATGTAATATGTAATACGTATACACTGGTCTTTATCTTGTAGTATTTTTTTTTTTGATAAATTTGTTTACTATTGTTTTATTATGTAGCCCGGGATGGGCCAAGGACTCTGACGCAAAGGGTCTCAAAATGTTTCTGTAACCCTTACCCCACCCTTCAGAAAATTGTTAAAACTCAATAAAACGTTTTCAAAAAAAAAAAAAAAAAGAAGCCAGTGGGAGTTGATGATATGGTAAGTCTGAATATTGGATATTAAGGAAGAGTCTTTATGGATTAAAACAGTCTGGTGTCAACGTTCCAGCGTTGCCATAGTGATTATCAGACTGCCCTAACGAAGTGAAAATTCTTGACATTCCTGTGGTTGGAAAAGGAATCTCAAGATGACCCGTGACTGTGCATGCATAGATTTACTTTCGATGTTAATTGGGGAACGTGATTTATGACAGGCAGAGGGGAGGGGACATATGGGGGTAAAATTCAGAAGCCATCAAATAACTTTCATTCTTGGCTACACCGAAGTTCATCTAAGGTGCTAACCCTAATAAATGGATGTTTCTTGAACTTTATCTTGAGGCCGTGGATTAATTGGGGTTTTCCCTTGGGAGCTTCACAGATAGCCAAGAATGAATATCCACACCCCCCCCCCCCCCCCGGGATTCCTGAAGTCCGGCTCTCCGAGCACTCCTTTCCAATCTCTGGACAGCACAGAGAGAAAATTCAGGCAACAAGAGATTGATTACAGTTGAAGGCATGCCTTTCTCAGAAGCAGAAGCAAGAAAAGATAAGTACTGCTGGAAAATCCCTTTCCCTAGCCCCCAGACACAGGGAAGGGTTTCAAGCAAGCCAGGCTCCCCAAACCCCAGATGGAACCCCTGGAGAGTGCAATAGACCAACAGAGGGAGGTTTTTAAACGGACCACCCTGGCTGATGAGGATCCATCATGCTGCCAAACAGAGAGGGGAGATATCTGATCCTGTTGAGGGGAGGCGATGCAGACGGGAGCACAGCCACCCCCCTCCACTCAATAAAAGTCCGAGACTGAAACCAAGGCCCCTCCCACACAACAGGCAAGCAGCCCAGAGCAGGAAAACCCCTCCCTCCCTCGAAACTAGAGGAGAGGAAGATGGCCAGCTATATCAGGCACAAGCATACAGAGGCCGACAGGAGGAGGGAAGGGCACTGCTGGTTGAACTGCCCCAGTTCAGAGGGAAATTTGATGGGGACTCAGACCAGTTAGCTCTATTCCTTGACTCAGCTGAGGCCCACCTGGAATGCTATGGACACCTCTACTCATCCCCCAGAGCCATAGTGAATGCTATCGCAGAGGGACTGGAGGGAGAAGCAAGGGAATGGCTAGCAGCCCTTCACAAGAGGAGAGCCCCCCAACTGCAAGATGTAGAGGATTTCCTACGACTGCTAGAGGCCAGATTTGAGGGGGTGGAAGAGGACCTGTATGCGGAAGATGAGCTCAGCGACCTAAAGCAGAGGGGCCGCCCCATTAAAGAGCACATCCGGGAATTTAGGAGAGTCATTGGAAGGCTACCCCCTTTACCAGAGCGTCTGTTAGTGTATTTTTTCAGAACAAGTCTGGACCAGCAAATTGCCCAGATAACTGCATACTGCGACATCCCAAATCAACTCTGTGAGTGGTTCTGAGTA
The DNA here is from genome assembly GCA_039707465.1 of Rhabdophis nuchalis. Classification (NCBI taxonomy): domain Eukaryota; kingdom Metazoa; phylum Chordata; class Lepidosauria; order Squamata; family Natricidae; genus Rhabdophis; species Rhabdophis nuchalis. The sequence continues at coordinate 9,438,187 of CM077650.1, forward strand.
GCAACGAGAGTCAACAATGGGCTCCGCACCAATGACATGAAAGCAACCAGGCGCAAAAGAGAGAGGTCAACCTGACCTGAGACCGCCCTGCAGGCAGGGAACCACAACACCACTGGGGGCCCTGAGACCAGCCCTCCCTCAAGGTCCCCTGAAATGCTACAGATGCGGGGGAATGGGCCATACGCCAGCTGCATGCCCAACCCCAGCCCCAAAACCAAGGTCAGACCCACCGCCCAGGACACAATCAGAACGAGGCCCTAAACGAACCACCAACACGTCCGGGAAAGCCCTCCAAGCTGCAGAGGCCCCTTCCTCCTCAAACAAAAGTGGTGGAATCTCAAGCAACAACAACCAGTCACCCGAATTATATGACGGCGAAGATGAGGGAGAAAATGACCCAATGGTGAGTGAATCAATTTACCCTTTCCTTTTCCCAATACGCCTCACAGCCCCAAAAACAGGAAAACAGGGGGATTTTCAAGCCCTAGTAGACTCAGGCTGCACTAGGTGCTTGATCAACTTAACCACAGTCCTGAAACTGGGGATCAGAGCAAAAAGACTGGCCCACCCGATCTGGTTCGAACAGGTCGACGGGTCCCTAATGGGAGGAGCCTATGTCACCCACCTAACTGAACCAGTGAGACTAGAACTAGCGGATCACTGGGAAGTAATTTGATTCCTAATAGCCCCCAAAATTAAAGACACAGTCATACTGGGACGTTCCTGGCTAGACAAGTGGGGACCGACCATCTGGTGGCAAGGGGGCACCCGCAGACTTAGGATATCAAGGGGCCCTCAACCCCTCCCTCACGAGCAAGCAGAAACGCCACCCATGTTGGGAACCCCCCAAGAGAGCCCACGAGAACAACTGGCAACCACATCTGACAAAACCCCAGAGGCTGAACTGATTCCAATGGAACACCAGGACCTTGCAGAGGTGTTCAGTGAGACAGAATGTGACATTCTGCCCCCCCACCGTGAGACAGATTGTGCCATTGAAATCATCCCTTGGGCAAAACTACCCAAACCCAAGCTGTATGCCATGACGCCTCGAGAAATGCAAGAAATGCGCAAATACATAGACAAAAACCTAGCACGAGGGTTCATCAAGCCAGGCAAACCACGGGTTGCGGCGCCAGTCCTCTTCAAAGAGAAAAAAGATGGAACTATGCGTCTAGTTGTGGATTTTCGAGGGATAAATGCTGTGTGCGTACACAACCTATACCCGCTCCCCCTCATGAAAGATATGTTATCTCACTTGGCCAAGGGAAAAGTCTTCACCAAATTAGACCTCAGAGAAGCATACTACCGAATACGGAGCAGGGAAGGAGATGAGTGGAAAACAGCGTTCAACTGCCCTTTAGGGAGCTTCCAATTCAAAGGGATGCCTTTTGGACTACAGGGAGCCCCAGCAGTATTCATGCAGTTAATAAACGAGGTGCTGCATGAGCACCTCTACAAGGGGGTCCTCGTCTACCTAGATGACATCCTTATTTACACTGAGACCGTCGATGACAACATACCCCTTGTCCGCCAAGTACTGGAAAAACTTCTGGCAGCCAACCTGTATGTCAAGCTATCAAAATGTGAATTCCACCGTGAGCGACTAGACTACCTAGGCTACCGAGTGTCAAATGAAGGAATAGAGATGGACCCAGCCAAAGTGCAAGCCGTCCTAAGCTGGCAACCCCCTCGCACCCGCAGACAGCTACAAAGCTTCCTACGGTTCGCAAACTTCTACAGGCAATTCATCCCCTCCTTTGCGAAGATTGCCAAACCCCTGACAGACCTCCTGAAGACAGGGAGCCCAGGAACGAAACCTCGTCCGGGACAACCCCAACAGTGGAGCCTAACCTGTCAAGAGGCATTTGAAACACTGAAATAAATGTTTGCAAAGGAGCCGGTACTGAAGCATCCTGACCCCGAGCAACCTTTTGTGATCCAGGCAGATGCCAGCAACATTGCAGTAGGAGCAGTGCTACTCCAAAGAAACAACCAAGGAAATTTACAACCCTGTGCTTATACCTCCCGCAAGCTCACAGACACGGAGAGATGATGGGCCGCTTGGGAAAAGGAGGCTTTCGCAGTGAGATGGGCACTGCTAACCTGGAGACACCTGTTAGAAGGGAGCCAGAAACCCTTTGAAGTCTGGACCGACCACAAAAATCTGGAAGCTCTCAGGACCCCACCGAAACTATCACCCAAACAAGTCCGATGGGCTCAATATTTCAACCGTTTTGACTTTGCACTAAAGCACATTCCAGGGCAGAGGAACTTTCTAGCTGACGCCCTCTCCCGCATGCCTCAGTATAAATGCGAACGGGAGCACGTAGTGGGCGCCATTATTCCTTCTACTCAAACAGCTGGCCAAGTAACCACCAGGCGGCAACACCGTGACCGGCGGGGCCAATCCGCAAGCGACCTAACCACAAGACTCAAAACTGAGCTGCTAGCAGACCCCTGGTTCCAAAACAACCAACACATCTTGAAGAAGAGAGATGACCTCGCCTGGAAGGGGACGAAACTCTATGTTCCAGAATCCCTACGTATCCTAGATCTCCAGAGGAGCCACAACGCCAAATCGGCAGGCCATTTTGGGTTCCTAAAGACTTTACACTTAGCTCGGAGGCAATTCTGGTGGCCTGGCATGAAGAAAGATGTGGATAGTTACGTGAAAAGCTGCACCATCTGCGCCACAATGAAAAGACGACCAGGAAAACCCCCTGGACTGCTGCAAACAGTGGCAGAACCAACGAGGCCATGGGAGGAGATTGCAATGGACTTTATAGTAGAGTTGCCAAAAAGTGGGGGAAACACAGTGATTTGGACTGTAATAGACCTGTTCTCCAAGCAGGCACACTTTATACCCTGTAGCGGACTACCCTCGGCTCACAAGCTTGCTAAACTGTTTGTGAAGCATATCTACCGACTGCATGGAGTACCTCGAAGAATCATCTCAGACAGAGGGGTCCAGTTCACGGCTAAGTTTTGGAGGGAGTTCCTGCGGTCCATTGGGTCATCTCAGGGTCTTAGTTCAGCCTTTCATCCGAGCACTAATGGGGCAGCAGAGAGACTGAACGCCATGATAGAGCAGTACTTGAGGTGCTACGTGAACTATCAGCAGTCTAATTGGGCAGACCTTTTATCTTTTGCTGAGGTTGCATACAATAATGCTGTTCACAGCAGCACAGGACTCACGCCGTTCAAAGTAGTCAGCGGCATGGACTTTGTCCCAATACCTGAGTATCCAAGAGTCCCTCCCTCCTCAGTCAGTTTAACTGATTGGATGTCGATGTTGAAAGCAGCTTAGGAAAATGTCAAGAAAGCACTAGCCAAAGCGACACAAACCTACAAGAAACAGGCAGATAAACATCGGGCTCCGCAACGGCCATTCCGGGTGGGAGAGAAGGTTTACCTTTCCACAAAATACTTGAGACTAAGACTGCCTAGCAAAAAACTGGGGCCGAAATTTGTGGGGCCATTCCCCATAGTAAAGATCATCAACCCAGTCACAGTGATATTGAAACTACCTCGATTGCTGGGGAAGACACACCAATCATTTCATAGCAGCCTTTTGAAACCTGTGATCGGTTCCACTCTGAGACCACTGCCCCGGGCGCCCCCAGGGCCTATGGTCATAGGGGCCCAAACCCATTATGAAATTCAACGAATTCTTGATTCAAGGTGGCACAGAAGGCAACTCCAATACCTAATCAAGTGGAAGGGTTACCCCTTATCGGAGGCATCGTGGGTGAAACATAGAAACATCCAAGCTGATCGCCTTATAGCAAAATTCCATGCAGAAAATCCAAGCAAGCCTGGGGGGGGGGGGGGGGAACGCCTCCCTAAGTTATACACCTGTATTCAAATTGTTTTGTTTCCCATAGGTTGCTTTCGGGAAGTGAGGGGAGCCGGATGTCAACGTTCCAGCGTTGCCATAGTGATTATCAGAGTGCCCTAACGAAGTGAAAATTCTTGACATTCCTGTGGTCGGAAAAGGAATCTCAAGATGACCTGTGACTGTGCATGCATAGATTTAGTTTCGATGCTAATTGGGGAACGTGATTTATGACAGGCAGAGGGGAGGGGACATAGGGGGGTAAAATTCAGAAGCCATCAAATAACTTTCATTCTTGGCTACACCGAAGTTCAACTAAGGTGCTAACCCTAATAAATGGATGTTTCTTGAACTTTATCTTGAGGCCGTGAATTAATTGGGGTTTTCCCTTGGGAGCTTCACATCTGGTTTCGAATAGAACCAGTGTATAATCAAAGCTTTAGCTAAGATAGGATTTAAAGCTGGTTTAGCAGAGCCATGTCTGTTTAGGATGGAAAAGGATGGAGAAGTGTCATTGCTGCTTTTATTTACTGATGACATAGCATTGATCACTAAGACAGAACAGAAGGCTACTGATATAATTGGACAGTTGAGAAAGCATTTTACCATAAAGAATCTAGGTGAAATAAGGCAATATTTAGGAGTGAAGATTGATAAAACTAGGGGAGGGTTTAAATTGTCACAGACAGACAAGATAAACACACTACTGAAACAATTCAGGATGGAATTGTGTAAGCCTTCCAAGACTCCTATGAGCCTGGAGTTCAGTAATAGCAATGCACCAAGTGCTATGTTTGATAAAGGGTTATATCAATCACTAATAGGAAGTTTATCATACATCAGGAATTGGACAAGACCTGACATTGCTTATAGCGTAAACCAATTGGCTAGATACAATTCGGACACTACTGAGAGGCATTGGCAAGCTGTAAAGAGGATTCTAAGGTACTTAAAGCAAACGATGCATTATGCATTGTACCTTGAACCTAATGAGGAATTAAGGCTGACCGCATATGCTGATGCGAGTTTTGCAACTGATACAGAAGCTAGAAAGTCAACATCCGGAATGGCTGTATTTCTGGGTTAAGCGTTAATTGGATGGAGATCAATTAGACAGAAGCATCTGAGTCTGTCTACCATGGAGGCAGAATTCTCTTGTCTATCACTATTATGTACCGATATACTTTGTTATAAGCAATTACTGATGGATATAGGGATTGAGATAAAAGATCCTATCACTGTGTTTGAGGACAACCAGGCAGCCATCCAAATGACTACTAATTTGGCTATAAAAACTAGAACAAAGCATACGGATTTGCGATATCTGAATGTTCGGGAGAGTATTAAAAATAGGCTAGTGGCATTGGAATACTGTATGTCAGAAGACAATATAGCCGACCATTTCACAAAGGCTCTAGGTGCTATTAAGCATAAAGTTGTGAAAGATATTTTGTAAATTATATATTGGCTACCCAAAGGGGAGAACGCTAGGAGTAGACTCCTAGTGTTGGGTAGGCAATATATAATACCATGATGACAAATGGTCGTTGTTGCTTTAAGGATGTTGGAATGCAATTAGAGACTGTAATTATCTCGGCAATAAGAGGAAGTCAGGAGAGTGCATGCTCGCTCTCTGCTTGATCTCTCTACTGATTGCACTCTGCTCGTTATGACTGACTGAAGGAAGAATCGTTAATTGCGACTGTAAGCAATTGTTTGTTAAGGACTTTGTTTGTTAAGGTCCAACCATCACTGCTTGTGAAGCAGTAGTTTAGTTTTACAACACCAGTAAAGCTATTTGTTTTACTAACAGTGTCTGAGCTACTATTTGTGTGTTTACTAGCAACGTTTCTCTAGCTGCACATTCCGCTGCACAACTTTCTGTCTCCCAACGGAGAAATCCCCCAACAAGGTCACAAAAGGAGATCACATGACTCTGGGACACTGCAACCATCATAAATGTAAGTCAGTTGTCAAGCATCTGAATGTATATCATGTGATCATGAGGATGCTACAATGGTTGTGTGAAAAATTACCACTTTTTTCAGTGATGTAACTTTGAACGGTCACTAAATGAACTGTTGTAAGTTGAGGACTACCTGTATTATCTCAGTTTCTTTTGCGGTTACTTTGTTAAGGAACACTTACTTTCTTTGTCCTTGAGAAGGAACTGTCTATACTTTGCTGTGAAAACTCAGCTATAAGAGGGATTTGGAAATCAAAGCAATAATAAATTAAGGACTTTGACCGCTACATATCATATATTCTCTACAATGCCCCCAAAAGAGAGTTATAAAAAAAATGGGAGCTGGATGATTTTAATGTTAAAGCCTTGGGATATTTTTAATGTTATATAGCAATTTTGCCAATATAGATATAGAAGTTCATAAATTGTGTACCTGTTTTGCAAGGGGGTGGGTGGAAACAATTACTGTTGCTGAATTATATTTATCAGTGTTCAACCAGGAAGGGGGGGCATTTTATGTGTATGTTTGATATTTTGTTTACACACCTTTTTTTTCTTTTCTTTTTGTTTTTGTCTTTGTTTTGTTCTTTTTTTTCTTTCTTCTTTTTGGATTTTGTATTTTAACTTTGGAAATAAAAACAAATATCATCAATAAAAAAAGAATTTAAAAGAGGTTTGTGTCAGTTATAGAAGATAGAAAGAAGATGATCACAGTTGAAAAATTACATTTGAAAATTACATATTTAACCAACACAATCTCAGTCTTGGCAACTGCTTCCAGAATTCTATAGCAGTGCTGTTCAGTCAGAAGGCCATCCTTCTGACCAGTAATTTAGTTTGGAGATATAATTCTGAACTGCCTTCAAACCACTGAAGACTTAAATTATATTCATGCTCATTTTTAGATAGCATTGTATAAAACTCTTTTAAGCAAGATCCTTTTACTAGAAGTCAGCACAGAATTGCTTCTTTTCAACAGATTAGTATCATTTATTTAAAAAAAATCTATTTGTACCATCTCCTTAAGATCTGATATAGATTGATATTCACACTGCCAAAGGGACTACAGGCTACAGGTTTTTCAGTGGTGATCTCTAAGCTTTGTGTCTTAAAACAAAACTGACAAATTGGTCCTTTTAACCAAAAAATCATTGTATATGTAGGACATTTCATGATTGTGCATACTGTTAGATTTTGGATTTTAAGTGTCAATATCTTGAACATTTTAAACCAAAGTATAAATTGTCAAAAGTAGTAAATATAAATAAAACAGCAAAGATTAGCAAATTTAAGGAACAATCGATAAATAAACTACTAAATAAACATTTAAAAACATAGAATCATAGGGGGACTGGATTCAATAATTAAAGTACAAACTAAATCTGGACCAAATCTACTATATTAATCTTTAACTTTAGCATGGTGTTTAAACATGCAACATAAACATCAGCAACTGAGAAAAATTATGGAGGAAATATTGGACTTTTGTCAAAAGTATGTTTAGAATTAAGTTTGTGAAAATCAACATACCAAAGTGTGCTGAACCACTACTACTTTTACTTTGTACAGAGGTACTGCATGTCTGGGTCCCAGGTTGTACTGTGCCTGCTTGATTTACGCTCCTGTGTAATTTCCTATAGGAAAATTCATCACTGTCGTTTAGGGATGGTGTCCGAGGCCTAAAATGCCTCCATCTACATGATTTGAAATTGACTAGTATCTGACTGAGGTCTTTAAAGAAATATCTGTCTGAGGTATTTGTTTCTGAGGTATTGGCAAATTGATTGACAGAAGAGTGTAGTTGTGAGGAAAGTATTTCTGAATCCAGCTGGCAAAATGGACTGTTGTTTTCTGAATATGCTCGGTCCAGGAACACCCTAAAAATTGAAAGAAGGCTATTTTTAATTACATAGCAGCCACAGTGTTATTCCTATCTTCATCCAAAGCTTATTTTTAAAACATCAGGAAGAAATAGTAGGGAAATTATCTGTGAAAGTATTTTTCAAACTGGTTGCTTCAACTATCAGAAAAACATTCACAACAGGGCCCTGCACAATTTGAAAATTATTTGGAAGGAATGGTCAGATCCTCATGAAAAATATGTACTTCTCTCCTACTTATTAAAGCATCAGGTCTTTTTTCATGCTTTCACATTTAGCCTAAAACAAGGTGCTACTACTTTAAGGAGTTGACTAATCACAATGAATCTAATTAATAGTAATTAATAATAGACTTATGGGGAAGCTTGAAAGAAACCTGGGCTTTTTAAATGTATAGTAAAAAGGTTTCATGCTTGGATGAGTTAAAAATAGTTCTTCCAAATCAGTTTTTAAAGTAAGCTCAGTCCTATTTAAGAGCTACATATAACAAAGCAAAACAACATACAATGAAATAAGTTGATAAATTATACCTTTTCTTATTATGACAATTTAGCAAGAAAGGCCTTTCCCTTTTTATAAGAAAAAGCCATGCCTTTGAAAGATAACCAAGAACCTCAGGCTCACAAACGCCAACTTGCTACAGTAATTCTCTAGTTTAAATGAAACAAGTCAGTATTTGTTTAGGGGTAGGGGCGATGGGAGACAGGAAGGTTACCACCGGGTGGAGGCGCGTGGCCGTTGGTTACAAGTGGTCACGCGCACCAACCCCCTGAGCTCCCCCCGCGATCTAGGTGGTCCGGGTTCACAGAGCCAGGGCCCTAGGCTGATGTTATGCAACGCCAGGTCCGTGGCCAACAAAGCCCCCCTTATTAACGACCTTGTGTCGGAGGGGGAGCCGGACCTGGTAGGGATTACGGAGACCTGGCTGGGCCACGAGGGAGGACTTCCTCTCGTGGAAATGTGCCCGCCAGGTTACCGTGCGTTTCATCAGCCCCGGGCCCTAGGCAGGGTTGGGGGGGTAGCGGTTATTGTTAGGGAAGGTCTTGAGCCGAGAGAGACCACTGTACCACACACCACCGGCTGCGAGTCCCTCTGCGTGAAATGGGGCCCAGGGAGGCAGTTGGGCATGCTGATCGTGTACCTGGCTCCCCGCTACGTGTCAGCAGCCCTGCCCGAGCTCCTTGAGATGATCGCTGCGGTGGCGGTTGAGACCCCCAGACTGGTAGTCATGGGGGATTTCAACCTGCCATCGGTGGGCGAATCATCCGAGGCAGCTCGGGAGTTCATGGCCTCCATGACGGCCATGGACCTGACCCAGGTAATTCAGGGTCCCACACACGAGGGAGGACACACGCTGGATTTGATTTTTGTCTCTGGTCAGTGGACGAGTGATCTGGGTGTAGGGGATTTAGCCATCGTACCCGTCATGGTCAGATCACTCACTTCTCCGGCTCGATTTTCCAATCGCTACACCCCACTGCGGGGAGGCGGAACCAGAGATCCCTAGGTGGTTCCGCCCCAGGCACCTGATGGACCCTGAGAGGGGTCTCGAGGTCGACCTCTGCCCTCCTGCCAACACAAATTGCGATCGACCGGAGAGGTAGGAGGAGAACCACCGCAACACGGTGCCCCTCACCCCCAACCCCTCCAGCCGATGCAATAGGATACCATGGTCGATGGTATCAAAAGCCGCTGAGAGGTCTCATAGGACCAGGATGGAGGAACAACCCCCATCTCTGGCCCTCCAGAGATCATCTACCAACGCGACCAATGCCGTCTCGGTGCTGTGCCCGGGCCGGAATCCGGACTGGCGCGGGTCCAGATAATCAATTTCCTCCAGATGACGGGGGAACTGTTGTGCCACCACACTCTCTACAACCTTCGCCAGATAGTGAAGGTTGGAGACCGGACGGTAATTAACAACAATGCTGCGTCCAGAGAGGGCTTCTTGAGGAGGGGTCTCACCACCGCCTCTTTCAAGACGGTAGGCAAGAACCCCTCACTCAAGGAAGCGTTGACCACCTCCTGGAGCCAGCCTCGTGTGACCTCCCAGGATGCCAGTACAAGCCAGGAGGGACACGGGTCCAATAAACATGTGGTAGCTCGCAGTCGCCCACGTAACCTGTCCATATCTTCGGAAGTAACAGAGTCAAACTCTTCCCACAAAACTGTCTCAAGATCTACCTCGCGGCATCCCACTCGACCACTTTCGATGGAGGCCAACTCGCTCCGAATCTGAGTGATTTTATCCTGCAGATATTCCCCAAATTCCTCTGCTCTACCCTGCAAGGGGGCTTCCCGCGCCCTCTGTTGAAGGAGGGAGCGGGTCACCCTAAACAGGGCGGCAGGGCGGTTATCTGCGGATGCGATGAGAGTGGCACAATGATGACGTTTGGCCACTCTCAACGCCACAAGGTAAGTCCGTAAATGGGCTCTCACCTGTGTTTGGTCAGATTCAGACCGTGTGGATCTCCATCTCCTCTCTAGGCGTCTCTTGTGGCGCTTCATCACCCTCAGCTCCTCGGTAAACCAAGGAGCCTGGGTGACTCGTCGCCGCGGGAGAGGCCGCAAGGGCGCGACCCGATCCAAGGCCCCCGTGGCCGCGGTATTCCACGCGGCCACCAGGTCCTCCGTCGGGGCGTGGGTCAAGGACACAGGTAATGGCCCAAGCACCGTCTGGAACCTATCCGGGTCCATCAGGCGGTTGGGGCAGAACCATATAGGTGAATCCGGTTCCGCCTCCCCGCGGTGGGTTGTAGCGATTGGAAAGTCGAGCCGGAGAAGTGAGTGGTCTGACCATGACAGGGGTATGATGGCTACGTCCCCTATACCCAGATCACTCTTCCACTGACCAGAGACAAAGATTAAGTCCAGCGTGTGTCCTCCCTCATGCGTGGGGCCCTGAATTACTTGGGTCAGGTCCATGGCCGTCATGGAGGCCATGAACTCCCGAGCTGCCTCTGATGATTCGCCTACCAATGGCAGGTTGAAGTCCCCCATGACAACCAGTCTGGGGGTTTCAACCGCCATCTCGGCGATCAACTCAAGGGGCTCGGGCAGGGCTGCTGTTACATAGCGGGGAGCCAGGTATACAATCAGCACGCCCAACTGCCTCCCTAGGCCCCATTTCACGCAGAGGGACTCACAACCGGTGGTCTGTGGTACAGTGGTCTCTCTCGGCTCAAGACCTTCCCTAACAATAACCGCTACCCCTCCACCCCTGCCTAGGGCCCGTGGCTGATGAAAAGCGCGGTAACCTGGTGGGCACATTTCTACGAAGGGAAGTCCTCCCTCGTGGCCCAACCAGGTCTCCGCTATTCCTACCAGGTCCGGCTCCCCCTCCGACACAAGGTCATGGACGAGGGGGGCTTTGTTGACCACGGACCTGGCGTTGCAAAACATCAGCCTCGGGCCCTGGCTCTGTAATCCTTGACCACCTAGCCTGCGGGGGTTGTGGCACCTGACCGCTTGTCCCCAACCGGGAAAGAGAGGCCTGTCTCCCATCGCACCTACCCCTCCCTAAGACTGCAGCTAGTCCAGAATGCGGCCGCACGGGCAATTCTGGGAGCCCCTAGGCATTCCTACGTAACACCGCTCCTGCGCGAGCTGCACTGGCTGCCTGTGGTCTTTCGGGTGCGCTTCAAGGTGTTGATTACCATCTTCAAAGCGCTCCATGGCACGGGACCTAGCTATCTGCGAGATCGCATCCTGCCCCATACATCCCTTCGACCGATTCGCTCCCACAGAGAGGGACTTCTCTGGGTGCCGTCCACTAGGTAATGCCAGCGGGCGACGCCCAGGGGAAGGGCCTTCTCTGTGGCGGGCCCGACTCTATGGAACGACCTACCCCCCGAGCTCAGAACAACCTCGGACCTCCGCTCCTTCCGCCAAAAGCTTAAGACTTATTTCTTCCAGCAGGCCTGCCTGGCCTAATCTACCTTTCCAGCCTTTAGTCTGCATATTTAAATTGTTTTAATTGGGTTTTTAAGGGGTTTAGTTTTTAAGGATTTTAGGTTTTTAGCGCAGGGATATAGTTGTTTAATTTGATTTTATATATTTAGAATGTTTCTATGTTTGTATGCTTTTTAATCTCCTGTGCACCGCCCCGAGTCCCTTCGGGGAGAGGGAGCGGTCTACAAATTAAACTTGATTTGATTTTGATTTGGACAAAATGTCAAACCACTGTAAGTGGATATTAGAATATAAAGAGGTTTACTATATCTTAGGTTTGATTAGGAGAGGGAAGCAAAACAAAGAGCAGTCTGGATAGATGTCACTATTAACAAGGATAGCTATGGTAAATACTGTAAGTGTTTTCACTGCTCAAATGCTTGCAAAGTTTACTAGAGTTACAATAATTTTTCTTTCTTCAAAAAACTATGTGATCCTTATTATGAATATAATTTTTCATAATTCAAGAAACACAAACAAGTTTAAAAGGTAAATGTGGTAATTAGGCCTAACAGTGTCAAACTGTAGCTGTGGCTAAAATAATTAGAGAAATGAATATGCTGCAAAATCCAATTGGAATTGAGATAAAAAGAGCCCTCATCCCTCTATATCTAGAAAAATAACTTAGCTTTTAAAAAGTACAAATAAATACTTAAAAATACTTTAGAAAGTAGATCACTAAACACAAAGGATGGTGTATTCTTCTTACAAGCCTCTAATTTGAGGCAATTTTGAATGTGATGACAGGAAAGTAGATTATGGAGACTTATCAAAGAGTTTTTATTGCAGAACATGAACAAACACTATGCTAAGAAATACTAAAATATACAGTATATACTACTTCTTTCCAAGCTGATGTGCATCTGTAGTAGCAATGTAAAACATCTTTATACCTCATGTTTATAAGATAAAAAACAGTGCTGAAGGGTCCAGATTAGCTAGGTAATTTAAAAAAATATATTTATTACATGCTGAAAGCAATAAATTATAGCTCACTCTCGAGAAAAGGATCCAGACAAGATATGCTTAATCACTAGTTTTGATGCCACAGAAATCCTTGTAGAAAAATATGCTAATGTAATTTGACATGGATTTTAATACAACCTATAAAAAAAACGTATACCCATGCAAATCATTTGATGAGAAATCAAGCTGCTTTGAGGCCTACCTATATTCTTCTCCTTATTTGCATACAGAGATTATCTCAGAAGAACCTCAAAGCACCTATACCTTTAAGCAGAAGATGCACAGAATCACACAGGTACCAGGAGGCGCCTTCTCTCAAGAAAGATGAAATACCACACTTGTCCCAGAAAAAAGATTGCCAAACTGATAGTTCAAGTAGGCATAATAGAGGTCTGGTAACATGTTGTTGGTTTTCAGGATCTTCCCATTATTTTCAGTTACAGTTAGCAATGACATATGATTAGTGCAAGCCAGTGGTGGGTTTTGGATCCTTATATCCATGTGGATCCATGGGGATGACGCCAAGCTTGTTCCAACCATATTGGTTGGAACAAGCTTGGCGTCATCCCCATGGATCCACAAGGATGCGTGCAGTGCACGCATGCGTCGTACCTGCCAGCGACGCCTCCACAAGCCTCCGTGATGCTCCAGCTGCTTGCACCATACACGTGCGCAGAAGCGCTGAAGGCTTTAAAGGACAGGTAAGGAGCTCGGGTGGGCAGGTGGGCCCTCCAGAGCACTGTACTGGAACGGTACCCGGTACTCCAGGCAGGCTCCGGTACACCTGTACCGGGGTGTACCACCTGCAACCCACCACTGGTGCAAGCCTATAAATCATGGATTTTAAATTGATTCAAGGGGGAAAAGATAAGGAGAAAAGTCACAAAAGGCTGTGTGTTTCTGTAATAGAAGGAGATCATAATAAGGTCAAAGATATAGATTTAAGAATACAGATGGCTAATTAGTACATAAATTTTAATTTAAATAACACAGCAAACTTATTTAACAACCGCATTTCAATTGTTTTTCTACATCATGTTCATACTTTTCAATATGTTAGTGTAGTGAGTTTTACGATAAATAAGCCTACCTTCCACCACGTCCAACCCGTCTACGTGAAAACCCAATGCACCTTTGTGGCATAGTAAGGGTGGTTAAGCAGTATCTGTAACGCTCATCTCCTAATGTTCCCCCTTTAGGACTATTCCATGGCCAGTCACCAGTTTGTTCTATATGAGGCTTTGAAAAGAAATAATTGAAAAGGGTTAAAACATGAATTTAATTAATAAGTGTAACTACAGTACTGTAGCAACTCAAAACTTACAGCATAATACTGACAGCCTGTTTTTCTATAGAAAGCAAATGGCCCATCAGGATCATTTTCTTCCTCAACTTCAGAAGAGCCAGACAAGACCTTCAAAAAGAAAGCAGTAGATAAGTATAAAGACGCAAGTATCTTTCCTCCCTTTGAACCAAAGAAACTGTAGACGTCATACGTGAGAAAGAGGTTCTTCATCAGAGCTGGGAAAGTCGTACTGATTCATATCTTTAGCATTAAAGATTGGCAGTGCAGCAGGAATTGACTGCTGAGTAGCAATAGCAGCTGATGAAGGTACAATTTTGGGCTTCTTCTCATATTTTCTCTTCGGTCGTATAGCATCAGCTTTCTCTTGCTGCATGAAGAGAAAATGCATTAATGGTTTTATCTGAGTAAATCCATTAGGAGAATATCAAAGTTTTAGAAACTTTTTTAAAAAAATGTACCATTGTAATAAAATGAGAGGTAAAGAGGAATCAGGTAAAGGCTCTTTCAAGTTGGCTGTAAATCATGGTGTTCTGACCCAGCCTTAGCAGAAACAGGAAACAGACTCCTTGTCCCGAAAAACCCCTCTTTATTTAGCTACTGTGAATTAACTGCATTCACACTGAAAAGTCCAGGCAATAATCCTTTAAAGAGTAACAGACCTCATTAGTTCCTTGAGATAATTGCCAGGCCAGGAGCTTCCATCCACAAAGCTGTAAATCAAGTTCTGGCAAGCAGTCTCTGAGGCAGGAAACAGGATGAGCCAAATCTTCTGAAATCTGAACCACTGCCCTTTCCTTCTATATATTCCTCAGCCAGGGAGGGACCATTCAGCATCCACGTGTGCCTTGCTTCCAAGTTGACTCCTTGTCCTCAGTTTGTTCTCCTCGCCTAACAGCTCTGTGCTCCAGCTGTTCTTCCTCTCCACTTCCTCCCCACGGGCCACAACACATGGTAACTTCATGAACATTTCTAGTTATGAATTTTCTTCTGTATTTTTTTCCAACTTCACAATCGAGACCACAGCCCTGGGATTTCCTGGTGGTCTCCCATTCAAATACTGACAAGGTCTGACTTTACTTAGATTTTCGAGATCAAACAGGATTAGTTCATAGGAAGCTTTAACCCAATAGACCAGGGGTCTGCAAAGTCGGCTCTTTTAAGACTGGTGGACTTCAACTCCCAGAATTCTGGGAGTTGAAGTCCACCAGTCTTAAAAGAGCCGACTTTGCAGACCCCTGCAATAAACTATCAAAATTTCTTACCACAGAGAATAATAAGAGTATCTACCTAGATACCAGTTATCTTGAAATCTTCTGGAATGAACTTAACAATTTACATAGTTTAAGCACATTTATAGCTTAAATGTAAGTAAGTCAAGTAAGTAATATGCTTAGATAGATAAATTTAGTCACCTTGTTTATTTTCAATTCCTTCAATTCCATACTTTCTGGGTGTTTAAACTGAGTGCTATTAGGAACAGAATTAATAGGAATAGCATAGGTAGGCTTTATGGACTGTCGGTGTACCATTACTTCAGACATGATCTCTCCATTATAATCACCCAAATTATATCTGGAAAATTAAAAAAAAGTTTGAATTTACCAGAACATTTAAATCTTAAGCGTATATACTTAATATCTGTATCGTTATTACCGCATTTTTCGGAGTATAAGACGCACCGGAGTATAAGACGCACCCAGGTTTTGAATAGGCAATTTCTTTAAAAAGTAGGTAGGTAGATAGAGGGATAGAGAGAAATACAGTAGGTAGGTAGAGAGAGATAGAGAGTAGGTAGGTAGAGGGGGAGAGAGAGAGAGAGAGAGAGAAATACAGTAAGTAGGTAGGTAGGGAGACAGAGTGTGTAGTTAGGTAGGTAGGTAGATAAAGGGATAGGGAGAGAGAGAGAGAAATACAGTAGGTAGGTAGGGAGAGATAGTGTGTGTAGATAGATAAGTAGGTAGAGGGATAGAGAGAGAGAGAAATAGAGAGAGAGAGAAATACAGTAGATAGGGGGAGAGAGAGAGTAGGTAGATAGGTAGCTAGAGGGGAGAGAGAGAGAGAAATACAGTAGGTAGGTAGGGAGAGAGTGTAGATAGATAGGTAGGTAGATGTTTCCAGGTGTATTTACCCATGTGCTGGAGAAGGAAATAACTGACCACCTTTGGAACAAATCTTTGTTTCTGCAGGCACAGTACTTGACCAACGTAATTCTCATCAATCACTCTAAGTAAACAGCTTTCCGAAAGGGGAAAAAAAAACCTTTTTGCACCGTGCAAACCTCCCCCAAACGGCTTGTTTTTCGTGAAAATGGGCCTGTTTTCTTTCAAATAAAAGGCATGAACAGCCTTGGGGGGGCTTGCAGAGTGCTCCTGGGGGGTTGGGGGGGCACAAAACAAGGAAAAATGGCCCGCTTTCTTTTGTGAAAACGGGCCATTTTGTGGTCAAAAAATAGCATGCATAGCCTTATGGAGGCTTATAGAGTGCTGCTGGGGGCTGGGGGGGGGGGGCAAAAACGCCCTGTTTTTTGCTCATTTCTGCCCTCCCCAGTCCCCAGGAGCTCTCTGGAAGCCTCCATAAGGGTATGCGTTTGGCCATTTTGGTGAAGGGGCGGGGTTTCAGGAGGCAAAAAAATGCTGTATTCGATGTATAAGACGCACCCAGATTTTCAGCCTCTTTTTAGAGGAAAAAAGGTGCGTCTTATACTCCGAAAAATACATAAGTTGTGAATCTACATCAGCATTTCCCTACTTGGGCAACTTCCAAATACATGGACTTTATTTTTGACAGTTCTTACCCAGCATGGACATTGTTGACAGTTTTTGGCAGTTCAAGGTGATGCACCTGGAAATTGCCCACACTGAGAACTTCTGATCTAGAACTGCATGTTACATAAAAGTCTTACTCAAGAAGTATAAATAACATTACAGAAATACTTACAATATACATTCTGAAAGGATAATTGCAGTAAGCATGCAAAATGTTTCATATTTAAAATGTTCTAAGATTGGACGTTGGTTCTTACCTGAGATGCCCGTTCTCTGGGCAGGTAGAGATAGCATCCAGGAATGGGTTAACTCCGTCTGATGCAATGGGGACTGAGTCTGCATTTTTTTCAATATCCTGCTTCCTCCACTGGCTCCTCCCAGCTTTGACGAAGTTGGAACTGCAGACTGACGTACGGTGAATTGGAACACTGTCTCTCCTCTATGACAGCGGACCGGATCTCCATTCTTCAGGGTGGGGCTTGATGCTATCTTCACCTGCCCAGAGAACGGTAAGAACCAATGCCTATTCTCCATTGTTGGTGGAGATAGCATCCAGGAATGGGACGTACCAAAGCCAGGACTGTCCTTATGAGTGGGCCAATGGCTGGGACGACGTCCCCTGGACCACATGAACAGCTTGTAAAACCCGCCTGCCAAACGCTGCATCCACAGATGCATAACTGTTGATCTTATAATGGCGGATAAAGGGAGAAGGCGATGACCAGGTGGCCGCCCTGCAGACCCCCTCAAGTGAAGCTTGTGTGGTCCAAGCTGCCAAAGTAGCCGCGCTCCTAGTAGAGTGAGCCAAGATGCGGCCCAGAGGTGTCTGTGACTGCAGGTCATAAGCTTTTGAAATGCAGGCCTGAATCCAACGACCCAGTGATGAAGGAGCCGCCTTGTGCCCCATGGAAGGTGGCTGATAAGATATGAAGAGCGCCTCCGTTCGCCTCAATGCTGATGTGCGACTTAAGTAGATCCGGACAGCCCTCCGAAAGTCTAGAGTGTGCCACTTTCTTTCCAAGCGGTGAGCAGGTGTGGGGCAAAAGTTTGGCAAAATCACCTCCTGGGCCTGATGAAATTTGGTGTTGATCTTGGGGATGAAGGAGGGATCGAGTCTCAAAATGACTCTGTCCAAATGAAAGATACACAAAACCTGTCTCACCGACAGGGCTGCCAGCTCCAAAATCCTCCTGGCAGAGGTGATGGTGGCCAAAAAGGCTACCTTAAGGGAAAGGTAACGCAGAGATGTATCCCACAAGGGATTGAAAGGGAGTCCCATGAGAGCAAACAGCACCTTGGATAGCTAGGTCCCAAGTTGGATAGTGATGTACAGCTGGTGGTCGAAGATTGGTAGCTCCGCGAAGAAAGCGATGGACCAAAAGATGGCACGCCAGTGATGGAAACTCCCTGCAAACAGAAGAAAGAGCAGCTACCTGCCTCTTGAGAGTGTTTGGGGCTAGGCCACTATCCAGCCCCTCTTGAAGAAAGTCAAGCACTTTATGGATAGGGGCTTGCGACGGGATCTTTAATCTTTAATGTATTTCTATACCGCCCTCTCTCCCAGACGGGACTCAGGGCGGTGCACAGGAACAATAAAAATATAAAAATATATAGACAATCAAGTACTTAAAACTGAATTTGGACCCATGCTAAAAACATAATTAAAACCCAACTAAAATCAGCCATAAAACAGCTATGCCAGGCCGGCCGCATGGAAGAAGTATGTTTTTAGTGCCCGACGAAAGAGGCGAAGGTCCGTGATTGTACGGAGGTCAGGGGGCAGGTCGTTCCAGAGGGCGGGGCCTGCCACAGAGAAGGCTCTTCCCCTGGGAGTCGCCAGCCGGCATTGTCCGGTGGACGGCACCCTAAGGAAGCCCTCCCTGTGGGAGTGGACAGGTCGAATGGAGGTATGTGGTAGGAGGCGGTCCTGCAAGTAACCAGGTCCCATGCCATGGAGCGCTTTGAAGATGGTCACTAAGACCTTGAAACGCACCCGGAAGGCCACAGGCAGCCAGTGCAGCTCGCGCAGGAGAGGTGTTACATGGGAGTGTCTTGAGACTCCCAAAAATCCCCCGCGCGGCCGCATTCTCTCCCCAAAACCATGGATGATCTCACCCAGCGGCTTCATATAGATGTTGAACAGGAAGGGCGAGAGGACCGACCCCTGAGGCACCCCGCACATAAGGGGCCTCGATGCCGACCTCTGCCCTCCTGCCAACACAAATTGCGACCGGTCGGAGAGGTAGGAGGAGAACCACCGTAATACGGTGCCTCCCAACCCCAACCCCCCCAGCCGGTGCAATAGGATACCATGGTCGATGGTATCGAAAGCCGCTGAGAGATCTAACAGGACCAGGATAGAGGAACAACCTCTATCCCGAGCCCTCCAGAGATCATCTACCAACGCGACCAATGCCATCTCCGTGCTGTACCCAGGTCGAAAGCCGGACTGGCGCGAGTCTAGATAGGCAGTTTCCTCCAGGTGCTGGGGGAACTGTCGTGCCACCACACTCTCAACAACCTTCGCCAGAAAGCGAAGGTTGGAGACCGGATGGTAGTTGGATAACACAGCTGGGTCCAGGGAGGGCTTCTTGAGGAGGGGCCTCACTACCACCTCTTTCAAGATGGTTGGCAAGAACCCCTCACTCAAAGAAGCGTTCCCCTGGAGCCAGCCTCATGTGACCTCCCGGGAGGCCAGTACAAGCCAGGAGGGACACGGGTCCAATAAACATGTGGTGGCATTCAGCTGCCCCAGTATCCTGTCCATGCCATCAGGAGTCACAGGATCAAACTCAGCCCAAACAACGGTCTCAAGACCTGTCTCTGTCATCCCGTCTGGACTAACCCAATTGGAGGCTAACTCGCCCCGGATCTGAACGATTTTATCCTGCAGGTAACATCCAAATTCCTCTGCACGACCCTGCAAAGGAGCTTCCCGCGGCCTCTGGTGAAGGAGGGAGCGGGTTACTCTGAACAGGGCGGCAGGGCGGTTATCTGCGGATGCGATGAGAGCGGCGAGATGATCCCGCTTCGCTGCTCTTATCGCCACAAGGTAGGTCCGCAAATGCGACCTTGCCCGTGTCTGGTCAGATTCGGCGCGAGTGGACCTCCAGACGCTCTCTAGGCGTCTCTTCTGGCGTTTCATTTCCCTCAGCTCCTCAGAAAACCAAGGAGCCAAGGTAGATCGACGCCGAGTGAGAGGCCGCAGAGGCACGACCCGGTCCAGGGCCCCCATGGCCGCACTATTCCAGGCGGCCACTAGGTCCTCAGTCGAGTCGCGGGTCAGGGATTCAGGTATTGGCCCAAGCTCCGTCTGGAACCTCTCTGGGTCCATCAGGCGCCTGGGGCGGAACCATCTTGGCACTTCTTGTTCCGCCTCCTCACGGTGGGGTGCAGCGGTTGGAAAGTCAAGCCGGAGGAGAGAGTGATCTGTCCATGACAGGGGTTCGATGACTAATTCCCCTAATCCAAGAACACTTGTCCCCTGGCCGGAGGCAAAAACTAGGTCCAGTGTGTGTCCCCTGGTGTGCGTGGGGCCATGAATTACTTGTGTCAGGTCCATGGTCGTCATGGAGGCCATGAACTCCCGGGCCACCTCAGATGTCTCGCCTACCGATGGCAGGTTGAAATCCCCCATGATTAAAAGCCTGGGGGTATCAACCGCCATCTCAGCGATCACATCGAGGACCTCTGGCAGGGCTGCTGAGACGTAGCGGGGAGCCAGGTACACAATCAGCAAACCCAGCTGCCTCCCATGACCCCACTTCACACAGAGGGACTCACAACCGGCTGTCTGCGGCACGGTGGTCTCCCTCGGCTCAAGACTCTCCTTAATAACAACCACCACACCCCACCCTGACCTTGGGCCCGTGGCTGATGGAATGCCCGGTAACCTGGCGGGCACATTTTGACAAGGGGTACTCCCCCCTCATGGCCCAGCCAGGTCTCCATGATACCCACCAGGTCCGGGATGATAGTCCCTCTGAAGCACCTACGACAAAAGGATTTCCAGGTAGCATTGTATATACGATTTGTGGAAGGATGCCTGGGCGCCTGAATCATGTTGATGACACGGGGAAACAAATTTGCCGCCCTCAGGGTTTGCCATTATATTGCCAAGCAGTCAACGTGAGCCACTGAGGATCTGGGTGAGCGAGGGAGAGTCTGGTCACTGGAAGCCTCCAGTGAGGTGCCACTGACAGCGATATCAGGTCCACGGGCGACGCGGCCAGAATGGGGCCAGGAGAAGGAGTTCCATCTCCTCCTCCAGCATTTTCCAGATGACCCTTTGAATGAGAGGCAGAGGGGGAAAAGGCGTAGAGAACGCCGCTGGGCCACACGCACCGCTGTGTGTCCGTGCCCTCTGCCCTCAGGGTTGCATAACATGCCAGAAAATGCGTCACCTGCCTTTTTTCCTTCGTTGCAAAGAGGTTGACTGTCGGCAGTCCGTAAGGGGTGGTCAGGTCGTGGTGCAACATCCACTCCGCATGGTCTATCTGGGAGTGGCTGAGCCAGTCTGCTTGAATGTTGGACTCTTCCGAGATGTGCTTGGCTCCTGTGGACAGTAGCTGTTTTTCTGCCCAGAGACCGAGCAAATCAGCCTCCTGCATGAGGGACCTGGAACGAGTCCCTCTCTGATGACTGATGTGCATCTTGGCCGCCATGTTGTCTGTGAGGAGCAATACGCATTGGGTCACCACCTCCTGTTGGAACTCGATGAGTGCCAGTTGAATGGCTCGCAGCTCCAGCCAATTTATGCTGTGTTGGCTCTCACTGCAAGACCACAGCTCCTGGGCCATGCTGGACTGCAGGTGGGTGCCCCAACCGGTGAGACTGGCGTCGGTGGTCAGTGTGATGTGAGGTGGCTCCTTCAGCAACGAACCCTTGGATATGGCTGGAGAAACCCTTCCTCTTATCTTTGGACTCCTTAAACAGAGGCTCCAGAGGGCCCCCAAACAGCTTATCTCCAGCAAAAGAAGCTGCCGCCAGACGCCACTTGTTCTTGGCATCTGCCTGCCATTGGCAGAGCCAAAGGAGGCATGTAGTCGCCATAGAGGCGCCCATGGCCTTGGATGCGAACCTGGCCGTGTTCAAGGAAGCATCCGCCGAGAATTCCATGGCTGCCTTAAGTTTATTAAAGTCCCGATGAGACCTGGAATCAGATGCTGGGACCCTACTCTGCAGTTGTTTTAACCAGTGAAGGGAGGCCCTGGTGAAAAAAGACAAAGCTGTGGAGGACTTCACCGCCCAAGCAGCTGCTTGATGGTTCTTGACCAAAGTCTGCTCAGACCGTCTGTCTTCTGGTCACAAAGACTCCCCTGGAGATCCAGTGACAACTGAGGGAGAAGACAGGGCCAGTACTGGTGCGTCTACAGTTGGAACCTCCAGCAACTTGGTCAAGTCGGGCCCCATGTTGTAAAAACGCTTATCCTGACTGCTAGTAAATGGACCCAACCTCAGGGTACTCCACTGTCTCTGTACTATGTCGAGAAATAATTTTGGGGAAGGAACGAAGGGGAAAAAAGGGGATCTGTGGTCTCACCCGAACCAGAATGATCGGCTTGAGAGGTAGAACCAGATCCCATATTGGCAGTTTTCTTTGCCTTAAAGAGCAGGGATTTGAAGAGGGCCGGCTTGAAAAGCCCCACAAAGGTGGGCTGATCTGGGGAAAGGCCCTTGTCTTCTGATAAATCTGAATCCCTGCGGATTTCCACTTCTTCCTCTTCAGAGAGAGAAGATCTGCTCGGGGACCTATCCACTCAAGCAGTTGACTGGGGTCGAGACTTGTGGGCCACCCTGTCCCCTCTGCGAGCCCTGCTGCCCTCTGAGGAGTGAGGAGAGTCCTCCTGTTGTAACCCTGCAGCAATGTGCCTCAGGCGTTATTGCCGTCATATCGGGCAGTGATGCTTCCACCCTCTGCGAAGGGCTAGGGCGAGGTGAAGGAGAAGCTGAAACACACACCACACAAACACACCGAACTGGGTGGCCGCACTGTGGTTCAAGTTCTCCTAGACCCTCCCCACTCAGAAACTGGGCTCACCCGGGCCCTTCTAAGAAGATTAGGCTCGCCTGGGCCTTTGTTTTTCCTGCAAGGCTCTCCGGAGCCTGTAGCATCTGCCGCAATTGGAGGCTCTTAAAATGGTGGCCAGAGCTTTCGCGTCAAAATGGGCTGGAACAAAATGGCGGCTGGCTCCACAGGGGTCCCAAAATGGTGGCTGCTATCAAGGGGAGAAGCTGTGGCTCAAAGCCAGCCTAAACCTTGCTTCGCCCCTTTCCTCACCACCTCAGAGCCACCGGACACAGCTGACAAATTTAGTGGCGGTCCAGTGGAGCAATTCCCTTGTTCTGGTGACGCAGCGTTGGAGCTGCCACCACGTGCATCGCCACGTCCTGGGGAACCCAGGAATGCCTGGAGGCTGTTCAACCTGTCAGTTATCAGGAAAAGGGAGCCAGCCTCTACAAAAACCACTTTTTATCTTTTAATTGCAATCTGTTCTTCTGTTAGTAAAAATGATTTACATCTAGTCCCAAGGGAGACTGAGTCTAAAGCTGGGAGGAGCCAGTGGAGGAAGCAGGATATTGAAAAAAATGCAGACTCAGTCTCCATTGGTTCAGACGTAGTTAACCCATTCCTGGATGCTATCTCCACCAACAATGGAGAACAACATATCTGTTTTCAGCTTGGGAAAAAAATCAGCTTCAAAAAGGGCTGTTCAGACTTCACAGACGCATTCTGAGCTTGAAATAACCAAGGTGTTTAGAGTGCTAAATATTTCATAAACCTCAGATAACAGTGAGAATAACATATTTTCAGACAGTATTTCCAAATCTAAAAGTGTAATGGATCTTTAACAATATTATTTCAAGCAAAGCAGACTCATTCTGCTTTGGTCATTACCAAGTGTTACCATGGATTTCTAAAATAGTAAAATGAATCCCTCTCAGCATCTTTTTTCTAATACAAATGCTCTTAATTTATTTTAAAGCTATTTTAATACGTTCCAATCAACCAATATTCTCCCTTTAGAATGAAAAACAATTGATCCCTGCAAATTAATATATACCTTTCAATTTATATAACTTCAGATAGATGCCTAAAGTTGCCTTGGTTTCAAAATCGCAAAAGACATCTTCATGTGACAGTGACTTAAACTAAGCCACATTAATGTATCTGCTACCTGAATATTGTGTGGTCTAATTGCTACTGCCTCTCAGGGTCTTAGAGAGAAATGTTCCCAATCCTATTTGGAGGCAACAGGACTGAATGTAAGAAATCAGGACATGTCAACCCCTAATCATCCTTTTCTCCAAAATAGTAAGATTTGCCAACGACAACCAAGAAGTCATTTCTTTGATAATCTAAAACACCATTTTTATCCCCATGCCTACATATTCACTCAACAAGCACAACTATATTATAAACTAGCCGTTCCCGGCCACGCATTGCTGTGGTCCAGTCTGGTTAAATGGCCAACCAATCTGTGTGTAGATCTACACCTGCACACACAAACACGTACACACAACCACCGTATAACCCCCCAACCTACCTACCTACCTACTCCCTTTCTCCCTCTCTCCCTCTACCTACCTACCTACTGTATTTCTCCCCCTCTCTCTCTATCCCTCTACCTACCTACCTACCTACCTACCTACCTACCTACCTATGGACAGAGTATTTTATGTCATAAAGGATGACATAATACCTGTGGCCCACTGCTCTCTCTGAATCCATCTACCTACTTTTTTAAAACTATTTTTTACATTTCCGTTGCATGTACCTGGCACAGGTGTGACATCTACACAATCTATATATATCATTGGTGCCGTACTTGAAAGGAACGTTGTGTGAAAATTTGGAAGCGATCGGTGCAGTACTTTTGGAGATTAGCAGTTTTGAACAAACTCTTGTTACATTTTTATTTATATAGATGTGAAGTAAATCTATATAAATAAAAAGTTAACTATGAGTTTGTTCAAAACCACTAATCTCAGAAACTACTGCACCAATCACCACCAAATTTTCACACAACGTTCCTTACAAGTGCACCACCAATGATAGGTAGAGATTGTGTGGATGGCACACCGGTGCCAGGTACACGCCACACAAATGTAAAACTGCAGCTCTTCTGTGTGTTTCCCTCCCTCACTCGCTCGCCCCCCTCCCCTTCGCGGCCCCTCCCACCCGGCCGCTTTTCAGCTCACATCACTTGCACGCGGCCTCTCTCTCCTCTCTCTCTAGGTAGGTAGGTAGGTAGGTAGAGGGATAGAGAGAGAGAAATACAGTAGGTAGGTAGGGGGATAGAGTGAGAGGGATAAATACAGTAGGTAGGTAGGTAGGTAGGTAGGTAAGTAGGTAGGTAGGTAGGTAGGTAGGTAGAGGGATAGAGGGAGAAATACAGTAGGTAGGTAGGTAGAGGGATAGAGGGAGAAATACAGTAGGTAGGTAGGTAGGTAGAGGGATAGAGAGGTAGAGGGAGAAATACAGTAGCTAGGTAGGTAGGTAGGTAGGTAGAGGGATAGAGAGGCAGAAATACAGTTGGTAGGTAGGTAGGTAGAGGGATAGAGTGAGGAATACAGTAGGTAGGTAGGTAGGTAGGGGGATAGAGAGGGAGAGGGAGAAATACAGTAGGTAGGTAGGTAGGTGGATAGAGAGAGAGAGAGGGAGAAATACAGGAGGTAGGTAGATAGAGGGATAGAGAGAGAGAGGGAGAAATACAGTAGGTAGGTAGATAGGTAGAGGGATAGAGGGGGGGGGAGAAATACAGTAGGTAGGTAGGTAGGTAGAGTAAGAGAGGGAGGGGACAGAGAGGGAGGGGAAACCGAGGCAGAGAAGGAAGGAGGTCCACAGCAATGTGTGGCGGGTACAGCTAGTAAAAAATATATTACAATTTTATAAAATATTAATTTTATAATTTAGTAAGATCTTTATTTAATAGCAATCATAATTTAAAACCAAACTGTTTTACCTTTTTTCCATAATTTCCAACGTTAAATGCAGTAACTCCCTCTTGCTCTTTTCCCTTCTCTTTATCATCTCTAGAATTGTTACTGCATGACTCAGATCCCGCCGCAGTTTAAGCATTTTTTCATAAGAAGCTTCATCATTCTTTCGATTCTGCAAAATGTAGCATACAAAAGAAATATTTATATTTTAAGTACCAAACTATTATACAGTACATCAAATATTTTCATGCCTGAATATTGTGACTAATAATTTTTCAACCACAAATTCTAAATATTTATTTATGAAGATTGTTATGCCACTTGAATCACTATGATTCAAGCCAGTAGTACATTACAAAAAGGTAACAACTAATACAATATTTTTAAAATGCATTTATAATTAACAATGTCCACAATCATTCCAGGTACAACAAACTAACAACTGTTTAGTCCCCAAATGCTCTTTGGAATTGCCATGCTTTTAAAACCTTCCTAAACATTCACAGCCATTCCATAAGAAAGGAACTCCTGCATAAAATTCTGGCTTCTGAATTCCCACCCATCAAACTTCATGGGATTCTCATCAGGCCTTTTTGAAGGCACAATTTGGGCAGGCAGAGTCTATTTGGGGTAAACAATCTGTGTAGAACTTTAAAGGTGGCAGTAGCGTCTTGAACTGTACACAGAAGCAGACTGGTAACCAGTCTGTACTTGCTGTTATATGGGAAAATCAAGTTGTTCATGTTAATACATGAACTATTACATTTTACAATAATTAGAGCATCTCTCTCTCTTCAAGGACTGTGCCTTGTAGAGCACACTGCAGTAGTCAATACATGAACTGGCGACAGTGTGACCAGTTTTAGGAACAAGAGCAACAGATTCACAACCAAAAAACCAAGCAAAGGCTCTCCAAGCCACAACTTTCACCTCCTGTTCTAATAAGAACTACAAGTCCAGGAGCACCCTGAGATTGCACATCAGCTGCTTCTGGAGGAGCACAACCCTATCAAGAGCTTGAATTGGTGTTACCCTAGAATTAATTGGTTTCTGAAATAGCAAGCACTCTGCGACTTGCCTAGGTTGAGTTTCAAACTCTTTTTCCCCACCTAGACTCTTACATTCAGCGCTGAGTTAAGACTCCTACCCATCTCCCATTTGATCTGAGATGGAGGTGTATAATTAGGTATCATCTACACACTGATCCAGAGATCATCAACCAACGCGACCAATGCCGTCTCGGTGCTGTGACCGGGTCGGAAGCCGGACTGGCGCGGGTCTAGATAATCAACTTCCTCCAGGTGTCGCGGAAACTGTTGGGCCACCACACTCTCAACAACCTTCGCTAAAAAGTGAAGGTTGGAGACAGGACGGAAGTTCTCTAATAATGCTGGGTCCAGGGATGGCTTCTTGAGGAGGGGCCTTACCACCGCCTCTTTCAAGATGGCAGGCAAGGACCCCTCACTCAAAGATGCGTTGACAATGCCCTGGAGCCAGCCTCGTGTCGTCTCCCAGGATGCCAGTACAAGCCAGGAGGGACACGGGTCCAATAAACATGTGGTAGCCTTAAGTCTCTTTGACAACCTGTCCATATCCTCGGTAGTAACAAAGTCAAACTCCTCCCAGAATGGTGCCTCAAGACCAACCTCGGACAATCCCGCTGGACCACTGTCGATGGAGGGTAACTCATTCTGAATCCGAGTGATTTTGTCCTGCAGATAAATCCCAAATTCCTCTGCTCGTCCCTGCAGAGGGGCTTCCCGCGGCCTCTGGTGAAGGAGGGAGCGGGTCACCCCAAACAGGGCGGCAGGGCGGTTATCTGCGGATGCAATAAGGGTGGCACAATACTCACGTTTGGCCACTCTTATCGCCACTAAGTAAGTCCTAATATGGATTCTCACTAGTGTTTGGTCGGCTTCGGAGCGAGAGGATCTCCATCTGCTCTCTAGGCGTCTCTTGTGGCGTTTCATCTCCCTCAGCTCCTCAGTAAACCAAGGAGCCTGGATGACTCGTCGCCGCAAGAGTCGTGCAAGGGCACGACTCGGTCCAAGGCCCCCGTGGCCACACTTAACCATGCGGCCACCAGGTCCTCAGTCGAGTCACGGGGCAAGTCCACAGGCATTGGCCCAAGCTCCCTCTGGAACCTTACCGGGTCCATCAGGAGCCTGGGGCGGAACCATATAGGAATATTCGGCTCCGCCTCCCCGCGGTGAGGTGCGGCGATTGGAAAGTCCAGCCGAAGGAGAGCGTGATCTGTCCATGACAGGGGTGTGATGGCTAAATCCACCCTCGTGAGTAGGGCCTAAAACTACCTGGGTCAGGTCCATGGCTGTCATGGAAGCCATGAACTCCCGAGCTACTCCAGAGGTCTCGCCTCTGTTCTCACTCTCTCTCTGCCTACCTACCTACCTACTGTATTTCTCCCTCTCTCTCTCTCCCTCTACCTACCTACTGTATTTCTCCCTCTCTCTCTCTCTACCTACCTACTGTATTTCTCCCTCTTCCTCTCTGTCTACCTACCTACCGTATTTCTCCCTCTCTCTCCACCTACCTACCTACCTACCTACCTACCTACCTACCTACCTACCTACCTACTGTATCTCCCCCCCCTCTCTCTCCCCCTACCTACCTACCGTATTTCTCCCTTTCTCTCTCTCCCCCTACCTACCTACCTACTGCATTTCTCCCTCTGTCTCTATCCCCCTACCTCCCTACTTATTTTATTTCTCCCTCTCTCCCTATCCTTCTACCTACCCACCTGCCTACTGTATTTCTCACTCTCTATCTCTCTCTCTGCCTACCTACCTACTGTATTTCTCCCTCCCTCTCTTTCCCTCTACCTACCTACCTACCTACCTACCTACTGTATTTCTCCCTCCCTCCCTCGCTCTCTCCCTCTACCTACCTACCTACCTACCTACCTACCTACCTACCTACCTACCTACTGTATTTCTCCCTCTCTATCTCTCTACCCCTACCTGCCTACCTACTGCATTTCTCCCTCTGTCTCTATCCCTCTACCTCCCTACCTACTGCATTTCTCCCTCTTTTCCTATCCTTCTACCTACCTACCTGCCTACTGTATTTCTCACTCTCTCTCTGCCTACCTACCTACCTACTGTATTTCTCCCTCTCTCTCCCTCTACCTACCTACTGTATTTCTCCCTCTTCCTCTCTCTGCCTACCTACCTACCTACTGTATTTCTCCCCCCCTCTCTCTCCCCCTACCTACCTACCGTATTTCTCCCTTTCTCTCTCTCCCCCTACCTACCTACCTACTGCATTTCTCACTCTGTCTCTATCCCCCTACCTCCCTACTTATTGTATTTCTCCCTCTCTCCCTATCCTTCTACCTACCCACCTGCCTACTGTATTTCTCACTCTCTCTCTCTCTCTCTCTGCCTACCTACCTACTGTATTTCTCCCTCCCTCTCTTTCCCTCTACCTACCTACCTACCAGCTACCTACCTACCTACCTACTGTATTTCTCCCTCCCTCGCTCTCTCCCTCTACCTACCTACCTACCTGGCCATCACTGGCCATAGGGGGCGAACATCTAGCCCCCGTGGATGGGGCACGCAACTTGGGCGTCCTCCTGGATACCCGGCTGTCTATGGAAGATCACGTGACGGCCGTGGCCAGGGGGGCATTTTACCAGGTTCGCCTGGTACGCCAGTTGCATCCCCTATTGGACCGGGACGCCCTTCGCACAGTCACTCATGCGCTCGTGACATCCCGTCTAGACTACTGCAATGCTCTCTACATGGGGCTCCCCTTGAGGTGCACCCGAAGACTACAGCTAGTCCAGAATGCGGCCGCGCGGGCTATTTTGGGTACCTCTAGGTATTCCCATGTAACATCGCTCCTGCGCGAGCTGCACTGGCTGCCTGTGGCCTTTCGGGTGCGCTTCAAGGTGTTGATTACCATTTTTAAAGCGCTCCATGGCACGGGACCTAGCTATCTGCGGGATCGCATCCTACCCCACCCGTCCCTTCGGCTGATTCGCTCCCACAGAGAGGGACTTCTCCGGGTGCCGTCCACTAGGCAATGCCAGCGGGCGACGCCCAGGGGAAAGGCCTTCTCTGTGGTGCGCCCTACCCTCTGGAACGACCTACCCCCCAATCTTAGAACAACTACGGACCTCCGCTCCTTCCGTCAGCAATTAAAGACCTATCTTTTCCAGCAGGCTGGCCTGGCCTAACCTATCGTACCCAGCCTTTAGTTTTTAGTAGAGAAATTATTTAATTGGGTTTTATGTACAGTTTTAAAGGGGTATATTTTAGCACAGGGTGTTAGTATTTAATATAGTTTTAATTATTTATTATTGTTATATATATATGTTTTTTAAATTTCCTGTGCACCGCCCCAAGTCCCTTCGGGGAGAGGGGGCGGTTAATAAGTCTAATTAATAAATAAATAAAATAAAATACCTACCTACCTACCTAATGCATTCCTCCCTCTATCTATGTCTTTGAATTCCTGTAATTACCTCTCACCTCGCAGCGGCGAGGTGAGAGGGGCGGAAGAAGAAACCAGAGGGTGTGGTGGCGCTGGGATTGGCAGCGGCGAGGTGGGAGGGGCAGGAGGCGGGGTGTGTGTGAGTGAGCGAGTGAGGGAAACATACAGAAGAATTGCAGTTTTACATTTGTGTGGTGTGTACCATCCACAAAATCTCTACGTATCATTGGTGCTGCAGTTGTAAGAAACGCTGTGTGAAAATTTGGTGGCGATTGGTGCAGTACTTTCTGAGATTAGCTGTTTTGAACAAACTCATAGTTAACTTTTTATTTATATATAGATTCATGCCACGAGGATGTGATCTTGGAATTCTGACCAAGTTCTGGAGCCAAGTTTCAAAACTGTACCTGGAAGTGGGGGGGAAAGCTATTGTAGCGTTACTGCCATTTGGATCCACATACTTGTGTGAGAAGGCATTTTCTTCATTCACGTGTATAAAAACTAAGGAAAGGAATTGTCTTCACCTGGAATCTGACTTAATTTTATCAATAAGCACTCTCCAGTTTCCCATTAAAAGTGTGGTAAGTGGGTGTACTTTATCACTTTCCCCACCTTTTTTGGGTTATCAGGTTTTTGACACCTTGCTAAGCCACCGGTGATACTCGAATATTGTCATGTCCTAAAAGTGGTACAATCTGAAAAGGATGAAAAGCACTGGACTAGAGCAGGGGTGTCAAAGTCACGGCCCACGGGCTGGATGCGCCACGTGCTGGCCCCGTCCCGCCCAGTTTAGCAAAGGGTAAAAAGGCATGATATGTCACATGACGCTGCCATGACGACATGAGTTTGACACCCATGGTCTAGAGAGATACTATAAGGTCACAACTCTACTATAAAGCATAAATAATCATGGTCAGTGCTACTTCCCAGGCCTAAAACCTGACAGAAAAGAGTCCAGATAATCTACTTCTGAGTCCTTTGCAGGTGTAAACCACAACCACCTTCTCAACAACCTCCCTAAGAGGAGAAAGTTGCAAACTGAGTGATAGCTGTTGAGTGCAGTTGGGTTAAATGTTAGCCCCTTAAGGAAAGGATGTACAAATGCCACTTTCAAAGATATCCCATGTTGGAATGAACAAACCATGGTTCAGGCACAATAGCTTGCCCATAGAAAGCAAGTGGATTTGTAAGCCTAGGACCAGGAGGTACCACCCTATTACTTTCGCATCCCCCCCGAAAGTTATGGCTTCACAGGAAACGAAACTTATGTGGAGAAACGAATCTAAAAGTAGGTAGCAGGGAGGAATTGTAACCCCTCCCTTAGGAATTTATGTAGATAGGAAGAGGAGACTGTAACCCCTCCTTTATCTAGAGAACCTAATAAATACAGCCATCCCACCTGAAGACGAGGCTGGCTTTTGCTGAAACCTTTGTGTGCTGAGCTTATTCCCAAAGCAGCCCGCTGGATGAGGGTGGATGCTGTCGGAGGAGGCTTAATCACCTTCCATTGATATGCTAATCCCAAATCTGGCGACCCTCGACGTGATATTAGCAAGGCTAAAATCTTCGAAGCAAGGTGAAAAAAAACCCTTCTGATGTACGTCTTCGGAACCTCCATATCACTCGCTTGAGAGAAGCTGCGCACCTCGTCCTCTCTGAAACACGATTGGATAACGTAGGTATGGAGGTAAAACTCTCAAAGCAGAAGGCCGAACACCTTAAGGAGCTGAGAGAGTTAACCGATTCTTGCATAAAGCTTGCTATGCTTCTGCCTCCTCCCCCTCTGCCATAACTCTTTCCACCCCCTGCCTTCCCGCCCCTCCTTCCCCCTTTCCTTTGTCCCAGCATTTTTCTGCACACTTAAATCCTTTTCGCAGGCTTAATCTATTGGCCTTAAGTAATCATTGCATGGACTATGTTTTAATTGGGACTTTAAAAGACAAAACCTAATTGGCTTTCAGTTATGTAACAAGATTTATTGTTTAGGAACACTATACTGTAAGATTGTTTTAATATATGCCAGCA
This sequence comes from Rhabdophis nuchalis, assembly GCA_039707465.1. Classification (NCBI taxonomy): domain Eukaryota; kingdom Metazoa; phylum Chordata; class Lepidosauria; order Squamata; family Natricidae; genus Rhabdophis; species Rhabdophis nuchalis. Next base: position 9,470,285 of record CM077650.1, read on the forward strand.
ATTTATTGTGTCCCTCCTATGATAAGATTTGAAAATTTATCTTTATCACCACCTTTTCTTTAAGGAAAAAAGAACGTAACTCTCTGCTCCTTTAACACCAGAGCAATCTTAAACTTTTCACTCTTTTATATTGCTAAGTGGGCAATTAAGCAAACAAAGACCTTTTGAGCCAGTAAGGATGCAAATTAAGTTAGGTTATATGAGGAAGGATGCAGATTGAGTTAGGATATATGATCTAAGCTTTACCATATGTTAGGTTATATGACTTGAAGTTTACAATGTTGATTAGAATATTTTAGAATAGTTAGAGAAATTAGAATGTAAGAATAAAGGCTTTTTGAAGAACTAAGTTATTTTGGTGTAAAAGGGATAATCCCATTGAATTTTGTAGAATTTTTCTTTCCATGTCCTGATGTCAGCCTTCGCTAGTACTGCTTAGCTGCCATGGCAACGGGGAGGGTGGGGGGCGTTGGGATACAATTGTTCTGCTGGTGGATGATGTTGACGGCTGCTGTTATCTCTCGGCTAACGGTCCCGCATTCCAGGCTGGTGAAGACCTGCCCACCTGATGGTGGTGAAGAAAGTATATTGGACAATGCTAAGGGGGTGGGGGGTGGGGATTGGGATGGGCTTAAGCTTAATACTCTATGTTCGCGCCTAAACTATTCATTCTCTGCTTCACTTGGTCTGTTCACTGTCGTTACTTAGTAAAAGTAGCCTTATTCATTTCAAAGAATGTTTAAGCGTGTTCTTTCTTAGGTATTCGAAGAAACAGGCCTGACAAAAAGCAGAGAATCACAAATAAAAAATCACCTGATGTCGGACCCTGCAAAAGAGGAGCTTCCGTTGGTGGAGGTTCTACCTGAATCTAGCATGGGAGCAGAGGCATCAAATATTCCGGCTCACACTGGAGATACGAGGTCAGTGTTGGATTGTTTAGCCGGCCTAGATCTAAATCTGCCCGCCGAAGATTCAGCCAAACCAAAACGTTGGTCTGAAGGGGTAGGAATGACTGGAGGACTAGGCCCTGGCGTTAACGTCTCCAGGCGTCGCCTTTCCCCCAAGAGAGTCATTCCGGAGCTTTTAAGAGAAGAAAGGGAGTTAAAAGAAATGGCCCAAGAATTGCTTCGCCAGGCAGACGAGAAGCGGGAGGCCCTGGATAAACTCTGGGGGAGGGAGCAGGAACGCAAACAGCTGAAAGAAACGCATTCAGCAGCTGCCAAAGAAAGCAGGAGCTCAACACCATCCCCCCCTCCCCAAGCCAGCAGGGAATTGCGGAGAGAAACCCGACCCACCTCCCCTCGCCGACTTGCAAAACTCCCCCCCCTGGGTGTTAAATACGACGGTAGTGCCGACAAACTGGCGTTTTTTTCTAATTCACGTCGATAATTTCATGCAGTTTTACGCAGTTGATTTAGATGAAGAAATCAAAATTAGAATTGTCTCTATGGCTCTGGAAGATCAAGCTTCCAGATGGCTGGTCTCCCTGCATAACAGCCGTTCACCCGCGCTGCGGGATTTTGATCGTTTTATGAATGCTCTTAGAAGGCGTTTTGAAGATCCCCGTGTTGAAAGGAAAGCTAAAATGAAAATGAAAAACTTACACCAGGGGAGTATGACGGTCCAGGAGTACACGCAGATTTTTCAGGAGTTATTGGTGTTTATGACTGGTTATAGTGACCAGGCCTTAATGGACCTCTATGTTGAAGGACTAAATAAGGACATTTATCAAACATGTGTGAACAGATTCCATCCCGAAACTTTAAATGAATGGATAGATCTCGCTGGGGATGTTGAACTGGATCAGGCCCATTTGCAGGATCCAGTCCGTCTTGAGAAAAAACCACAGAAGGATAGCCTCAAATCTCGGTCCCCAGAGAAAGATTCCCATTTGCAAAGGGGGGGACGGAAACCAACTCAACCTCGCTCAGGCAATTGTTATCGCTGCGGAAAGGAGGGGCACTGGGCTGACAAATGCAGATCAAGGCAACCTCCACGCCCACATTCCTCTTCGGAAGGAAAGCCTCCAAAGACTCCGAGCGTGCGCAATAGACCGGCAATGAGCGGGGTGGAGCCTCTGAACCTCTCCACTGACCAGCCCAGCACCCACCCTGATGACTGGGAGGCGTCTTCGAATTCTTCTGACGACAATTTGGTGAGTCACCGTTCCGGGCCCCTTTATATTAATTTAAAGCTTTTGGCTCCATCTACTGGACGTACTTGCAATGTGCAAGCCCTTATTGATTCTGGGTGCTCAAAATGTCTCATAAGCCAAGACCTGGTCTCTTCCATGGGTTTTCATTTAAAAACCCTGAAAACTCCCATAGCCTTTTGCCAAATGGATGGTTCTGTAGCAGGGGGAACCCCAGCATCTTTTATCACCGAACCAATTCATGTCTCTATTGGCACAGCTCATACTGAGACCATCAATTTTATCGTGACTGCCATCTCTGAAAATGCTATCATTTTGGGGGTCAATTGGCTTCGTAAATGGAATCCTCTAATAAATTGGAAAGAGGGTTGGGTACGCATACCTCTGTCATTACCTGAACATACCTCTCTGCCATCAGAGGACAGTCACTTCCCACCAAATAACTCACCTCTTGTGACTGAACCCGCCGGCCCCTTATTAGGTTTTCCTTCACCTGAAGTCATACCAGGCGAGGAAAAGATTCCCAAAGAATATTGGGACCTAAAGGAGGCCTTCAGTGAGAGATCTTGTGATTCACTTCCCCCTCATAGAGCTACTGATTGTTCGATTGATTTCCTCCCTGGGGTGCAATTGCCTAAACCTCGCCTTTACTCCATGACCCCACGGGAGATGGAGGAATTACGTAAGTTCATCGATAAAAATCTTCAAAGGGGTTTCATTGAGCCAGCGAGGCCACGTGTAGCTGCACCTGTTATGTTTAGGGAAAAGAAAGATGGCACTCTTAGACTAGTACAAGACTACTCTTATCTCAACACCATTTGCGAACACAACGTCTACCCACTCCCGCTTATGAAGGACATGCTTGCTCACCTGGCTACTGGTAAAATTTTTACTAAACTGGACTTACGTGAGGCCTATTACAGGGTCAGGATTAAAGAGGGGGACGAATGGAAAACCGCTTTTAACTGTCCTCTTGGATGTTTTCAATTTAAAGTCCTCCCCTTTGGTCTTCAAGGTGCTCCTTCTGTGTTTATGCAACTGATTAATGAGGTTCTCCACGAGCACCTTTACAAAGGAGTTATTGTCTATATTGATGACATAGTTGTTTACTCACAAACACATGACGAGCATGTTAAACTGGTGCGTTCTGTCCTTAACAAACTACGTTCCGCTGAACTATACGCCAAACTGTCCAAATGTGAGTTTCACCAGGAAACAATTGACTATTTGGGTTACCGCATTTCTTCTGAGGGAATTGAGATGGATCCTGCTAAAGTTAAGGCGGTGACGGAGTGGGCTCCTCCCCGAACTCGTAAACAACTACAGAGCTTTTTGGGATTTGCAAACTTTTACCGCCAATTTATTCCGTCATTCGCCGACATTGCCTTACCCATTACAAACCTGCTTAAAACGAAGGGGGAAGGTAAACCTCGTCCAGGGTCCCCCCTCAAATGGACCATGGAATGCCAGGCCGCTTTTGAGAAGCTTAAACGTTTGTTTGCGGCCGAACCTGTCCTTAAACACCCCGATGTTAATTCCCCGTTTGTGGTTCAGGCGGATGCCAGTGATGTCGCTGTGGGTGCAGTCTTGTTGCAACTCAACCACCGTGGCCAATTACAGCCTTGTGCCTACACCTCTCGAAAACTCTCTACAACCGAGCGTGGATGGGCGATTTGGGAAAAAGAAGCTTTTGCTGTTCGTTGGGCTCTCATGACTTGGCGTCATTTTCTTGAGGGTGCTCCACATCCGTTTGAAGTCTGGACGGACCATAAAAATTTAGAGGCTCTTACCTCCTCTCGAAAATTGTCCCCGAGGCAACTTCGTTGGGCTCACTACTTCCATCGCTTCAATTTCCATCTTAAATATATTCCTGGTGGCAAGAATTTCATGGCTGATGCTCTTTCCAGACTACCCCAATATGATGTTTCTAAACTCACTATTGTACAGCCCATCATGCCGCTTACTTTACCGGCTTCTCCAGTATCTACTAGAAGCCATTCCACAGTCCAAACTACTCCACCTGCGGATTTGATTGCTCGTATTAAGGATGAACTGCTTACTGATGAATGGTATTCCGCACATTCAGGTGACTGTACTGTTAGGGACGATCTTCCCTGGATTGGCTCAAAGATTTATGTCCCTAGTACATTACGTCCTTTTGTTTTGCAACGCGCACACGACTCACGTTTGGCTGGCCATTTCGGCTTCGTTAAAACTGTACACCTTGTTAAACGACAGTTCTGGTGGCCCTCACTTAAGAAAGATGTTGAATCATATATTGCCAGTTGCCCTGTTTGTGCGGCTTCTAAACGTGCACCGGGGAAGCCACGTGGCCTCCTCCAGTCCGTAGCGACGCCAGAGGTGCCTTGGAAGGAGATTTCAATGGACTTTATAGTTGACCTTCCGCCCAGTCAAGGCTATACCGTCATTTGGGTCGTTACCGATCTCTTCTCCAAACAGGTTCATTTTGTCCCCTGTTCGAAAATTCCCTCTTCCAAATCTTTGGCTCGATTGTTCGTTACCCATATTTACCGTTTTCATGGAGTTCCCCAGCGTATCATTTCAGACAGAGGCACTCAATTTACGTCTCTTTTTTGGAAAGAGTTTTTGAGACTGATTGGCTCCGCCCAGGGCTTAAGCTCCGCCTACCATCCCCAGACGAATGGCTCTTGTGAGAGGGCCAATTCCGTTTTGGAACAATACTTGCGCTGTTTCATAAATTTTCAACAAGATGATTGGGCTGATCTCCTGATACATGCCGAAGTGGCCTATAATAACTCTGTTCACTCCAGTACGAATATGACCCCTTTTAAAATCATCTATGGACAGGACTTTGTACCCATCCCCGAATTGCCTCATGACTCACCGACAGTTCCCTCTTTGGCCGATTGGTCCTCTAGGCTGTCTTCTGTCTGGCCAATCATCCGCAAGACTTTGAACGATGCTCATGATTCGCATAAATTGTATGCTGACAGGAAACGAGCGGTTCCCCCGGCCTACAAAGTTGGTGACAGAGTTTATGTGTCTACAAAACATTTGGATAACCCACAAAAATGCAGGAAACTAGGTCCGAAATTTGTTGGTCCTTTCACTATAACCAAAATCATCAGCTCTGTGTCCGTCCGTTTGGATCTCCCAAAGACCTACAGGCGCCTGTACCCGGTGTTCCATGTTCACTTACTGAAACCTGAACGCACCTCACATCTCCGTAAACCTTTGCCTGATACCCCTGCACCTACAATGGTGGATGGTCACCAGCATTATGAAGTTCGTGACATTTTGGATTCCAGAGTCCGTCGAAATAAAACTCAGTTCCTAGTCATGTGGAAAGATTTTCCCCCTTCTCACAACGAATGGGTGGATAAAGAGCATCTCAAGGCTCCTAAACTGGTACGCCAGTTCTATGCCAAGTATCCACACAAACCTTGACCCTTTCCCTCTCTCCTATATGTTGTTTTGTCTTTTCTTGTCTGTTTTCCAGGTGTAGCATCTCGTGTTCCGCAAGATGTCCGGGATTTCTCGCTGTTCTTGGAGGAGGTCCGGATGTCAGCCTTCGCTAGTACTGCTTAGCTGCCATGGCAACGGGGAGGGTGGGGGGCGTTGGGATACAATTGTTCTGCTGGTGGATGATGTTGACGGCTGCTGTTATCTCTCGGCTAACGGTCCCGCATTCCAGGCTGGTGAAGACCTGCCCACCTGATGGTGGTGAAGAAAGTATATTGGACAATGCTAAGGGGGGGGGGGTTGGGGATTGGGATGGGCTTAAGCTTAATACTCTATGTTCGCGCCTAAACTATTCATTCTCTGCTTCACTTGGTCTGTTCACTGTCGTCACTTAGTAAAAGTAGCCTTATTCATTTCAAAGAATGTTTAAGCGTGTTCTTTCTTAGGTATTCGAAGAAACAGGCCTGACACCTTTGCACATGTGAATGAAAATCCACTCTCAGAACTTTAACTTTGATCAAAGCATAAAGTGTGTCCTTTTTGTCTATGCAGGCCTCCGTTTAAGTCTCTAATTTGGCTTATTGTGACTTGAACATTTATCTAATTGTAAGGGTGTGGTCAGAACTGCTGCCCCCCTTAATGACACACACACACTGCAAAAACAAGCAGAATTTTTTTGCCAGCAGCATTTTTTTGCCCACAAATTCTTTTGCCCGCTTCTCCCCCCTCTTGCCTGCATCTCTCTGAGTGCGGAGGGAGGCAGGGGGAGGGAGGGAGGGGGGGGGAAATCACACAGGGCAAACACACACACACACACACACACTCACTCACACATCTTAAAGGGGACTGCAAGAAAGAAAATAGTACGTGAGAGAGAGAGAGAGAAGGTAGAAAAGAGAGAAAGACAAAGAAAGTAAGGGAAAGAAAAGTAAAAGTAAAAAGAAAGTTAGACAGAGAGAAAGAGAGGGAAAGAGAAGACAGAGAAAGTAAGAGAAAGTAAAAGAAAGTAATAAAGAGAAAGTTAGACAGAGAGAAAGAGAGGGAAAGAGAATAAGAGATAGAAGCAGAAAGTAGAAAGAAAGGGATTTTTAAGAAGTAGAAAGAAAGGGATTTTTAAGAAGCAGAAAGAAAGGGATTTTTAAGTGAGTTTCACAACATACCCACATTTATCTACAAATAATCACATTTCACATTTCACTTTTCACTCTTCCTTCATGAAATTCAATTAGTATAACCATTTTAAGGAACTGTATAATACTTATTTTTCAGTTTTGCCAACAATTTTGGATTTTCTTTTGAACATTTTTTGAGTTTTATTTTTATCCATACGCAGGAATGATTTTCTGCTATTTTGCCTGCATTTTAAAATTTTCTCACATACTTAATGAGTTACCTAGCTTCCATAACAATGAAGCTGGTTTTTCCCACATTTTGTTTTTTGATGTCAGACTTAAGATACTATCCCATCCTATGTCATTCGTTTGATTGTTTCTGACATCTGCCTTTGGAAAATTTCCTTCCATCTGAATTGTTTTTTGAATTTTTGATGATTATTGATTTCAAAGATTGTTTTTTCTCCATTCCTTTGTATCCAAAGGGTCTTGTCCTGCTTGTAGTAAACAAGCACATTCTATTCCCATGGGAGTCAATCCCAGAGGAACAGAATGTAATCAAATTTGGCAAATGGATGTTACCCAATATGCTTCCTTTTCCCCATGGAAGTACATTCATGTATCCATTGATACGTACTCTGGGTTCATCATCGCCACCCCTCAAAGGGGTAAGGCTATAAAGTATGTCATCAATCATTGTATTCGCTCTTTTGCTTCGTTGGGACGCCCAAATGAATTAAAAACAGACAACGGGCCCGCTTATACTAGCCAAACATTTTCGGCCTTTTGTCAGAATTGGGGAATAATCAGATATTCAGATACCAGGGGAAAAGGACCCCCCAGCCTCCCAGCGGTGCAAAACACATTAAACCTTTGTCTTTATGTCTTAAACTTTCTTAACCTCACCGGAAACCCCCCCACGTCCGCCGCTTGTCACTTTTCTTCTTCCCCCTCTGCTGAACATCAGCGACCGCTTGTCTATTACCGGCGCCTACCTGACCTGACCTGGCGAGGACCAGCAAAGTTCATCACGTGAGGAAGTGGTTATGCCGCCATATTTGCAGACAACACCACTGTCTGGGTTCCTGGTCGTCACGTGCGTCCCTGTCACCTGAAACCATCCCAAGCTGTTCCTGCTCCTGTTCCTGCTCCAACCCTCAACTCCTTGAATCCAGACCCTTGTTCCAGTTTCTCCAGAGAGGAGCCATAGCTGTCATCAGATGCAAGGATCCGGAACAAATTTATTGTCCTTTTGCCTTTCTACACAGAGGTAAACATGTCAGCCCACACACAGGACATTACATGATATACTCACATCACCCCTGCACAATGACATTGACATTTACAGCCTCTGAAGCCACCATCGGACTGTACACCTGCCAAAGCTTTGATGGAAAACACCTTGTGACCAAAGCAAAAGAGGTGGTTTTGCTGAACTTGGCTGCACATCCACCAGCACCTGACCATTTGACATGAAGGAAAAAGGACATCTTTCCCAACAGCCACCGATCCCGAAACCGCCGTTCGGTGCTTAACCAGGTCCAGCCCGAACAAAGATGGACACACCAACCATTTCTTCAGACATGGCAGATAAAAGAACTGTACTAAATTCAGCATTTAACAAGACGCAATTATATACATGGCTCCCTAATATAACATGGTTAAAAGAACTTTGTAATTACAATAATTGGTATTGTTGCTATGCTTGTTATGTTATGTTGCTGTATTCAATGCTTGCTTTCATTAATAATGATGTCCAAAGGTTTTACTCCAAAGGTGCCATGAGGTGGAGTCAGATGACCCAACCCAGAAGGAGAGCTCTATTTCTCACCTACAACAATTTCTGACATCCCTATGTTTGATTTTTCCCCATGGCTTACAACCCTTGTTACTGCCATTGTTGGACCTTTGATCATATTGCTGCTTATATGTATTATAGGACCTTTTGTATTGAATCATGTCATGAATAGATTAGTCAACTTTTTTCAAAAAAGTTTCTCCACTGTTGAAGCCATCAATGGACAGTGTCAGACTCAGAAGATTCTGACTCCCCATCTGATTCCCAGTCGCCTACCATAAAAATGAATAAAAAGGAGGAGATGTTGGAATGAACAAACCATGGTTCAGGCACAATAGCTTGCCCATAGAAAGCAAGTGGATTTGTAAGCCTAGGACCAGGAGGTACCACCCTATTACTTTCGCATCCCCCCCGAAAGTTATGGCTTCACAGGAAACGAAACTTATGTGGAGAAACGAATCTAAAAGTAGGTAGCAGGGAGGAATTGTAACCCCTCCCTTAGGAATTTATGTAGATAGGAAGAGGAGACTGTAACCCCTCCTTTATCTAGAGAACCTAATAAATACAGCCATCCCACCTGAAGACGAGGCTGGCTTTTGCTGAAACCTTTGTGTGCTGAGCTTATTCCCAAAGCAGCCCGCTGGATGAGGGTGGATGCTGTCGGAGGAGGCTTAATCACCTTCCATTGATATGCTAATCCCAAAATCCCACTTGGCCCATCTCCCCATCTACTCCTTGGCAGCATGCACAAGCCAAATGAGGCAGGGTCAAGCTCATCTCACCAAAAACTGCCCATTTCCATAGGATCAACATGTGCAAAATCTTTCCCAGGAAACCTTGCAGAGCATGGGGTCTTGCATGCATGCACGGGGCAGAGGGAGTGTGGGGGTCCTTCGCGCATGCACGGCGGATGGTCACACACACATTGCATTATGGGTGTGCACATGCTTTTTGGCATGCAATGACAAAAAGGTTAGCCATCACGAACTTCATGCATGGTGGAAATCCGAAGGCCAGCTGGCCACTGCGCATGCATGTGCTGGCCACGTGGTCTTTGCGTGTGCCAGAGTGCCGGAAACCCGAAGACTAGCTTCACATGCGTTTCCGGCGCTCCAGTGTGTGTTCTGGTTTGGGCACACGGTGCCGAAAAGGTTCACCATCACAGGCCTATATCAGTGATGGTGAACCTATGGCACGTAGAGCCCACTCTATGGGCACAACTGCCATCGCCAGCTGTTCTTCTGATTGCTGGCGCACATGCCCCGGCTAGCTGGGCTTCGCACACTGGAGCACCGGAAACCTGAAGACCAGCTGGCCGGTGTGTTCTGGTTTGGGCATGGTGGGTTCTGGTGCTGAAAAGGTTCGCCATCCCTGGCCTACACACACACACACACACACAGAAATAAACATGCATACTCACTTTTCGAGTTTGCATCTTTTCTGTTCTCCTTCTAAATGCAATGTAAGGATCATTTGTGCTGGAACCATCACGCCTCTCCTGTTTCACTACTGAGATAAGAGAGGGACCTTGACAGTTTTTTCTCTTTTTAATCCAGTACTCGTATATTTCTCTAATCAGTTCATCATCTTCCTTTAAGAGTAGCTTGGCTTCCTGCAGGCTGACTGGCTAAAGGGAAAATCCAAGTATATCAGTTCTATATAATTATACACTTAAAACAATTTCAAATTTGAAACAATACTGTACCTGCTGACCACTTCCTTTTTCAAGCTGAACTATCATTTCTTCAAACTGCAAAGAAATATCTATTTTTTTCTTCAGCTTATTCACAAAGGCCTCATCTTCTGAATCCAAATCATAATCTGGTTGCTCAGCATCCAAACTAAAAGCTGAACAGAGAAAAACATTTTTATGTATTTCAAATAATCTAGGCGAAATGGAATAAAGTTAATTTTGATGTACATCTGGAACTGTTCAGTTAAACAACTGATTTTATAGGAGCTGAAGCCAATAGTTTAATACATCTTTCAATTAGAAGAGTTTAAAATATGTATACAGTTATCTGCCATCTTGAAATCTACTGATTATAAAATTATATTCCTTAACCTGTCCTGAGAATATGGATTTAATTTAGCTAATCTTAACCAGGTAGGATAAAATGCAGATAAATGGCTGAAATGTTATCAAATGAATAATATTTCAAGTCACTTCCAGTGAAGCCATGGTCAGTAGCTGAGACACCCAGAGATGATCTCTCTCTGGACTGTTGTTTTTCTAACTCAACAACAGAAGGAACAGGCTTCTTTTTGTTTATTTGACCCTCCTGGGTTAGGGACAATCTCAGAATCATCCCTCAAGATCCTCCGATAACAGTAACAGTCTGGCAAGCAGTTTTAGAAGTCATGCTTCAGAATAGCTGGTGAGCTGAAGCTGGGGTTGAAATCACATTATTGTTGGATAAAACAGCCATTTTGGAATTTATTTTTCAAATGGACAATAAGTTGTGCCCTTCATTTCGTAAATCAATTCATGAGACTATTTTCTCTATTAGTTAAAAGAGGCTCTCTTTAGTTACAGCCTATCATTCCTTCTTAAACATAATTTTTGAGACTTCTTTATTGTTAAACGACAAGGAAAAGGGCTGCTAAAGGCAGCCAAAATAAGAAAGCATGGAGTATTTTTTCTCTTGAAATGTAAGGGTAAAAGGTGTGGTTTTAATCTACTAGTTTTAAAATAATCTGTAGCCCTGTACTGTTTTGTTGTGGGTGGTTAAAATTTGCTGATTTTCATGAACTCTGATTGGCCAGAAAAAGGAATGAATAAATCAATTTAAGAGCCGCGGTGGCGCAGTGGTTAGAGTGCAGTCCTGCAAGCTACGTCTGCTGACTGCCGGCTGCCTGCAATTTCGCAGAGCGACTCTCACCAGGCTCAAAGTTGACTCAGCCTTCCATGCTTCTGAGGTCAGATTGTTGAGGACCCAGATTGTTGGGGGCAATATGCTGACTCTGTAAACTGCTTAGAGAAGGCTGTAAAAGCACTGCGAAGTGGTATATAAGTCTAAGTGCTATTGCTATATAAATAAAGAAATGCATAAATATTTTTTGACCACCAGAGGGAGATACCAAGATGTTTAACTCTGAGCTGGAGTCAAGAAAAACTTTCAACAGTCCATACGGAAAATTACTCTTTTCATAAATAAGTTACAGTTTATTAATTCGTAGCAGTACCTGCGACGCGTTGCTATGGCCAAGTTAGGTTAAATGAAAGTTTCCCCTCATAGACCCTCTCAATGACACCCTTCATTCTCGGCCTCGGTTTCCCTCCCTCTCCATCCCCTCCCTCTCTTACTCTACCTCCCTCCCTCCCGTATTTCTCCCCCCACTCTCTCTCTCCCTCTCCCTCTCTACCGACCTACTGTATTTTACCTCTCCCCCTCTACCTACCTACTTACCTACCTCCTGTATTTCTCCCCCCCTCTCTCTCTATCCCCCTACCTACCTACTGTATTTCTCCCTTTCCCTCACTATCCCTCTACCTACCTACCTACCTACCGTATTTCCCCGCTCTCTCTATCCCCCTACCTACCTACCTCCTGTATTTCTCCCTCTCTCTTTCTATCCCTCTACCTACCTACCTACCTACCTTCCTTCTGTATTTCTCCCACTCTCTTTATCCCTCTACCTACCTACCTACCTACCTACCTGCTGTATTTCTCCCTCTCCCTCTCTTACTCTACCTACCTACCTACCTACTGTATTTCTCCCCCCACTCTCTCTATCCCTCTACCTACCTACCTACCTACCTCCTGTATTTCTCCCTCTCTCTATCCCCCTACCTACCTACCTACCTTATGTATTTCTCCCTCTATCTCTCTATCCCTCTACCTAACTACCTACCTACCTACCTTATGTATTACTCCCTCTCTCTATCCCTCTACCTACCTAACTACCTTCCTTCTGTATTTCTCCCACTCTCTCTTTATCCCTCTACCTACCTACCTACCTACCTACCTGCTGTATTTCTCCCTCTCCCTCTCTTACTCTACCTACCTACCTACCTACCTCCTGTATTTCTCCCCCCACTCTCTCTATCCCTCTACCTACCTACCTACCTACCTACCTACCTACCTACCTACCTCCTGTATTTCTCCCTCTCTCTATCCCCCTACCTACCTACCTACCTACCTACCTTATGTATTTCTCCCTCTATCTCTCTATCCCTCTACCTAACTACCTACCTACCTACCTTATGTATTACTCCCTCTCTATCCCTCTACCTACCTAACTACCTACCTACTGTATTTCTACCCCACCTCTCTATCCCTCTACCTAACTACCTACCTACCTACCTACCTACCTACCTACCTACCTACCTGCCTCCTGAATTTCTCCCCCCCCTCTCTTTATCCCTCTACCTATCTACCTACCTACTGTATTTTCCCTCTCTCACTCTACCTAACTACCTATATACCTACCTCCTGTATTTCTCCCTTTCTCTCTTTTTTTTGTTTCAAAGAATTTTATTGGTTTTTTAATATGCGTGAAAGATGGCGGCTTGCCGCTGAGTTCCGTGCGGGCCGTGGTGGCCCGTTGGTGAAAAGGAGGTGCTACCCGACCCCTTTTTCATCTTAGGGGGTCGGGACCGGTAGGAGGACCACCCTGGCTTGCTATTGAGCCCTAGTCGGGCCACCAGTGTGGATTTTAGGACTGGCCGAGAGTGAACGAGCCCGGGCGTGAAGAGGACGCCGAGGCCCAAGCCCTGACGCCGAGGAGCTATGGACCGGGAGCCGGGTGTCGGAGGCCGAGATGCCGGAGGACTCCTGGGAGCCTGGAGGACCCCCCGAAGGGCCGGAGGAGACCCTGAGGTGAACGGGAGGAGCGGAGGTCGGTCAATCGGGTGGAGGAGCGGAGGTCGGGCGAGGGCTGTGCGGAGGAACGGGGGCCGAGCGGAGCCTGGATGGAGCCCTGACGGAGGTGGCTGAGTGACAACTTGAGGCCTGAGGGTGGCTGGAAGACCAGAGGCCTGGCGGAGGTAGAGTGGAGGCCAAGCGGAGGCAGAGCAGAGGCCATGAAGAAGATCACAGGAGGAGGGGCCGAAGCGTAGGCCGAGCAGAGGTGTGGAGGGGCCAAAATGCCTGACCGGAGGCCGGAGCTAGGCTGGAGAAGCAGAGCTAAGGACGAACAAGGACCCCCGAGGGACTTCACCGAGGGACTTCACCAGGGACATTATCCGTTGGGCTGGAGGACTTTGGACTTTACATGTCTATACCATCTGTATCATCTCCCGTATGAACTGAGTAAGGCCCGAATTTTATCCTATACCGAATTTTCTAAACCAGCCGAACTACTCCACTGGACTATTTTATATATTTAATATTTATATATTTATATATTTTATATACATATTTAACCATCTAATTTCTGCACCATATGTAATATCTTTAACCTTTTATCCAACGCGGTCTCTGTATTACCTACGACCTAGCATGTAATAATAATAATATAATAATATATTTTAATTTCTAGGCCGCTCCCTCTCCCCAAGGGGACTCGGAGCGGTGCACAGGGAAATTAAGACAATAAATATATACAAAACAGTTAAAAACAGATTAAACATTAAGACCCTGCGCTAAAATTCCCCAAAACCAATCACTAAAACCCTAAACCCTATAATACTGTAATAAGAGGCTACCCTAGGCCGGCCAAGCAGAAAAAGTGCGTCTTCAATTTCAGACGGAAGGAACGGAGGTCCGTGGTAATTCTAATATCGGGGGGGAGGTCGTTCCAGAGGGCAGGGCCCGCCACAGAGAGAGCCCTTCCCCTGGGCGTCGCCCGCTGACAAAGTCTAGTGGACGGCACCTGGAGAAGTCCCTCTCTGTGGGAGCGAATCGGCCATGAGGAAGTATGGGGCAGAATCCGATCCCGCAGATAGCTAGGTCCCGAGCCATGGAGCGCTTTAAAGATGATGACTAACACCTTGAAGCGCACCCGAAAGACTACAGGTAGCCAGTGCAGCTCGCGCAAGAGCGGTGTTACATGGGTGTACCTTGTGGTACCCATTATTGCTCGCGCGGCTGCATTCTGGACCAACTGCAGCCTCCGGGTGCACCTCAAGGGGAGCCCCATGTAGAGAGAGTTACAATAGTCCAGTCGGGATGTCACGAGAGCATGAGTGACTGTGCGAAGGGCATCCCGGTCCAATAGGGGGCGCAACTGGCGAACCAGGCGAACCTGGTAGAACGCCCTCAAGGGCCGGCCTTATTTCGCTGCGAGAGTCCCCCCTCTCGCAGGTATGGCCCGCTGCGTTATCAAGGGCACACTTCGATGAGGGACTAGTGAGTCATGAGAAGTGGAGAAAGCGCAGGTGTAGGTTTTTTTTACTAAAACATTTAATTCGGCTTTTAGGGGGTTCCAGGGTGGAGGGAGGGAATGTTATTAGGTCGGCGAGCAGAGTGGAGAAGGAAGCAGAAGAGTCCATTAAGAGTGGGGATACACAAGCCGTTTCCATTGAGGGTGTACCCATCAAGACGGTCGTAGGGAGGGGCAGGTGCGATGGGAGACAGGTTTTTCCTTCCTGGTTGGGGGCACAAGGCCGTTGTTTACAAGCGGTCAGATGCCACAACCCCTGCAGGCTAGGTGAAGGATTACAGAGCCAGGGTCCGAAGCTGATGTTTTGCAATGCCAGGTCCGTGGTCAACAAAGCCCCCCTCATTCACGACCTTGTGTCGGAGGGGGAGCCGGACCTGGTAGGAATAGCAGAGACCTGGTTGGGCCACGAGGGAGGACTTCCCCTCGTAGAAATGTGCCCACCAGGTTACCGCGCTTTTCATCAGCCACGGGCCCTAGGCAGGGGTGGAGGGGTAGCGGTTATTGTTAGGGAAGGTCTTGAGCCGAGAGAGACCACTGTACCACAGACCACCGGCTGTGAGTCCCTCTGCGTGAAGTGGGGCCTAGGGAGGCAGTTGGGCGTGCTGATTGTATACCTGGCTCCCCGCTATGTAACAGCAGCCCTGCCCGAGCTCCTTGAGGTGAACGCCGCGATGGCAGTTGAGACCCCTAGACTAGTTGTCATGGGGGACTTCAACCTGCCATCGGTTGGCGAATCATCAGAGGCAGCTCGGGAGTTCATGGCCTCCATGACGGCCATGGACCTGACCCAAGTAATCCAGGGCCCCACGCACGAGGGAGGACACACGCTGGATTTAATCTTTGTCTGGTCAGTGGAAGAGTGATCTGGGTATAGGGGATGTAGCCATCACACCCCTGTCATGGTCAGACCACTCATTTCTCCGGCTCGACTTTCCAATCGCTACACCCCACTGTGGGGAGGCGGAACCGGATTCACCTATATGGTTCCGCCCCAAGCGCCTGATGGACTCGGATAGGTTCCAGACGGTGCTTGGGCCATTACCTGTGTCCTTGATCTGCGCCCCGACAGAGGACCTGGTGGCCGCGTGGAATATCGCGGCCACGGGTGCCTTGGATCGGGTCGCGCCCTTGTGGCCTCTCTTGTGGCGACGAGTCACCCAGGCTCCTTGGTTTACCGAGGAGCTGAGGGAGATGAAGCGCCACAAGAGACGCCTAGAGAGGAGGTGGAGATCCACACGGTCTGAATCTGACCGAACACAGGTGAGAGCCCACTTACGGACTTACCTTGTGGCGTTGAGAGTGGCCAAACGTCATCATTGTGCCACTCTCATCGCATCCGCAGATAACCGCCCTGCCGCCCTGTTTAGGGTGACCCGCTCCCTCCTTCAACAGAGGGCGCGGGAAGCCCCCTTGCAGGGTAGAGCAGAGGAATTTGGGGAATATCTGCAGGATAAAATCACTCAGATTCGGAGCGAGTTGGCCTCCATCGAAAGTGGTCGAGTGGGATGCCGCGAGGTAGATCTTGAGACAGTTTTGTGGGAAGAGTTTGACTCTGTTACTTCCGAAGATATGGACAGGTTACGTGGGCGACTGCGAGCTACCACATGTTTATTGGACCCGTGTCCCTCCTGGCTTGTACTGGCATCCCGGGAGGTTACACGAGGCTGGCTCCAGGAGGTGGTCAACGCTTCCCTGAGTGAGGGGTTCTTGCCGGCCTCCCTTAAAGAGGCGGTGGTGAGACCCCTCCTCAAGAAGCCCTCTCTGGACCCAGCATTATTGGTAAATTACCGTCCGGTCTCCAACCTTCACTTTCTGGCGAAGGTTGTAGAGAGTGTGGTGGCACAACAGTTCCCCCGTCAACTGGAGGAAATTGATTATCTGGACCCGCGCCAGTCCGGCTTCCGGCCTGGGCACAGCACCGAGACGGCATTGGTCGCATTGGTGGATGATCTCTGGAAGGCCAGAGATGGTCCTGGTCCTATTAGATCCTGGTCCTATTAGACCTCTCAGCGGCTTTTGATACCATCGACCATGGTATCCTATTGCATCGGTTGGAGGGGTTGGGGGTGAGGGGCACCGTGTTGCGGTGGTTCTCCTCCTACCTCTCCGGTCGATCGCAATTTGTGTTGGCAGGAGGGCAGAGGTCGACCTCGAGACCCCTCACATGTGGGGTGCCTCAGGGGTCGGTCCTCTCGCTTCTCCTGTTCAACACATATATGAAGCCGCTGGGTGAGATCATCCCTGGTTTTGGGGTAGAGTACCACCTCTACGCTGATGATACACAGCTGTATATATCTACCCCAAACCACCCAAACGATGCCGTAGAGGTGATGTGCCAGTGCCTGGAAGCCGTGCGGGCCTGGATGGGAAGGAACAGACTCAGACTCAACCCGTCCAAGACCGAGTGGCTGTGGTTTCCGGCATCCCGGTACAACCAGTTGACTCCATCACTGGTCATAGGGGATGAACATCTAACCCCTGTGGATGGGGCACGCAACTTGGGCATCCTCCTGGATACACAGCTGTCCATGGAAGATCAAGTGACGGCCGTGGCAAGGAGGGCGTTTTACCAGGTTCGCCTGGTCCGCCAGTTGCGTCCCCTATTGGATCGTGGTGCCCTCTGCACAGTCACTCATGCCCTCGTGACATCCCGACTGGACTACTGCAATGCTCTCTACATGGGGCTCCCCTTGAGGTGCACCCGAAGGCTTCAGCTTGTCCAGAATGCAGCCGCGCGAGCAGTTATGGGAACCTCTAGGTTTTCCCATGGAACACCGCTCCTGCGCGAGCTGCATTGGCTGCCTGTCATCTTTCGGGTGCGCTTCAAGGTGTTGGTTATCATCTTCAAAGCGCTCCATGGCATGGGACCTAGCTATCTGCGGGATCGCATCCTGCCGCATACATCCCTGCGGCCGATTCGCTCCCACAGAGAGGGACTTGTCCGGGTGCCGTCCACTAGGCTATGCCAGCGGGCGACGCCCAGGGGAAGGGCCTTCTCTGTGGCGGGCCCGACCCTCTGGAACGACCTTCCCCCCGAAATTAGAACAACCACGGACCTTCGCTCCTTCCGGCAGAAATTACAAACACACTTCTTCTGCTTGGCCGGCCTAGGGTAATTAAATTGTTTTTAAACTGTTTTTAGGGGTTTTTAGGGTTAGTTTTAGTTTTATATGGGTTTTTAGCGCAGGGTTAGTTTAATTTGTTTTAGCATTGTACTTTGTTTGTGGTTTTTAATTGTATTTTTAATTCCCTGTGCCCCGCCTCGAGTCCCTTCGGCGAGAGAGAGCGGGTTATAAATTAAAATTATTATTATTATTATTATTAACAGTATACAAGGGAAAAAGGGAAATGGTACATAAAAACTTTTGGTGGCTTCATGCCAGCAGTGGTGCGCCCCCCCCCCCCCACCTCATGTTTTACTATTTAATAAAAAACAAACTGAAGAAAAGAAGCACAAACATGTTTTCACATTGTATCAAACATATGTTCGATCCCGTCTTACTTTGCCCTCTGTATCAATAACTATAATATTAACTCCATTAAACTCATTTTTGCGATCTGAGCCTTGTCAGTATCGTTTCCTCCCCCATGTCCCCTGGTGGGGACATGGGTTCTTCTGTTTTTTCTCCGCCCCTGCTATCTGTGTCACCTAGGAGGGAAATATGTTTATTCAGAAAGGCTTCCGCCTCGGCTTGTGTTTTAAGATTAATTCTATCTCCTTCCCAGAAGATCAACATTCCCTCTGGCAACAACCATCTGAACCAAACTCCTTTATTATATAATTTTCTAGATAAGAAAGAATATTTCTTTCTCATTTCTCTTATTTTTTTTGGTATTTGCTTCAGAATGGTTACCTCTTTATCATGATATCTCAGCGGCACACCCCTCTGTGCGCTCAATAACTTCTCCCTCGTGGATCTCCTGAAGAATTTCACATGAACCTCTCTTGGAAAATTATGAGTTCTAGCATATGCTGAATTAATTCTATATACCAAATCTATGTCCCACCATATTTGATCTTTGTCTCTCTTAATGTATTCTGCTAGCATCTCACTCATAATTTCTTTGATGTTTTCATTTTCTACTTCTGGTATATTCTGGAACCTAAGAAAAAGAGACATCCTTTCAAATTCCGTTTTAGAAACATAATTTTGAAACTCAAGGTTTTTTTTCTGTAATTCCTTAACTTCCCCTCCCACCTCATCCGCCCTTTTCTCCAGTGAAACAATCTTTTCTCTGTTATCTGTTGTACTCTGTTGAACAATTTTAATCTCTGCTCTAGAGTCCAACAGTTTTTTCTGCAAGTCATTTATGCTTTTCAATATTTCTTGTAACATTTGGGTCGTAGATGATTCTTGCGAGGTCTCTGCCGCTGCCTCTCTCTGCAAAAAGGAGGTTAATTTCGTTTGTTGTGTAGCTGGGCTAGAATCGGCCGATGCGGGGAGCAGACGAAGCGGGGAGCAGACGAAGGAGCAGATGCAGGCTTTCCCGTTGGGTTTTTTTTAGGACCCATTGTCACAATTCAAAAGTAGCAGAGAACAGAAAATGACGTCCAAGAGCAAAACAAGGTGGAGAGGCTTGCAAGGTCAGGAAAAGTCCAAGTCCAGGCTCGTTAATTCCAATTTTAAAAGAGAGGAGAAAGAAATATTTCATTGTCCTTATTCAGAGAGTCCACGCACTGGAGGGGCAAAGAGGCCCCCTGGGGTAAGCACACAAAGACACCGATTGTTCTTTCTTAAATGACTGCCAGCAGGACTTTTCACAGGCGAGAGAAAGTTTTGATAGTAGAACAAAGAGAAGCCATTTTGTCCCACCTTCCCGTAGGGAGGGAAAGTGAAAGTTATAATTAAGTCTTTAAAGCTGTTCTGTAACGCGTTGTTATCGTTGTCACTCCACTTTCCCAGTAAGTTAATTCAAATGGCAAAGTTTATGTCCCCTTTTTTTTCCTTCTCCCTGTCTGGGAGAACGCTAAGTCGCCGCTTGTTTCAAGGCGGGGTTAAGAAGGAAAACTCCCCCCTCTTTTTCCCATTACGTTGTTGAACAAAACTCACATTCCTAATGCCGCCTGCCTTCCAACGGTCATCCAAGGGGTTTGAGGGTGCCTCTACACCGCCGGCATTCCAGTCACTCGTTCAAGTCAAAATGTCACCTCTGAAAATCATCGGGCGAAGAGGCAAGTGTTTGCCCCCCCCCCCTCTATGCCATCCCAACGCCTGGGGCGAGGTCGGGGTACCCCCCGCCGACTGCCGACAGACTGGGGGTCCTGACAAGCCGCCCGTTTCGGCAAGAAGCCCCTCCAGGGCTCCTTGTGCCCCCAAAGGGGCCCGCTAGGAAGGCATCGGCGGACGAAGCTCAGAGCCCGTCCGTCGCCGTCAAAAGCCGGAAATCGAAACTCCTCCCTCTCTCTCTCTATCCCTCTACCTACCTACCTGCCTCCTGAATTTCTCCCCCCTCTCTCTATCACTCTAACGACCTAACAACCTACCTACCTATCTCCTGTATTTCTCCCCCCCTATCCCTCTACCTACGTAACTACGTACCTAACTCCTGTATTTCTCCCTCTCTCTATCCCTCTACCTACCTACCTCCTGTATTTCTCCCCTCTCTCTCTATCCCTCTACCTACCTACATCCTGTATTTCTCCCCCCCTCTCTATCCCTCTACCTACCTAACTACCTGCTGTATTTCTCCCTCTCCCTCTCTTACTCTACTTACCTACCTACTGTATTTCTCCCCCACTTCTCTATCCCTCTACCTACCTACCTACCTGCCTCCTGAATTTCTCCCCCCTCTCTCTATCCCTCTACCTACCTAACTAGCTACCTCGTGTATTTCTCCCTTTCCCTCTTACTCTACGTACCTACCTACCCACTGTATTTCTCCCGCCTCTCTATCCCTCTACCTATCCACCTACCACCTATATTTTCCCTCTCTCCCTCTACCTATCTACATCCTGTATTTCTCCCTCCCTCTCTCTATCCCTCTACCTGCCTACCTGCTTCCTGTATTTCTCCAATCTCTCTCTATCCCTCTACCTACCTACATCCTGTATTTCTCCCCCCCTCTCTCTATCCCTCTACCTATCTACCTGCTGTATTTCTCCCTCTCCCTCTCTTACTCTACCTACCTACCTACTGTATTTCTCCCCCACTTCTCTATCCCTCTACCTACCTACCTACCTGCCTCCTGAATTTCTCCCCCCTCTCTCTATCCCTCTACCTACCTAACTAGCTACCTCCTGTATTTCTCCCTTTCCCTCTTACTCTACGTACCTACCTACCCACTGTATTTCTCCCGCCTCTCTATCCCTCTACCTATCCACTTACCACCTATATTTTCCGTCTCTCCCTCTAACTAGCGACATCCTGTATTTCTCCCTCTCTCTATCCCTCTACCTACCTACCTGCCTCCTGTATTTCTCCCTCTCTCTCTATCCCTCTACCTAACTACCTACCAACCTCCTGTATTTCTCCCTCTCTATCCCTCTACCTACCTACCTCCTGTATTTCTCCCCCCCTCTCTATCCCTCTACCTACATAACTATCTACCTAACTACCTTCTGTATTTCTCCCTCCCTCTCTATCCCTCTACCTACCTAACTAGCTACCTCCTGTATTTCTCCCTTTACCTCTCTAACTCTACGTACATACCTACCTACTGTATTTTTCCTCTCTCCCTCTACCTAACAACCTACCTACTTAACTTCTGTATTGCTCCCTCTCTCAATATCCCTCTACCTACCTACCTACCTGCCTCCTGAATTTCTCCCCCCTCTCTCTATCCCTCTACCTAGCTAACTAGCTACCGCCTGTATTTCTCCCTTTCCCTCTCTTACTCTACGTACCTACCTACCTACCTACCTACCTACCTACCTACCTACCTACCTACTGTATTTCTCCCACCTCTCTCTCTATCCCTCTATCTATCCACCTACCACCTATATTTTCCCCCTCTCCCTCTACCTACCTACCTACATCCTGTATTTCTCCCTCTCTCTCTATCCTTCTACCTACCTACCTGCTGTATTTCCTCCCCCTCTCTCTATCCCTCTACCTATCTACATACCTACTGTATTTTCCCTCTCTCCCTCTACCTAACAACCTAGCTACTTACCTCCTGTATTGCTCCCTCTCTCTATCCCTCTACCTACCTACCTAGCTACCTACCTTCTGTATTTCTCCCTCTCTTACTCTACGTACCTACCTACTGTATTTCTCCCGCCTCTCTCTCTATCCCTCTACCTATCCACCTACCTACTGTATTTCTCCCTCTCTTACTCTACGTACCTACCTTCTGTATTTCTCCCTCTCTTACTCTACGTACCTACCTACTGTATTTCTCCCGCCTCTCTCTCTATCCCTCTACCTATCCACCTACCGCCTATATTTTCCCCCTCTCCCTCTACCTACCTACCTACATCCTGTATTTCTCCCTCTCTCTCTATCCTTCTACCTACCTACCTGCTGTATTTCCTCCCCCTCTCTCTATCCCTCTACCTATCTACATACCTACTGTATTTTCCCTCTCTCCCTCTACCTAACAACCTAGCTACTTACCTCCTGTATTGCTCCCTCTCTCTATCCCTCTACCTACCTACCTAGCTACCTACCTTCTGTATTTCTCCCTCTCTCTCTATCCCTCTATCTACCTAACTAGCTACCTTCTGTATTTCTCCCTCTCCCTCTTACTCTACGTACGTACCTACCTACCTACCTACCTACGGAATTTCTCCCGCCTCTATCTCTATCCCTCTACCTATCCACCTACCTCCTGTATTTTCCCTCTCTCCATATACCTAGCTACATACCTACCTCCTGTATTTCTCCCTCTTCTCCCTATCCCTCTACTTACCTAACTACCTCCCTGCCTCCCTCCTGTATTTCTCCCTCTACCTCTCTTACTCTACCTACCTACCTAAGGTATTTCTCCCCCCTCTCTATCCCTCTACATATCTACCTCCTGTATTTCTCCCCCCCCGCTCTCTATCCCTCTACCTACCTCCTGTATTTCTCCCACTCTCTCTATCCCTCTACCTACCTAACTACCTGCTGTATTCCCCCCTCTCCCTACCTACCTACCTACCTACCTACCTACCTACTGAATTTCTCCCCCTATCCCTCTACCTACATAACTATCTAACTACCTACCTTCTGTATTTCTCCCTCTCTCTCTATCCCTCTACCTACCTAACTAGCTACCTCCTGTATTTCTCCCTTTACCTCTCTAACTCTACGTACCTACCTACCTACCTACATACTGTATTTTCCCTCTCTCCCTCTACCTAACAACCTACCTACTTACCTTCTGTATTAATCCCTCTCTCTCAATATCCTTCTACCTACCTACCTACCTACCTACCTACCTACCTGCCTCCTGAATTTCTCCCCCCTCGCTCTATCCCTCTACCTACCTAACTAGCTACCTCCTGTATTTCTCCCTTTCCCTCTCTTACTCTACGTACCTACCTACCCACTGTATTTCTCCCGCCTCTCTATCCCTCTACCTATCCACTTACCACCTATATTTTCCCTCTCTCCCTCTAACTAGCGACATCCTGTATTTCTCCCTCTCTCTATCCCTCTACCTACCTACCTGCCTCCTGTATTTCTCCCTCTCTCTCTATCCCTCTACCTACCTACCTCCTGTATTTCTCCCCCCTCTCTATCCCTCTACCTACATAACTATCTACCTAACTACCTTCTGTATTTCTCCCTCCCTCTCTATCCCTCTACCTACCTAACTAGCTACCTCCTGTATTTCTCCCTTTACCTCTCTAACTCTACGTACATACCTACCTACTGTATTTTTCCTCTCTCCCTCTACCTAACAACCTACCTACTTAACTTCTGTATTGCTCCCTCTCTCAATATCCCTCTACCTACCTACCTACCTGCCTCCTGAATTTCTCCCCCCTCTCTCTATCCCTCTACCTAGCTAACTAGCTACCGCCTGTATTTCTCCGTTTCCCTCTCTTACTCTACGTACCTACCTACTGTATTTCTCCCGCCTCTCTCTCTATCCCTCTACCTATCCACCTACCGCCTATATTTTCCCCCTCTCCCTCTACCTAACTACCTACATCCTGTATTTCTCCCTCTCTCTCTATCCTTCTACCTACCTACCTGCCTCCTGTATTTCCTCCCCCTCTCTCTATCCCTCTACCTATCTACATACCTACTGTATTTTCCCTCTCTCCCTCTACCTAACAACCTAGCTACTTACCTCCTGTATTGCTCCCTCTCTCTATCCCTCTACCTACCTACCTACCTAGCTACCTACCTTCTGTATTTCTCCCTCTCTCTCTATCCCTCTATCTACCTAACTAGCTACCTTCTGTATTTCTCCCTCTCCCTCTTACTCTACGTACGTACCTACCTACCTACCTACCTACGGAATTTCTCCCGCCTCTATCTCTATCCCTCTACCTATCCACCTACCTCCTGTATTTTCCCTCTCTCCATATACCTAGCTACATACCTACCTCCTGTATTTCTCCCTCTTCTCCCTATCCCTCTACTTACCTAACTACCTCCCTGCCTCCCTCCTGTATTTCTCCCTCTACCTCTCTTACTCTACCTACCTACCTAAGGTATTTCTCCCCCCTCTCTATCCCTCTACATATCTACCTCCTGTATTTCTCCCCCCCCGCTCTCTATCCCTCTACCTACCTCCTGTATTTCTCCCACTCTCTCTATCCCTCTACCTACCTAACTACCTGCTGTATTCCCCCCTCTCCCTACCTACCTACCTACCTACCTACCTACTGAATTTCTCCCCCTATCCCTCTACCTACATAACTATCTAACTACCTACCTTCTGTATTTCTCCCTCTCTCTATCCCTCTACCTACCTAACTAGCTACCTCCTGTATTTCTCCCTTTACCTCTCTAACTCTAGGTACCTACCTACCTACCTACATACTGTATTTTCCCTCTCTCCCTCTACCTAACAACCTACCTACTTACCTTCTGTATTAATCCCTCTCTCAATATCCTTCTACCTACCTACCTACCTACCTACCTACCTGCCTCCTGAATTTCTCCCCCCTCTCTCTATCCCTCTACCTACCTAACTAGCTACCTCGTGTATTTCTCCCTTTCCCTCTTACTCTACGTACCTACCTACCCACTGTATTTCTCCCGCCTCTCTATCCCTCTACCTATCCACCTACCACCTATATTTTCCCTCTCTCCCTCTACCTATCTACATCCTGTATTTCTCCCTCCCTCTCTCTATCCCTCTACCTGCCTACCTGCCTCCTGTATTTCTCCAATCTCTCTCTATCCCTCTACCTACCTACATCCTGTATTTCTCCCCCCCTCTCTCTATCCCTCTACCTATCTACCTGCTGTATTTCTCCCTCTCCCTCTCTTACTATACCTACCTACCTACTGTATTTCTCCCCCACTTCTCTATCCCTCTACCTACCTACCTACCTGCCTCCTGAATTTCTCCCCCCTCTCTCTATCCCTCTACCTACCTAACTAGCTACCTCCTGTATTTCTCCCTTTCCCTCTTACTCTACGTACCTACCTACCCACTGTATTTCTCCCGCCTCTCTATCCCTCTACCTATCCACTTACCACCTATATTTTCCCTCTCTCCCTCTAACTAGCGACATCCTGTATTTCTCCCTCTCTCTAACCCTCTACCTACCTACCTGCCTCCTGTATTTCTCCCTCTCTCTCTATCCCTCTACCTAACTACCTACCAACCTCCTGTATTTCTCCCTCTCTATCCCTCTACCTACCTACCTCCTGTATTTCTCCCCCCCTCTCTATCCCTCTACCTACATAACTATCTACCTAACTACCTTCTGTATTTCTCCCTCCCTCTCTATCCCTCTACCTACCTAACTAGCTACCTCCTGTATTTCTCCCTTTACCTCTCTAACTCTACGTACATACCTACCTACTGTATTTTTCCTCTCTCCCTCTACCTAACAACCTACCTACTTAACTTCTGTATTGCTCCCTCTCTCAATATCCCTCTACCTACCTACCTACCTGCCTCCTGAATTTCTCCCCCCTCTCTCTATCCCTCTACCTAGCTAACTAGCTACCGCCTGTATTTCTCCGTTTCCCTCTCTTACTCTACGTACCTACCTACTGTATTTCTCCCGCCTCTCTCTCTATCCCTCTACCTATCCACCTACCGCCTATATTTTCCCCCTCTCCCTCTACCTACCTACCTACATCCTGTATTTCTCCCTCTCTCTCTATCCTTCTACCTACCTACCTGCTGTATGTCCTCCCCCTCTCTCTATCCCTCTACCTATCTACATACCTACTGTATTTTCCCTCTCTCCCTCTACCTAACAACCTAGCTACTTACCTCCTGTATTGCTCCCTCTCTCTATCCCTCTACCTACCTACCTAGCTACCTACCTTCTGTATTTCTCCCTCTCTCTCTATCCCTCTATCTACCTAACTAGCTACCTTCTGTATTTCTCCCTCTCCCTCTTACTCTACGTACGTACGTACCTACCTACCTACCTACCTACCTACCTACCTACGGAATTTCTCCCGCCTCTATCTCTATCCCTCTACCTATCCACCTACCTCCTGTATTTTCCCTCTCTCCATGTACCTAGCTACATACCTACCTCCTGTATTTCTCCCTCTTCTCCCTATCCCTCTACTTACCTAACTACCTCCCTGCCTCCCTCCTGTATTTCTCCCTCTACCTCTCTTACTCTACCTACCTACCTAAGGTATTTCTCCCCCCTCTCTATCCCTCTACATATCTACCTCCTGTATTTCTCCCCCCCGCTCTCTATCCCTCTACCTACCTCCTGTATTTCTCCCACTCTCTCTATCCCTCTACCTACCTAACTACCTGCTGTATTCCCCCCTCTCCCTACCTACCTACCTACCTACCTACCTACCTACTGAATTTCTCCCCCTATCCCTCTACCTACATAACTATCTAACTACCTACCTTCTGTATTTCTCCCTCTCTCTCTATCCCTCTACCTACCTAACTAGCTACCTCCTGTATTTCTCCCTTTACCTCTCTAACTCTACGTACCTACCTACCTACCTACCTACCTACATACTGTATTTTCCCTCTCTCCCTCTACCTAACAACCTACCTACTTACCTTCTGTATTAATCCCTCTCTCTCAATATCCTTCTACCTACCTACCTACCTACCTGCCTCCTGAATTTCTCCCCCCTCGCTCTATCCCTCTACCTACCTAACTAGCTACCTCCTGTATTTCTCCCTTTCCCTCTCTTACTCTACGTACCTACCTACCCACTGTATTTCTCCCGCCTCTCTATCCCTCTACCTATCCACTTACCACCTATATTTTCCCTCTCTCCCTCTAACTAGCGACATCCTGTATTTCTCCCTCTCTCTATCCCTCTACCTACCTACCTGCCTCCTGTATTTCTCCCTCTCTCTCTATCCCTCTACCTAACTACCTACCAACCTCCTGTATTTCTCCCTCTCTATCCCTCTACCTACCTACCTCCTGTATTTCTCCCCCCCTCTCTATCCCTCTACCTACATAACTATCTACCTAACTACCTTCTGTATTTCTCCCTCCCTCTCTATCCCTCTACCTACCTAACTAGCTACCTCCTGTATTTCTCCCTTTACCTCTCTAACTCTACGTACATACCTACCTACTGTATTTTTCCTCTCTCCCTCTACCTAACAACCTACCTACTTAACTTCTGTATTGCTCCCTCTCTCAATATCCCTCTACCTACCTACCTACCTGCCTCCTGAATTTCTCCCCCCTCTCTCTATCCCTCTACCTAGCTAACTAGCTACCGCCTGTATTTCTCCGTTTCCCTCTCTTACTCTACGTACCTACCTACTGTATTTCTCCCGCTTCTCTCTCTATCCCTCTACCTATCCACCTACCGCCTATATTTTCCCCCTCTCCCTCTACCTACCTACCT
This sequence comes from Rhabdophis nuchalis, assembly GCA_039707465.1. Lineage (NCBI taxonomy): Eukaryota > Metazoa > Chordata > Lepidosauria > Squamata > Natricidae > Rhabdophis > Rhabdophis nuchalis. Next base: position 9,498,032 of record CM077650.1, read on the forward strand.
ACATCCTGTATTTCTCCCTCTCTCTCTATCCTTCTACCTACCTACCTGCCTCCTGTATTTCCTCCCCCTCTCTCTATCCCTCTACCTATCTACATACCTACTGTATTTTCCCTCTCTCCCTCTACCTAACAACCTAGCTACTTACCTCCTGTATTGCTCCCTCACTCTATCCCTCTACCTACCTACCTAGCTACCTACCTTCTGTATTTCTCCCTCTCTCTCTATCCCTCTATCTACCTAACTAGCTACCTTCTGTATTTCTCCCTCTCCCTCTTACTCTACGTACGTACCTACCTACCTACCTACCTACGGAATTTCTCCCGCCTCTATCTCTATCCCTCTACCTATCCACCTACCTCCTGTATTTTCCCTCTCTCCATATACCTAGCTACATACCTACCTCCTGTATTTCTCCCTCTTCTCCCTATCCCTCTACTTACCTAACTACCTCCCTGCCTCCCTCCTGTATTTCTCCCTCTACCTCTCTTACTCTACCTACCTACCTAAGGTATTTCTCCCCCCTCTCTATCCCTCTACATATCTACCTCCTGTATTTCTCCCCCCCCGCTCTCTATCCCTCTACCTACCTCCTGTATTTCCCCCACTCTCTCTATCCCTCTACCTACCTAACTACCTGCTGTATTCCCCCCTCTCCCTACCTACCTACCTACCTACCTACTGAATTTCTCCCCCTATCCCTCTACCTACATAACTATCTAACTACCTACCTTCTGTATTTCTCCCTCTCTCTCTATCCCTCTACCTACCTAACTAGCTACCTCCTGTATTTCTCCCTTTACCTCTCTAACTCTACGTACCTACCTACCTACCTACATACTGTATTTTCCCTCTCTCCCTCTACCTAACAACCTACCTACTTACCTTCTGTATTAATCCCTCTCTCTCAATATCCTTCTACCTACCTACCTACCTACCTACCTGCCTCCTGAATTTCTCCCCCCTCGCTCTATCCCTCTACCTACCTAACTAGCTACCTCCTGTATTTCTCCCTTTCCCTCTCTTACTCTACGTACCTACCTACCTACCTACCTACCTACCTACCTACCTACCTACTGTATTTCTCCCACCTCTCTCTCTATCCCTCTATCTATCCACCTACCACCTATATTTTCCCTCTCTCCCTCTACCTACCTACCTACCTACCTACCTAACCTACCTACATCCTGTATTTCTCCCTCTCTCTCTCTATCCCTCTACCTACCTCCCTGCCTCCTGTATTTCTCCCTCTCTCCCTATCCCTCTACTTACCTAACTACCTCCCTCCCTCTACCTATCTACCTACCTACTGTATTTTCCCTCTCTCCATATACCTACCTACATACCTACCTCCTGTATTTCTCCCTCTCTCCCTATCCCTCTACTTACCTAACTACCTCCCTGCCTCCCTCCTGTATTTCTCCCTCTACCTCTCTTACTCTACCTACCTACCTAAGGTATTTCTCCCCCCTCTCTATCCCTCTACCTATCTACCTACTGTATTTTCCCTCTCTCCCTCTACCTAACTACCTACCAACCTCCTGTATTTCAACCTCTCTCTCTATCCCTCTACCTACCTACCTCCTGTATTTCTCCCCCCCCCGCTCTCTATCCCTCTACCTACCTCCTGTATTTCTCCCACTCTCTCTATCCCTCTACCTACCTAAGTATCTACCTACCAATCTTCTGTATTTCTCCCTTTCTCTCTATATCCCTCGACCTACCTACCTACCTACCTACCTAGCTACTGCATTTCTCCCTGTCCCTCTCTTACCCTACCTACCTACCTGCATTTCTCCGCCCCTCTCTCTATCCCTCTACATATCTACATACCTACTGTATTTTCCCTCTCTCCCTCTACCTAACAACCTACCTACCTCCTGTATTTCTCCCTCTCTCTATCCCTCTACCTCCCTACCTCCTGTATTTCTCCCTCTCTCTCTCTATCCCTCTACCTACCTAACTACCTACCTACCAACCTTCTGTATTTCTCCCTTTCTCCCTCTATCCATCTACCTACCTACCTACTGCATTTCTCCCTCTCCCTCTCTTACTCTACCTACCTACCTACTGTATTTCTCCCCCCTCTATCCCTCTACATATCTACCTACCTACTGTATTTTCCCTCTCTCCCTCTACCTAACAACCTACCTACTTACCTCTTTTATTTCTCCCTCTCTCTATCCCTCTACCTACCTACCTACCTACCTTCTGTATTTCTCCCTCTCTCTCTATCCCTTTACCTACCTACCTACCTCCTGTATTTCTCCCCCCTCACTCTTTCCCTCTACCTACCTAACTACCTACCTACCTTCAGTATTTCTCCCTCTCTGTATCCCTCTACCTACCTACCTACCTACCTTCTCTATTTCTCCCTCTCTCTCTATCCCTCTACCTACCTACCAACCTAGCTACTGCATTTCTCCCTCTCCCTCTCTTACTCTACCTACCTACCTACTGTATTTCTCCCCCCCTCTGTCTATCCCTCTACATATCTACATACCTACTGTATTTTCCCTCTCCCCCTCTACCTAACAACCTACCTACATCCTGTATTTCTCCCTCTCTCTATCCCTCTACCTACCTACCTACCTACCTACCTACCTTCTGTATTTCTCCCTCTCCCTCTCTTACTCTACCTACCTACCAATCTACCAACTGTATTTCCCCGCCCTCTCTCTATCCCTTTAGATATCTACCTACCTCCTGTATTTCCCTCTCTCCCTCTACCTACCTCCTGTATTTCTCCCCCCCTCTCTCCCTCTACCTAACTACCCACCTCTTGTATTTCTCCCTCTCTCCCTATCCCTCTACCTACCTACCTACTGTATTTCTCCCCCCCTCTATCCCTCTAAATATCTATTTACCTACTGTATTTTCCCTCTCCCTCTCCCTACCTACTTACCTACCAACCTCCTGTATTTCTCACTCTCTCTATCCCTTTACCTACCTACCAACCCACCTCCAGTATTTATTCCTCTCTCTATCCCTCTACCTACCTCCCTACCTTCTGTAATTCTCCCTCTCTCTATCCCTCTACCTACCTACCTACCTTCTGTATTTCTCCCTCTCCCTCTATATCCCTCTACCTACCTATCTACCTACCAATCTTCTGTATTTCTCCCTTTCTCTCTCTATCCCTCTACCTACCTACCTACCTAGCTACTGCATTTCTCCCTCTCCCTCTCTTACTCTACCTACCTACCTACCAATCTACAAACTGTATTTCCCCGCCCTCTCTCTATCCCTTTAGATATCTACCTACCTCCTGTATTTACCTCCCTCTACCTACCTCCTGTATTTCTACCCTCCTCTCTCCCTCTACCTAACTACCCACCTCTTGTATTTCTCCCTCTCTCCCTATCCCTCTACCTACCTACCTACTGTATTTCTCCCCCCCTCTATCCCTCTACATATCTACTTACCTACTGTATTTTCCCTCTCCCTCTACCTACCTACTTTCCTACCAACCTCCTGTATTTCTCACTCTCTCTATCCCTTTACCTACCTACCAATCTACCAACTGTATTATCCCTCTCTCTATCCCTCTACCTACCTAACTACGTCCCTACCTTCTGTATTTCTCCCTCTCTCTATCCCTCTACCTACCTACCTACCTTCTGTATTTCTCCCTCTCTCTCTATATCCCTCTACCTATCTACCTACCAATCTTCTGTATTTCTCCTTCTCTCTCTATCCCTCTACCTACCCGCCTACCTACCTACCTACCTACCTACTGTATTTCTCCCCCCCTCTCTCTATCCCTCTACATATTTCTCCCCCCCCCCTCTGTATCCCTCTACATATCTACCTACCTACCGTATTTTCCCTCTCCCTCTAAAAACCTACCTACTTACCTCCTGTATTTCTCCCTCTCTATCCCTCTACCTACCTAACTACCTACCTACCTACCTACTGCATTTCTCCCCCCCTCTCCCTCTACCTAACTACCTACCTCCAGTATTTCTCCCTCTCTCTATCCCTCTACATACCTAACTACCTACCTATGTATTTCTTCCTCCCTATCCCTCTACCTACCTACCTACTCTATTTCCCCCCCTTCTATCCCACTACATATCTACTTATCTACTGTATTTTCCATCTCCCTCTACCTACCTACTTACCTACCAACCTTCTGTATTTCTCCCTCTCTCTCTCTATCCCTCTACCTACCTACCTACTCTATTTCCCCCCCTTCTATCCCACTACATATCTACTTATCTACTGTATTTTCCATCTCCCTCTACCTACCTACTTACCTACCAACCTTCTGTATTTCTCCCTCTCTCTCTCTATCCCTCTACCTACCTATCTACCTACCAACCTACTGCATTTCTCCCTCTCCCTCTCTTACTCTACCTACCTACCTACTGTATTTCTCCCCCCCTCTCTATCCCTCTACATATCTACCTACCTACCGTATTTTCCCTCTCCCTCTACCTAAAAACCTACCTACTTACCTCCTGTATTTCTCCCTCTCTCTATCCCTCTACCTACCTAACTACCTACCTACCTTCAGTATTTCTCCCTCTCTCTGTACCCCTCTACCTACCTACCTACCTTCTGTATTTCTCCCTCTCTCTCTCTATCCCTCTACATACCTACCAACCTAGCTACTGCATTTCTCCCTCTCTCTCTCTATTCCTCTACCTACCTACCTTCAGTATTTCTCCCTCTCTCTGTATTCCTCTACCTACCTACCTACCTACCTACCTACCTTCTGTATTTCTGCCTCTCTCTCTATCCCTCTACCTACCTACCTACCTCCAGTATTTCTCCCTCTCTATCCCTCTACATACCTAACTACCTACCTACGTATTTCTTCCTCTCTATCCCTCTACCTACCAACCTACCTACTGTATTTCCCCCCCCCCTTCTATCCCTCTACATATCTACCTACCTACTGTATTTCCCCCCCTCTATCCCTCTACATATCTACTTACCTACTGTATTTTCCATCTCCATCTACCTACCTACTTACCTACCAACCTCCTGTATTTCTCACTCTCTCTATCCCTTTACATACCTACCAACCCACCTCCTGTATTTCTCCCTCTCTCTATCCCTCTACCTACCTAACTACGTCCCTCCCTCCTGTATTTCTCCCTCTCTCTGTATTCCTCTACCTACCTACTAACCTACCTACCTTCTGTATTTCTGCCTCTCTCTCTATCCCTCTACCTACCTACCTACCTCCAGTATTTCTCCCTCTCTATCCCTCTACATACCTAACTACCTACCTATGTATTTCTTCCTCTCTATCCCTCTACCTACCAACCTACCTACTGTATTCCCCCCTTCTATCCCTCTACATATCTACCTACCTACTGTATTCCCCCCCTCTATCCCTCTACATATCTACTTACCTACTGTATTTTCCATCTCCATCTACCTACCTACTTACCTACCAACCTCCTGTATTTCTCACTCTCTCTATCCCTTTACCTACCTACCAACCCACCTCCTGTATTGACTACCTGGGTTATCGCATCTCTTCAGACGGAATTGAAATGGACCCTGCCAAAGTGAAAGCTGTCACGGAATGGGCCCCTCCTCGCACTCGTAAGCAGTTACAAAGCTTTTTGGGATTCGCCAATTTTTACCGTCAATTTATACCCTCTTTTGCTAGCATTGCACTACCCATAACGAACCTGCTCAAAACAAACGGGGACAACAAACCTCGACCAGGTTCTCCTCTGAATTGGACTATGGTAAGAGCCCATTTACGGACTTACATTGTGGCGCTGAGAGTGGCCAAACGTCATCATTGTGCCACTCTCATAGCATCCGCAGACAACCGCCCTGCCGCCCTGTTTAGGGTGACCCGCTCCCTCCTTCAACAGAGGGTGCGGGAAGCCCCGCTACAGGGTAGAGCAGAGGAATTTGTGATTTTTCTGCAGGAGAAAATCGCTCAGATACAGAACGAGTTAGCCCCCATTGATGGCCCAGTGAGATGCCACGAGACAGATCTTGTTTGGGAGGAGTTTGACTCCGTTACTTCCGAAGATATGGACAGGTTACGTGGGCAACTGCGAGCCACCACATGTTTATTGGACCCGTGTCCCTCCTGGCTTGTACTGGCATCCTGGGAGGTGACACGAGGCTGGCTCCAAGAGGTTGTCAACGCATCCTTGAGTGAGGGTTCCTTGCCTGCTTCCCTAAAAGAAGCTATGGTGAGGCCCCTCCTCAAGAAGCCCTCTTTGGATCCAGCTTTATTAAGCAACTATCGTCCAGTCTCCAACCTTCCCTTTTTGGCGAAGGTTGTTGAGAGTGTGGTGGCACAACAGTTTCCCCGTCACCTGGAGGAAGTTGATTATCTGGACCCGCGCCAGTCCGGCTTTCGGCCCGGGCATAGCACTGAGACGGCATTGGTCGCGTTGGTCGATGATCTCTGGAGGGCCAGAGATGGGGGTTGTTCCTCCATCCTGGTCCTATTAGACCTCTCGGCGGCTTTTGATACCATCGACCATGGTATCCTATTGCATCGGCTGGGGGGGTTGGGGGTGGGAGGCACCGTTTTACGGTGGTTCTCCTCCTACCTCTCTGGCCGATCGCAATTTGTGTTGGCAGGAGAGCAGAGGTCGACCTCGAGACCCCTCACATGTGGGGTGCCTCAGGGGTCGGTCCTCTCGCCTCTCCTGTTCAACACATATATGAAGCCGCTGGGTGAGATCATCCGTGGTTTTGGGGTAGAGTACCATCTCTACGCTGATGACACTCAGCTGTATATATCTACCCCAAACCACCCCAACGATGCCGTAGCGGTGATGTGCCAGTGCCTGGAAGCCGTACGGATCTGGATGGGAAGTAACGGACTCAGACTCAACCCGACCAAGACCGAGTGGCTGTGGTTTCCGGCTGCCCGATTCAACCAGCTGACTCCATCGCTGGCCATAGGGGGCGAACATCTTGCCCCTGTGGATGGGGCGCGCAACTTGGGTGTCCTCCTAGATGCCCGGCTGTCCATGGAAGATCAAGTGACAGCCGTGGCTAGGAGGGCGTTTTACCAGGTTCGCCTGGTTCGCCAGTTGCGCCCCCTATTGGATCGGGACGCCCTTCGCACAGTCACTCATGCTCTCGTGACATCCCGACTGGACTATTGTAACTCTCTCTACATGGGGCTCCCCTTGAGGTGCACCCGGAGACTTCAGATGGTCCAGAACGCAGCCGCGTGGGCAATTCTGGGAACCTCCAGGTTTACCCACATAACACCGCTCTTGCGCGAGCTGCACTGGCTGCCTGTCGTCTTCCGGGTGCGCTTCAAGGTATTAGTCATCATTTTTAAAGCGCTCCATGGTTCGGGACCTAGCTATCTGCGGGATCGGATCCTGCCCCATACATCCTCACGGCCGATTCGCTCCCACAGAGAGGGACTTCTCCGGGTGCCGTCCACTAGACTTTGTCAGCGGGCGACGCCCAGGGGAAGGGCTCTCTCTGTGGCGGGCCCAGCCCTCTGGAACGACCTTCCCCCCGACATTAGAACGACCACGGACTTCCGCTCCTTCCGTCTAAAACTAAAAACACATCTTTTCTGCTTGGCCGGCCTAGGGTAGTCTCTCTCTATGGGGTTTTAGTTGTTTTAACTGGGAATTTTAGTATGTTAATGGGGTATTTTAGCACAGGTATATGTTTAATTTGTTTTTAATGTGTTTGTATATTTATTGTTTTAGTTTTCCCTGTGCACCGCTCCGAGTCCATATGGGGAGAGGGAGCGGTCAACAAATTAAAATTATTATTATTATTATTATTATATTATTATTATTATTATGGAGTGCCAAGCAGCGTTTGAAAAACTTAAACGCTTATTTGCAGCAGAACCTGTTCTGAAACATCCTGATGTCAACTCCCCCTTCGTAATACAGGCAGACGCTAGCGATGTCGCTGTAGGTGCTGTTTTGTTACAACGTAACCAACAAGGTCAATTACAACCTTGTGCTTACACTTCCCGTAAGTTATCCAACACGGAACGCAGATGGGCGATCTGGGAGAAAGAAGCTTTTGCGGTTCGTTGGGCCCTTATGACTTGGCGTCATTTCCTGGAGGGGGCTCCTCACCCGTTTGAGGTCTGGACTGACCACAAAAACTTGGAGTCACTCACTACGTCCCGCAAGTTGTCCCCAAAGCAGCTACGGTGGGCTCACTACTTTCATCGTTTTAATTTTACCCTCAAAAACATTCATGGGGGTCGGAAAATTTCATGGCTGATGCTCTCTCCAGACTGCCTCAATATGACATTACTAAACTCACGATTGTTCGACCAGTTATACCACTTACTTTAATGGCTGCTCCCGTCGTGACCAGGAGTTCCTCCACAGTCCAAACTGACCCTCCCACAGAATTGATTACCAGAATTAAATCTGAACTACTTACCGATGAGTGGTATTCCACTCACTCTGCTGACTGTACCATCAGAGATGATCTACCCTGGATCGGTTCTAAGATTTATGTCCCAGCTACCATACGGCCTTTTGTACTACAACGAGCACACGACTCGAGACTAGCTGGTCATTTTGGATTTGTAAAAACTATTCATTTAGTAAAACGCCAATTTTGGTGGCCCTCCCTTAAGAAAGATGTTGAATCCTATATCGCCAGTTGTCCAGTTTGCGCGGCTTCCAAACGGTCCCCTGGAAAACCCCACGGTCTCCTCCAATCTGTGGCGCGGCCAGAGGCTCCTTGGAAAGAAATTTCTATGGACTTTATTGTTGATCTTCCAAGTAGCCAAAATTACACTGTCATTTGGGTAGTTACGGATCTATTCTCCAAACAAGTTCACTTTGTGCCTTGCTCAAAGATTCCGTCCGCCAAATCCTTGGCTAAACTCTTTCTCACTCACATTTATCGCTTACATGGAGTCCCTAAGCGTATCATCTCTGATAGGGGTACTCAATTTACGTCACAATTTTGGAAGGAGTTCCTAAGGTTAATTGGCTCCGCCCAGGGCTTAAGCTCCTCCCACCACCCGCAGACTAACGGGGCCTGTGAACGTGCTAACTCCGTTCTGGAACAATATTTGCGCTGTTTTATAAACTTTCAACAGGATGATTGGGCTGATCTCCTGATTCACGCGGAGGTTGCATATAACAATTCCGTTCACAGCAGTACTGGAATGACCCCATTCAAAGTAATTTATGGTCAGGACTTTGTACCTATCCCTGAGTTGCCGCACGGCCCTCCTGCAATTCGTTCTCTGGCAGATTGGAGTGGTAAATTGTCTTCAGTTTGGCCCATCATAAGTAAAACATTGGATGATGCTCATCAATCTCATAAGTTTTATGCCGACAAGAAACGGTCTGCTCCACCAGAATACAAAGTCGGAGATAGAGTATATGTTTCTACTAGGCATTTGGACAGTCCGCAGAAATGCAAGAAACTAGGCCCTAAGTTTGCGGGCCCTTTCACGATCACTAAAATAATCAGTTCTGTCTCTGTTCGTTTGGACCTACCAAAAACCTACCGACGCCTGTACCCAGTCTTCCATGTCCACCTGTTGAAACCTGAACGCTCGTCACATCTTCGTAAACCTCATCCTGATGCCCCTGTACCCCTGCTTGTGGATGGACAACAACACTATGAAGTCCGGGACATTTTAGCCTCCAGAGTGCATAGAAATAAGATTCAGTACCTAGTAATGTGGAAAGATTTTCCCCCATCCCATAATGAATGGGTGGATAAGCAGCATCTAAAAGCCCCAAAGCTATTACGACAATTCTATGCTAAATATCCTACCAAGCCCTAACCTCTTTTCCCCTTTTCTATATGTTGTTGTGTGGTTCTCTTTGTGTGTCTATTGTTGTCTATTTTGCAGAACTGAATCCCCTGCTTCTGGAGGAGGTCCGGATGTCAGCCTTCGCTTTGCCGCTTGCTTGGCTGCCATAGAAACGGGGAGGGTGGGGTTATGGGGTTAACTATGAGTGCTGGTGGAAGATGGTACGGGCCAGTGTTATCTCAAACCTAACAGTATCACATTCCATTCTGATGATGGCGTTGGACGTGAGGCCCACCTGATGTCCTGGAGGAATCTGCATTGGACACTGTTGTAGGGGCATGGGTTATTGGGGTTGGCTTAAGCTTTGATATACACGCTTCGCGCCTAAACTAGTCACTTCCTGATTGACCTTTGTTTGCTGTTCTTCTGTATTCAGTAAAAGTAACCTTATTCATTCTAAACTATGATTAAGTGTGGTCTTTCTTGAGTATTCGAAGAAGCGAACCTTGACACTTTCTCTCCCTCTACCTAACTACCTACCTCCAGTATTTCTCCCTCTCTCTATCCCTCTACATACCTAACTACCTACCTATGTATTTCTTCCTCTCTATCCCTCTACCTACCAACCTACCTACTGTATTTCCCCCCCTTCTATCCCTCTACATATCTACCTACCTACTGTATTTCTCCCTCTCTCTCTATATCCCTCTACCTATCTACCTACCAATCTTCTGTATTTCTCCTTCTCTCTCTATCCCTCTACCTACCCGCCTACCTACCTACCTACTGTATTTCTCCCCCCCTCTCTCTATCCCTCTACATATCTACTTACCTACTGTATTTTCCATCTCCATCTACCTACCTACTTACCTACAAACCTCCTGTATTTCTCACTCTCTCTATCCCTTTACCTACCTACCAACCCACCTCCTGTATTTCTCCCTCTCTCTATCCCTCTACCTACCTAACTACGTCCCTCCCTCCTGTATTTCTCCCTCTCTCTCTCTATCCCTCTACCTACCTACAAACCTTCTGTATTTCTCCCTTTCTCTCTCTATCCCTCTACCTAACTACCTACTGTATTTCTCCCCCCCCTCTATCCCTCTACATATCTACCTACCTACTGTATTTCCCCGCCCTCTCTCTATCCCTTTATATATCTACCTACCTCCTGTATTTCCCTCTCTCCCTCTACCTACCTCCTGTATTTCTCCACCCCCCTCTCTCCCTCTACCTAACTACCCACCTCTTGTATTTCTCCCTCTCTCCCTATCCCTCTACGTACCTACCTACTGTATTTCTCCCCCCTCTATCCCTCTACATATCTACTTACCTACTGTATTTTCCCTCTCCCTCTACCTACCTACTTACCTACCAACCTCCTGTATTTCTCCCTCTCTCTCTATCCCTCTACCTACCTACCAACCTCCTGTATTTCTCCCTCTCTCTCTATCCCTCTACCTACCTATCTACCTACCTCCAGTATTTCTCCCTCTCTATCCCTCTACCTACCTACCTACCTTCTGTATTTCTCCCTCTCTCTCTATCCCTCTATCTAACTACCTACCAAGCTTCTGTATTTTTCCCTCTCTATATCCCTCTACCTACCTACCTACCTACCTACCTACCTTCTGTATTTCTCCCTCTCTCTCTCTATCCCTATACCTACCTACCTACCTACCGCATTTCTCCCCCCCTCTCTCTATCCCTCTACATATCTACCTACCTACTGTATTTTCCCTCTCTCCCTCTACATAACAACCTACCTACCTTCTGTATTTCTCCCTCTCTCTCTATTCCTCTACCTACCTACCTTCAGTATTTCTCCCTCTCTCTGTATTCCTCTACCTCCCTACCTCCCTACCTTCTGTATTTCTCCCTCTCTCCTTCTACCTACCTACCTTCTGTATTTCTCCCTCTCTGCATCCCTCTACCTACCTACCTACCTACCTTCTGTATTTCTCCCCCTCTCTCTATCCCTCTACCTACCTAACTACCTACCTACTGCATTTCTCCCTCTCCCTCTTACTATACCTACATACCTACCTACCTCCTGTATTTCTCCCCCCTCTCTATCCCTCTACCTACCTACCTTCTGTATTTCTGCCTCTCTCTCTATCCCTCTACCTACCTACCTACCTTCTGTATTTCTGCCTCTCTCTCTATCCCTCTACCTACCTACCTACCTTCTGTATTTCTGCCTCTCTCTCTATCCCTCTACCTACCTACCTACCTACCTTCTGTATTTCTCCGTCTGCATCCCTCTACCTACCTACCTACCTTCTGTATTTCTCCCTCTCTCTATCCCTCTACCTACCTACCTACTGTATTTCTCCCCCCTCTATCCCTCTACATATCTACCTACCTACTGTATTTTCCCTCTCTCCCTCTACCTAACAACCTACCCACTTACCTCCTGTATTTCCCCCTCTCTATCCCTCTACCTACCTCCCTACCTTCTGTATTTCTCCCTCTATCTCTCTCCCTCTACCTACCTACCTTCTGTATTTCTCCCTCTCTGCATCCCTCTACCTACCTACCTACCTACCTACCTTCTGTATTTCTCCCTCTCTCTCTATCCCTCTACCTACCTACCTACCTACCTACTGCATTTCTCCCTCTCCCTCTCTTACTATACCTACATACCTACCTACCTCCTGTATTTCTCCCCCCTCTCTCTATCCCTCTACCTATCTACCTCCCTACCTCCTGTATTTCTCCCTCTCTCTCTCCCTCTACCTACCTACCTTCAGTATTTCTCCCTCTCTCTGTATTCCTCTACCTACCTACCTACCTTCTGTATTTCTGCCTCTCTCTCTATCCCTCTACCTACCTACCTACCTTCTGTATTTCTGCCTCTCTCTCTATCCCTCTACCTACCTACCTACCTTCTGTATTTCTCCCTCTCTCTCTATCCCTCTACCTACCTACCTACCTACTGTATTTCTCCCCCCCTCTCTCTATCCCTCTACATATCTACCTACCTTCTGTATTTCTCCCACTCTCTCTCTATCCCTCTACCTACCTACCTTCTGTATTTCTCCCTCTCTGCATCCCTCCACCTACCTACCTACCTACCTTCTGTATTTCTCCCTCTCTCTCTATCCCTCTACCTACCTAACTACCTGCCTACCTACTGCATTTCTCCCTCTCCCTCTCTTACTATACCTACCTACCTACCTACCTCCTGTATTTCTCCCCCCTCTCTATATCCCTCTACCTATCTACCTCCCTACCTCCTGTATTTCTCTCTCTCTCTCTCTCCCTCTACCTACCTACCTTCAGTATTTCTCCCTCTCTCTGTATTCCTCTACCTACCTACCTTCTGTATTTCTGCCTCTCTCTATCCCTCTACCTACCTATCTACCTTCTGTATTTCTCACTCTCTGCATCCCTCTACCTACCTACCTACCTACCTACCTACCTAACCTACCGTATTTCTCCCTCTCTCTCTATCCCTCTACCTACCGAACTACCTCCAGTATTTCTCCCTCTCTCTATCCCTCTACATACCTAACTACCTACCTATGTATTTCTTCCTCTCTATCCCTCTACCTACCAACCTACCTACTGTATTTCCCCCCCCTTCTATCCCTCTACATATCTACCTACCTACTGTATTTCTCCCTCTCTCTCTATATCCCTCTACCTATCTACCTACCAATCTTCTGTATTTCTCCTTCTCTCTCTATCCCTCTACCTACCCGCCTACCTACCTACCTACCGTATTTCTCCCCCCCTCTCTCTATCCCTCTACATATCTACTTACCTACTGTATTTTCCATCTCCATCTACCTACCTACTTACCTACAAACCTCCTGTATTTCTCACTCTCTCTATCCCTTTACCTACCTACCAACCCACCTCCTGTATTTCTCCCTCTCTCTATCCCTCTACCTACCTAACTACGTCCCTCCCTCCTGTATTTCTCCCTCTCTCTCTATCCCTCTACCTACCTACAAACCTTCTGTATTTCTCCCTTTCTCTCTCTATCCCTCTACCTAACTACCTACTGTATTTCTCCCCCCCTCTATCCCTCTACATATCTACCTACCTACTGCATTTCCCCGCCCTCTCTCTATCCCTTTAGATATCTACCTACCTCCTGTATTTCCCTCTCCCTCTACCTACCTCCTGTATTTCTCCACCCCCCTCTCTCCCTCTACCTAACTACCCACCTCTTGTATTTCTCCCTCTCTCCCTATCCCTCTACGTACCTACCTACTGTATTTCTCCCCCCTCTATCCCTCTACATATCTACTTACCTACTGTATTTTCCCTCTCCCTCTACCTACCTACTTACCTACCAACCTCCTGTATTTCTCCCTCTCTCTCTATCCCTCTACCTACCTACCTACCAACCTCCTGTATTTCTCCCTCTCTCTCTCTATCCCTCTACCTACCTATCTACCTACCTCCAGTATTTCTCCCTCTCTATCCCTCTACCTACCTACCTACCTTCTGTATTTCTCCCTCTCTCTCTATCCCTCTATCTAACTACCTACCAAGCTTCTGTATTTTTCCCTCTCTATATCCCTCTACCTACCTACCTACCTACCTACCTACCTACCTACCTACCTACCTTCTGTATTTCTCCCTCTCTCTCTCTATCCCTATACCTACCTGCCTACCTACCGCATTTCTCCCCCCCTCTCTCTATCCCTCTACATATCTACCTACCTACTGTATTTTCCCTCTCTCCCTCTACATAACAACCTACCTACCTTCTGTATTTCTCCCTCTCTCTCTATTCCTCTACCTACCTACCTTCAGTATTTCTCCCTCTCTCTGTATTCCTCTACCTCCCTACCTCCCTACCTTCTGTATTTCTCCCTCTCTCCTTCTACCTACCTACCTTCTGTATTTCTCCCTCTCTGCATCCCTCTACCTACCTACCTACCTACCTACCTTCTGTATTTCTCCCTCTCTCTCTATCCCTCTACCTACCTAACTACCTACCTACTGCATTTCTCCCTCTCCCTCTTACTATACCTACATACCTACCTACCTCCTGTATTTCTCCCCCCTCTCTCTATCCCTCTACCTACCTACCTTCAGTATTTCTCCCTCTCTCTGTATTCCTCTACCTACCTACCTACCTACCTTCTGTATTTCTGCCTCTCTCTCTATCCCTCTACCTACCTACCTACCTTCTGTATTTCTGCCTCTCTCTCTATCCCTCTACCTACCTACCTACCTTCTGTATTTCTGCCTCTCTCTATCCCTCTACCTACCTACCTACCTACCTACCTTCTGTATTTCTCCGTCTGCATCCCTCTACCTACCTACCTACCTTCTGTATTTCTCCCTCTCTCTATCCCTCTACCTACCTACCTACTGTATTTCTCCCCCCTCTATCCCTCTACATATCTACCTACCTACTGTATTTTCCCTCTCTCCCTCTACCTAACAACCTACCTACTTACCTCCTGTATTTCCCCCTCTCTATCCCTCTACCTACCTCCCTACCTTCTGTATTTCTCCCTCTCTCTCTATCCCTCTACCTACCTACCTTCAGTATTTCTCCCTCTCTCTGTATTCCTCTACCTCCCTACCTTCTGTATTTCTCCCTCTCTCTCTCCCTCTACCTACCTACCTTCTGTATTTCTCCCTCTCTGCATCCCTCTACCTACCTACCTACCTTCTGTATTTCTCCCTCTCTCTCTATCCCTCTACCTACCTACCTACCTACCTACTGCATTTCTCCCTCTCCCTCTCTTACTATACCTACATACCTACCTACCTCCTGTATTTCTCCCCCCTCTCTCTATCCCTCTACCTATCTACCTCCCTACCTCCTGTATTTCTCCCTCTCTCTCTCCCTCTACCTACCTACCTTCAGTATTTCTCCCTCTCTCTGTATTCCTCTACCTACCTACCTACCTACCTTCTGTATTTCTGCCTCTCTCTCTATCCCTCTACCTACCTACCTACCTTCTGTATTTCTGCCTCTCTCTCTATCCCTCTACCTACCTACCTACCTTCTGTATTTCTCCCTCTCTCTCTATCCCTCTACCTACCTACCTACCTACTGTATTTCTCCCCCCCTCTCTCTATCCCTCTACATATCTACCTACCTTCTGTATTTCTCCCACTCTCTCTCTATCCCTCTACCTACCTACCTTCTGTATTTCTCCCTCTCTGCATCCCTCCACCTACCTACCTACCTACCTTCTGTATTTCTCCCTCTCTCTCTATCCCTCTACCTACCTAACTACCTACCTACCTACTGCATTTCTCCCTCTCCCTCTCTTACTATACCTACCTACCTACCTACCTCCTGTATTTCTCCCCCCTCTCTATATCCCTCTACCTATCTACCTCCCTACCTCCTGTATTTCTCTCTCTCTCTCTCTCCCTCTACCTACCTACCTTCAGTATTTCTCCCTCTCTGTATTCCTCTACCTACCTACCTTCTGTATTTCTGCCTCTCTCTCTATCCCTCTACCTACCTATCTACCTTCTGTATTTCTCACTCTCTGCATCCCTCTACCTACCTACCTACCTACCTACCTACCTAACCTACCGTATTTCTCCCTCTCTCTCTATCCCTCTACCTACCGAACTACCTACCTACCTACTGCATTTCTCCCTCTCCCTCTCTTACTCTACCTACCTACCTACTGTATTTCTCCCCCCTCTCTCTATCCCTCTACATATCTACCTACCAACTGTATTTTCCCTTTCTCCCTCTACCTAACAACCTACCTACTTACCTCCTGTATTTCTCCCTCTCTCTATCCCTCTACCTACCTACCTCCCTCCCTACCATCTTTATTTCTCCCTCTCTCTCTATCCCTCTACCGACCTACCTTCAGTATTTCTCCCTCTCTCTGTATTCCTCTACCTACCTCCCTACCTTCTGTATTTCTCCCTCTCTCTCTATCCCTCTACCTACCTTCTGTATTGCTCCCTCTCTGCATCCCTCTACCTACCTACCTACCTACTGCATTTCTCCCTCTCCCTCTCTTACTATACCTACCTACCTACCTTCTGTATTTGTCCCGTTCTCTCTATCCCTCTACCTATCTACCTACCGGCCTCCTGTATTTATCCCTCTCTCTCTATCCCTCTACCTACCTACCTACCTACCTACCAACCTCCTGTATTTCTCCCTCTCTCTCTATCCCTCTACCTACCGAACTACCTACCTTCTGTATTTCTCCCTCTCTCTCTGTCCCTCTATCTACCTAACTACCTACCTTCAGTATTTCTCCCTCTCTCTGTAACCCTCTACCTACCTACCTTCTGTATTTCTCCCGTTCTCTCTATCCCTCTACCTAACTACCTACCTAGCTTCTGTATTTTTCCCTCTCTGTATGCCTCTACCTACCTACCTACCTACCTACCTACCTACCTACCTTCTGTATTTGTCCCCCTCTCTCTCTATCCCTATACCTACCTACCTTCTGTATTTCTCCCTCTCTCTCTCTATCCTTCTACCTACCTACCTACCTTCTGTATTTCTCCTTCTCCCTCTTACTCTACCTACCTACCAATCTACCAACTGTATTTCCCCGCCCTCTCTATCCCTTTAGATATCTACCTACCTCCTGTATTTCCCTCTCTCCCTCTACCTACTTACCTACCTACCGAAATAGTCCTGGGAGGGAACGGCAAACGAGTGGGCCGGCCGGCGGAAGAAGGGTAACGGAGGGAGGGGAAGGGGGGGCGTTTCCACGGAGGCGTTTTCCATCGGTCTGGTCTTAGGGAGGGGTAGGGGCGGTGGGAGGCGGAATAGGTGTCATCGGTTGGAAGACCGTGGCCGCTGGACACAGGCGGTCACGCGCTCCAACTCTCCGTCCTCCCATCGCAGACTAGGTGGGCAGGAATCACAGACCCGGGGCCCTAGGCTGATGCTGTGCAACGCCAGGTCCGTGGTTCAGAAAGCCCCCCTCATTCATGACCTGGTGTCAGAGGGGGACCCGGACCTGGTGGGTATAACGGAAACCTGGTTGGGTCATGAAGGGGGTCTACCCCTCGTGGACATGTGCCCACCAGGTTACCGTGCCTTCCATCAGCCTAGGGCCCTAGGGAGGGGTGGGGGAGTGGCGATTATCGTAAAGGAAGGTCTTGAGCCGAAAGAGACCACAGTCCCTCAGACAACCGGATGTGAATCTCTCTGCGTGAGATGGGGCCTAGGGAGGCAGTTGGGCGTGTTAGTTGTATACCTGGCTCCTCGCTATGCAACAACAGCCCTGCCCGAGCTCCTAGAGGTGATAGCCGAGGCGGCAGTTGAGACCCCCAGACTGGTAGTCATGGGGGACTTTAACTTGCCGTCGGCGGGCGAAGCCTCTGGAGCAGCTCGGGAGTTCATGGCCTCCATGACGGCCATGGACCTGACCCAGGTAGTTTTAGGCCCCACTCACGAGGGGGGAAACACGCTGGATATGATCTTTGTCTCGGGACAGTGGAGTTGTGATCTGGGAATAGGGGATTTAGTCATCACTCCCTTGTCATGGACAGATCACGCTCTCCTCCGGCTGGACTTTCCAATCGCTTCACCTCACCGCGGGGAGGCGGAACCGGATACTCCTATATGGTTCCGCCCCAGGCTTCTAATGGACCCGGAAAGGTTCCAGAGGGAGCTTGGGCCAATTCCTGTGACCCTGCCCCGCGACTCGACTGAGGACCTAGTGGCCGCATGGTTAAGTGCGGCCGCGGGGGCCTTGGACCGAGTCGCGCCCTTGCGGCCTCTCTTGCGGCGACAAATCACCCAGGCTCCTTGGTTTACTGAGGAGCTCCGGGGGATGAAACGCCACAAGAGATGCCTAGAGAGCAGATGGAGATCCTCTCGCTCCGAAGCCGACCGAACACTAGTGAGAACCCATATTAGGGCTTACTTAGTGGCGATAAAGGTGGCCAAACGTGAGTATTGTGCCACCCTAATTGCATCCGCAGATAACCGCCCTGCCGCCCTGTTTGGGGTGACCCGCTCCCTCCTTCACCAGAGGCCGCGGGAAGCCCCTCTACAAGGGCGAGCAGAGGAATTTGGGATTTATCTGCAGGAGAAAATCACTCGGATTCGGAATGAGCTACCCTCCATCGACGGTGGTCCTGTGGGACTGTCCGAGACTAGTCTTGAGGTTCCATCTTGGGAGGAGTTTGACTTTGTTACCACCGAGGATATGGACAGGTTGTCAAGGAAACTTAGGGCGACCACATGTTTATTGGACCCGTGTCCCTCCTGGCTTGTACTGGCATCCTGGGAGACGACACGAGGCTGGCTCCAGGGCATTGTCAACGCATCTTTGAGTGAGGGGTCCTTACCTGCCGTCTTGAAAGAGGCGGTGGTGAGGCCCCTCCTCAAGAAGCCGTCCCTGGACCCAGCTTTATTAGAGAACTATCGTCCGGTCTCCAACCTTCACTTTCTGGTGAAGGTTGTTGAGAGTGTGGTAGCCCAACAGTTTCCGCGACACCTGGAAGAAGTTGATTATCTAGACCCGCGCCAGTCCGGCTTCCGACCCGGTCACAGTACCGAGACGGCATTGGTCGCGTTGGTTGATGATCTCTGGAGGGCGCGGGATAGAGGTTATTCCTCTATCCTAGTCCTGTTAGACCTCTCAGCGGCTTTCGATACCATCGACCATGGTATCCTATTGCACCGACTGGGGGGGGTTGGGGCTGGGAGGCACCGTTCTGCGGTGGTTCTCATCTTACCTCTCTGGTCGGTCGCAATATGTGTTGACGGGAGGGCAGAGGTCGACCTCGAGGCCTCTCCTATGTGGGGTCCCTCAGGGGTCGGTCCTCTCGCCCCTCCTTTTCAACACATATATGAAGCCGCTGGGTGAGATCATCCGTGGTTTTGGGGTGGAGTACCATCTGTACGCTGATGACACTCAGTTGTACATATCCACCCCAGACCACCCCAACGATGCCGTCGAAGTGCTGTCCCGGTGTTTGGAGGCCGTACGGATCTGGATGGGTGGTAACAAACTCAAGCTCAACCCTGCCAAGACTGAGTGGCTGTGGTTTCCGGCACCCCGGTTCAGCCAGATTATTCCAACTCTGGCCATTGGGAGCGAAACACCGGCCCCCGTGGAGAGGGCGCGCAATTTGGGTGTCCTCCTGGATTCCCGGCTGTCCTTGGAGGACCATGTGGCAGCCGTGGCCAGGGGGGCGTTTCATCAGGTACGCCTGATGCGCCAATTGCGCCCCTTACTGGACCGGGCTGCCCTTCGCACAGTCACTCAAGCTCTTGTGACGTCCCGTCTCGACTACTGTAATGCTCTCTACATGGGGCTTCCCTTGAGGTGCACTCGAAAGCTACAGCTAGTCCAAAACGCAGCCGCGCGGGTAATTACGGGAGCTACCAGAAGCTCCCATATAACACCAATCCTGCGCGAGCTGCATTGGCTTCCTGTGGTCTTTCGGGTGCGCTTCAAGGTCTTGACGACCATCTTTAAAGCGCTCCATGGCTCGGGGCCTAGTTATATGCGAGACCGTCTCGTGCCCCATACATCCCTTAGACCGATACGCTCCCACAGAGAGGGCCTTCTCAGGGTGCCGTCGGCCGGACAATGCCGACTGGCGACACCCAGGGGAAGAGCCTTCTCTGTGGCGGGCCCTGCCCTTTGGAACGACCTACCCCCTGAACTCCGGACCATCACCGACCTCCGCCTCTTCCGCCAATGTCTAAAGACATACTTTTTTCATCAAGCCGGCCTAGCCTAACCTCCCATGGGGACTGTAGAAAAGTTTTAAATTGGGTTTTAATTAATAATTGGTTTTAGCACAGGTTTGGGATTTAATATATATTTTAAATTATTTATGTTCTATTTTTGTATGTTTTTTAAATTTCCTGTGCGCCGCCCTGGGTCCTTTGCGGAGAAGGGCGGGATATAAATGTAATAAAATAAAATAAAAAATAAATAAATAAATAAATAAATAATAAATACCTCCTGTATTTCTCCCCCCCTCCCTCTACCTAACTACCTACCTCTTGTATTTCTCCCTCTCTCCCTATCCCTCTACCTACCTACCTACTGTATTTCTCCCCCCTCTATCCCTCTACATATCTACTTACCTACTGTATTTTCCCTCTCCCTCTACCTACCTACTTACCTACCAACCTCCTGTATTTCTCCCTCTCTCTCTATCCCTCTACCTACCTACCTACCAACCTCCTGTATTTCTCCCTCTCTCTCTCTATCCCTCTACCTACCTATCTACCTACCTCCAGTATTTCTCCCTCTCTATCCCTCTACCTACCTACCTACCTACCTTCTGTATTTCTCCCTCTCTCTCTATCCCTCTATCTAACTACCTACCTAGCTTCTGTATTTTTCCCTCTCTATATCCCTCTACCTACCTACCTACCTACCTACCTACCTACCTACCTACCTACCTACCTACCTACCTACCTACCTACCTACCTACCTACCTACCTACTGCATTTCTCCCTCTCTTACTCTACCTACCTACCTACTGTATTTATCCCCCCCTCTCTATCCCTCTACATATCTATCTACCTACTGTATTTTCCCTCTCTCCCTCTACATAACAACCTACCTACCTTCTGTATTTCTCCCTCTCCCTCTCTTACTCTATCTACCTACCAATCTACCAACTGTATTTCCCCGCCCTCTCTCTATCCCTTTAGATATCTACCTACCTCCTGTATTTCCCTCTCTCCCTCTACCTACCTACTTACCTACCTCCTGTATTTCTCCCCCCCTCTCCCTCTACCTACCTACCTCTTTTATTTCTCCCTCTCTCCCTATCCCTCTACCTACCTACCTACTGTATTTCTCCCCCCCCTCTATCCCTCTACATATCTACTTACCTACTGTATTTTCCCTCTCCCTCTACCTACCTACTTACCTACCAACCTCCTGTATTTCTCCCTCTCTCTATCCCTTTACCTACCTACCAACCCACCTCCTGTATTTATCCCTCTCTCTATCCCTCTACCTACCTAACTACGTCCCTCCCTCCTGTATTTCTCCCTCTCTCTCTATCCCTCTACCCAGTGGCGTAGCGTGGGTTGTCAGCACCCGGGGCAAGGCAAGTAATTTGCGCCCCCTAACCCTTAACTCTCATTATTTGACTTCAAGTCTCAGGAGGGGGCAACCATTTAGCCAACCTTGTGTGAGCTCAGAGGCACATAGAATCAGGCCTGAATCATTCAGAGATAAGATACTACCAGAAGATATCAAGACTGTAGAGTAGACCAGAATTCCAGAAGAAGTCAATAGCAAACTATTTCCATACTAAGAAAATGAGTTTGGCATAGTCCTCAATTTATGACAATTGTCAGAGGAAAAACAGCACATTCTTCAGCTGGAATTTTTAGACCTTTTGAGGACATGAGAGCAGTGGGACATGGTGGCATACTGCAGGAGGAAAAAGGACCACCGAACCAATGCATCATTTTTCTGTAGTTACCCAAGCAGCATTCAACCATTTTATCACAAGGAGCAAGTTCACCAACACTTGACCAGTTTACAAGAAGCAAGTTCACAGAAGTCATTCAAAGCACCAGAACAGGGTTCACAAGATAGAGCTTATCGTTTCAAAGGAGGCAAAAGAAAGGCTTCTTTCCCATTCAGAAACCCCACCTTCAACACAGTCTGCTCATTCAGAATTTGTGTTCTTGTAGGCTGTATCATCCAATTTCTGTTTCATGTGGATACTCAGGATTTACATAGGCCTAGCAATTAAAATAATGTTGGCGTCTTGGAATTTTAACTGCCCTTTCAAACCTTACCAAGGGAGGTATATAGAACAGTACAGTACAAGTAATGGGAGTGGTCAAAGTACACAGTACTTACTTATCTATATCACAAACTTAATAGCACATACAAGTGTAGTTGGGTAAATATCTACAACAATAGGCATGCCTTTAAAGCCTCAAAGTAATCAAGTTATGACTCATTTCTGCTAGGTTACTCTGAAAACCAACTAAAACACAACCTCAAAGTCTTAAAAAAAAAAAAACTAATTTTCATTTATCCCAAGTCAAAAAAAAGTATTCAGGCAGAAAATGTCAGAAGGGACAATAATAAAAACTTTTAAGGAAAAGGTGTAAGTTCCCACCTTAAAAACAATGAAACCAATGCAAGTTCCTTCATATTGGCATGAAATTCTGAGAGGAAGAACAAGGATTGCTGAGCTCAGACTGTCTTTTTGAAAAAATTGTTTCAAATACTGTACTTTTAAATTTGTTTTTAAAAATATATCTGCTTACTGCAAAACATCAGCAAATCAGGATGTTGTTCAGAATTCAGTTCGCCTCTCCGAGCCTCCCCCTGCGGCCTTTGGGTTCGCTTCCCCCCGCTCTTTTACCTGTCCTCTTTGCAAGCTGCGCCTTCCCGGGCCAGACGACGCCGGTGTGTGTGTGTTTGTGTGTGTGTGGGGGGGGGGGGGCTACCTCCCCCGCGCGCTAAGCTCTTTTGCTGAGGGGGGGGGTTGTTGCAAAGTGAACTCTTCCTCCACCCCCAGCTTGGCGCCTTCACTCTTTCTCTCTCCCCAGCCCCGTTATTTCATCGGCGGGGAGAGGGAGGGGGGCGGTGGCCGAGGCTGCTCCACAGCGACCTCTGCTGCCCGCAATAGGCGAGGCGAACGGGTGGGTCGAGCCCCTTCCTCTCCTCCGCTTGTAATCTGCATATAGGCGATTTTTGCAGGAGGTGGCGGGGGAGCTCTCGGCTTCCTGACTTCCCTTCCCCTCGCCTCAGCTCGGCCGGCTCGGATCGGATTCGTGCGCCCCCCCAGATGTTGCGCCCGGTGCGGCCGGGCCCCCCTGCACCCCCCCACGCTACGCCTCTGGGAGCAAATAATGAACAAACACCCCCCCCCGAAAAAAAGCTTTTGCTAAAGCTAAACAATCCCCTTCCTTACTGTCTCCCCTCGCAAGAACGTTACTTCTTTATAGCTACCAGAGGAGATTACAGCGGCGCGCAATTGACAAACAATGAAACTGACTAGTCCTCCCCCCTTTCTCTATTGTCCAAGTCAAAACGACAACGAAGCGGGGGGGGGGGGGGAGAGCGTACACCTTCGGGCTTTTTTTCAGGAGCCAGGTGGGCTTCCGAGAGCGCTGAGCGCTGGAGAAAGAAAGACGCAACACCTTCAAAGTGGGAAGAGGGCCGGGGAGCCCCCGAAAGCTTCCGGAGGCAACGTTAAAGGGAGAAGTGGGCTCCCTTTCCAGCGCGAGTTTTATTCTGAAGTGCCGAGAGAACGAGGCGCCGGGTCCTCCCAAGCTGCGTCCCGGACAACCTCTCTCTCTCTCTCTCTCTCTCTCTCTCTCTTTTTTTTTTTCCCACTGTCCCGACCTCGAAGTCTCACCTGCCTCAGCCTGCGCGAGCGCGCCCCCTCAGATGTTGCGCCCGGTGCGCCCGGCCCCCCCTGCACCCCTCACGCTACGCCTCTGCCTCTACCTACCTACCTCCCTTCCTCCTGTATTTCTCCCTCTCTCTCTCTATCCCTCTACCTACATACCTACGTATGTATTTCTTCCTCTCTATCCCTCTACATACCTACCTCCCTACCTTCTGTATTTCCCCCTCTCCCTCTACCTAACAACCTACATGTCCCTTAAGAGCCCCAAGGGCAAGGGCTGCAGTGCTGCACCCACCCCGCCCCCTGCCCACTGCCAACAACACGCCCCTGCCTCCTCCTCCTCCTCAGCAGGCAGCCCGGGGCGCGGGCACGGCGGCAACCACGAGCGCCACTTGGCCAGGACAGGGGGCCCAGCGCCCACCCAACCCAACTACCGCTTGGCGGGCGGGCGGAGGGCTGATGCTAACTCCCCTTCTGTTTCTTCTTCTGGGGGGGGGGGGGGGGCATTGCCTTGCTTTGACAGCCGCCTCGTTTCCAATGAGGTGGGGGGGAGAAATCCATGTTTTTCCTCCATCTCCATGGATCTCCCCCAATTGGAAATGAGGTGGCTGTGAAAGGAAGGGAGCGCCCCCCGCGTGTCTTCAAACAGCCGGAGGAGGAATAGGAGGGGAGTTCCACGCGGGGCTTTTCAAACAACCAAACTCTCCCCCCCCCCCCGTTCCTCCTCCTGCTGTTTCAAGAAGACACGCGGGGGGTGCTCCCTTCCCTTTCACGGCCACCTCATTTCCAATAGGGGGGGATCCATGGAGATGGAGGAAAAACATGGATCCCCCCCCATTGGAAACGGGGCGATTCCAGCAGCTGCGTTTTGCCTTGAAACTTGCTTTCCTAGCAATCCAAAGGGGACATTCTTCCAGCGGCATCTCAGGTGCTCCCACCCTTAGCTGGGAGGGAGTAAGGATGGCTGGGCACAGTTTGGCTCTTCCCGGTTCCCATCAGATCATTGGGGGCCTCGCGCGCCTATTTTGCAAGAGAGAAAGTTGCTGGGAGAATGTCCCCTTCGGGTTGCTGGGGCAGCAAGTTTCAAAGCAAAACACAGCTGCTGGAATCGGTGCGCCTGCAACTTAATGCGAGAAGCCTGCATTACCAGTTGCAGCAGCAGCAGAAACAGCAGATGCCACCCCCACCCCCAATGTCCAGCATCCTCCTTGGAAGGCTCGCAGCCGTCTTGGAAGGCGACTGCCGGCAGAGCCTCCGGGTGGAAGGTGAATGAAGGGTGCAGTGGTGGGAGAGGCTGGCCATCCCTGAAGCCAGCTCTCGAAGAAGGAGGCAGAAATGAGGCCTGGGGCTCACTTCCCTGCCTCCTGCCTCTGAGAGCTGCGGGCAGCAGGGAAAATGAGTCTTCTTTGCTAGCCTCCCAGCTGGCAAAACAGAAATTTTCACCAACTGGAAAGTATGTGTGAGAGAGGGGTGGGGTGGGGTGGGGGGGAGAGAGAGAGATGCCGTCGAGGTTATGTCCCGGTGTTTGGAGGCCGTACGGACCTGGATGGGTGGTAACAAACTCAAGCTCAACCCGTCCAAGACTGAGTGGCTGTGGCTTCCGGCGCCCCGGTTCAGCCAGATTATTCCAACTCTGGCCATTGGGGGCGAAACACCGGCCCCCGTGGAGAGGGCGCGCAATTTGGGTGTCCTCCTGGATTCCCGGCTGTCTATGGAAGATCATGTGGCAGCCGTGGCCAGGGGGGCATTCCATCAGGTACGCCTGATGCGCCAATTGCGCCCCTTACTGGACCGGGGTGCCTTACGCACAGTCACTCAAGCACTCGTCACCTCTTGACTTGACTACTGTAATGCTCTCTACATGGGGCTCCCCTTGAGGTGCACCCGAAAGCTGCAGCTAGTCCAGAATGCAGCCGCGCGGGTGATTACGGGAGCGCCTAGACACTCCCACATAACACCTATCCTGCGCGAGCTGCACTGGCTCCCTGTGGTCTTTCGGGTGCGCTTCAAGGTTTTAACGACCATCTTTAAAGCGCTCCATGGCTCGGGGCCTAGTTATATGCGAGACCGCCTCCTGCCCCATACATCCCTCGGACCGATACGCTCCCACAGAGAGGGCCTCCTCAGGGTGCCGTCGGCTGGACAATGCCGACTGGCGACACCCAGGGGAAGAGCCTTCTCTGTGGCGGGCCCTTCCCTTTGGAACGACCTACCCCATCTCTGACCTCCGCCTCTTCCGCAAATGTCTGAAGACACACCTATTCCATCTAGCCGGCCTAGCATAACCCCCATTACTGACTCTTAAGATAGTTTTAAATTTGGGTTTTTTAAATTCGGTTTTTAGCGCAGGGTCTATTAGAATAAGTTTTTTACAATTTTATATGTTTTATATGTGTTTTAACATCCCTGTGCGCCGCCCTGGGTCCGTTTGGAGAAGGGCGGGGTATAAATTTAATAAAATAAATAAAAATAAAAATAAGAGAGAGAGGAAGGAAGGAAGGAAGGGAGGGAGGGAGGGAGGGAGGGAGGGAGGAAGGAAGGAAGGAAGGAAGGAAGGAAGGGTGGGAGAATGACACAAGAAAGGAAAAAAGGAAGGAAAGGAAAGGAAGGAAGAGGGAGAAAAAGGAAGAAAAAAAAGGAAGGAAGGAAGGAAGGAAGGAAGGAAGGAAGGAAGGAAGGAAGGAAGAGGGGGAGAGTGACACAAGGAAGGAAGGAAGGAAAGAAAGAGGGGGAGAGTGACACAAGAAAGAAGGAAGGGGAAGAGAAAGGAAGAAAGAAAGAAAAAAAGAAAGAAAGTCAGGGAGAGTGACACAGGGAAGGAAAGAAAGAAAAAAAGAAAGAGGGGGAGAGTGAAAAGAAAGAAAGAAGGAAGGAAAGAATGAATGAATGAAAAAGAATTTATTATCACAATTGAGCCCAAAATTTTAGTTGCTAAGCAAGAGCGTTGTTAAATGAGTTTCACTACAATTTACAAGGTGGCCACTCCCACACGGTCACATGACTGCCAAGCCACGCCCACAAAATAGGCCACACCTACAGAATAGGTTCTAAAAAAATTTGAAACCCACCACTGGTGGGGGGCACTGAGGATCAGTTTGTAGCACCAAGGGGGCGGTGGACTGAAAAAGTTTGGGAACCACTGATCTAGATCTAATTTTTTGCCCTTTCCACTTAATTGTCATTGGATTATGATTTGCCCAGGTACTAGTTTCTATTTCCACTTCTTGAACTAGGTCACTTAGGCCCGAGGAGAGCCAAATCATGTCTATACTTGAGAATGATAGGTGCCTGTGGGAGAAATAAGTGTATTGTTTTTTACTGGGGTTTCTTTTTCTCCAGATATCTTTTACATTCATTTCGTCTATCATCTTAAAGAAGGACTTGGGTAGTATTTTCTTGTTAGTTTTCGCCGTCCTGGATGTTTTACAATCTATTATCTGGTTTGAGATTCCGTTAAAGTCTCCTATCATACAGACATCAACATATTCTAAGTCCAGAATCTTTTCATGTAGTTTCCTAAAAAAAAACATCCTGTTTCTCATTGGGTGCATAGATAGCTATTAAAAGTATTTTTTTTTATTATTATTCATAATTTCCACCATCAAAATCCTTCCATCTCCATAAATTTGTTTCATCGGTATTTTATCTTTAATGTAGATAACCACTCCCCTTTTTTTGGAATCTGCCAATGAAGTAAAAATTTTCCCAAGTTTGGGTTGGGTTAGCAAATGCGCATCTTTTCTTTGAATGTGTACTTCTTGTAAGCAAATAATTTGTGATCTTAATTTTCCTAATTTATGAAACAACCATTTAAATATGAGTCAGCAGTGTGCAGCATCTGCCAAAAAAGCCAACACAGTTCTAGGCTGCATAAAAAGAGGGATAGAATCTAGATCACGTGAAGTGTTCATACCACTTGCCTTGGTACGGCCACACTTGGAATACTGCATACAGTTTTGGTCGCCACGATGTAGAAAAGACGTGGAGACTCTGGAAAGAGTGCAGAGAAGAGCAACCAAGATGATTAGGGGACTGGAGGCTAAAACATATGAAGAACGGTTGCAGGAACTGGGTATGTCTAGTTTGATGAAAAGAAGGACCAGGGGAGACATGATAGCAGTGTTCCGATATCTCAGAGGGTGCCACAAAGAAGAGGGAGTCAAACTATTCTCCAAGGCACCTGGGGGCAGGAGAAGAAGCAATGGGTGGAAACTAATCAAGGAGAGAAGCAACTTAGAACTATGGAGAAATTTCCTGACAGTTAGAACAATTAACCAGTGGAACAGCTTGCCTCCAGAAGTTGTGAATGCCCCAACCCTGGAAGTCTTTAAGAAGATGTTGGATAGCCATTTGTCTGAAATGGTATAAGGTTCCTGCCTACACAGGGGGTTGGACTAGAAGACCTACAAGGTCCCTTCCAACTCTGCTATTGTATTATTATTATTGTTGAAATATTTTCCTTCTTTTAACTGGGGAATTAAGTCCATTTATGTTAACTGTAAATATTGTGTTTTCTTCCATATTTATGTTTTATATAAGGGTTTTGTAGCTCTAGTTGATCTTATTTTTCTCTGTTCTCTGGTTTCTACCCCTGGTGAAGCCTTTCTTTCTATAGCCACTCCACCTACGGCACCCTCTAATATCTCCTCTATCGCTGTTAACAATGGATCACCTTTGTCGGTCTTCTCCGCAGTCCCATTGAAATGTTTTCTATAAAAAACTTCTGCTTTTTCTAAAGTGTCTAATCTATATCTCTGTCCTTTCCAGGTGAATATTTTTATATTGAAAAAGTTTTATTGGTTTTACAATTTTTCAATAGGGTAGGGTAAGGGATACAAAGAAATTTTGAGAGCATTCACGTCAAAGTCGTCGGCCCTTCTGGGACTTCAAAATAGATCATTAACAAAACATTGTTCATAACACTACAAAGTGAAAACAAGTACATGTTTCTAAGTTCTCAGTTCTATGCTGTCAATCATTTGCAAAAATCCAGATACACATGTTATACTATATTACTCAAAAAATCAAAGCAAAGTTATTTTTTAGATCTAAGTCTCTTGGCTATTGTGTCTTCTATCTCTCCTCCCAGGCCCCCAGCGGGCGGGGCCGTGGCCCCCTCTGCCCCCCCTGGAACTTCCCCCAGGACGGAGGAATGTTTTTTAAGAAAGGCTTCCGCCTCAGCAACTGTTTTAATCCTCACTCTTCCTCCTTCCCAGAACACCAGCATCCCTTCGGGCGTCACCCACTTGAACCATATCCCGTGGTCAAACAATGTTTTGGACAAGAAGGAAAATTTCCTTCTCGTTTCTCTAATCTTTCTTGGGATCTGCTTCAAGATGGCAACCTCCTTTTGCTGGTAAATTAACGGACCCCCCCTTTGCACTTTCAGGATTTCCTCTCTGGTTGACCTTCTAACAAATTTAACATGTATCTCTCTAGGTACTTCATTTATCCTGGCATATGCAGAGTTTATTCTGTAGGCTAGGTCAATGTCCCCCCTGATCTCATCCTTGGGTTTATGTAAATAGTCTGCTATAATTGTGCTCATGAGTTCAGGGAGACATTCACCAGATTCCTCAGAAACATTCTGAAATCTCAAAAAATATGTCATCCTTTCCATATCAATCCTAGACACATGCCCATTTATTTCCACAACCTCGTTAATAACATTTTTAATCTCTCCCTTAGCCCCCGCCAGCCCCCCTTCCAGTTCTTCATTCTTCTGTGTGTTCTCCAGCACTTGTTTCCGTGTGTCCAATAATTCCTTTTTAAAGTTGATATTTTCTGCCCTCTGTGCCTTGATTTCTTGTACCAAAGTTTGTATAACAGATTCAAGAGAGGCCATCCTTAGTTCTAAGCTTGCCAGTGCTGATTCTTGTGCCATGATTAGCTGTTAAAATCAGTGCCACTAAAATGGCGTTTTTTGGGTGGGGCTGTTGAGGCAAGTCAGGAGCCAAAAGTTCAGTTCAGGGTTGTAAAGTTCAGGAACCAAGAGAGAAACAATTTTCCAAATCAATAAGTATAATAACGAAGGCACTCCAGAAAAGAAATCACAAATCCCCCCAAAAAAATTCTTCTTTAGTAACCAGAGGGAGTCCAAATCACAAAGAGACGCTGGAAATTTTCCATAAGTAAAATAGTCATTCAGGGACAAAGAGAAGCCATCTTCCACCGCCCAAGCTCAAAGCCCGAAGGAGAGAGTGGTAAAAGAAATTGTTTCAGCCAGACCTAGAAACTCTGTTACAAGACATGCCGCAGATCACTTTCCCTTGTTGCAAACAATCCGGATTGAAGATATCCGCTTCCTCGCAGCGAGGAGCCATTTTCAAGTGCCGCTTTAAATCCGAGGGGGGGTTTTACAAGCAAACACCCCCCTCCAAGTCCTTTCAGCCAGGCTGACAGCAGAGAAAAAAAAAGTTTTAAATCACTCACTCTCCCCTTCGTAGCCAAAGCCCCAGGAAGCCTTCCGACCTAGCCGATCAGCTCTCTCCATGTTAGCGAACGGTGCCGTCTGCCTTTGGCGAAGGGAAACCCCCCCGCAGCATGTCCTCCTCCACCTGTGCCGAAGACAAGGGTCGCTACCCCGCTGCAGCGGGGGGGGGGGGGGGCGGCCCAGGCAATCCGGCCCTACGGAAGACCCCCGAAAAAACGGGGCATCTCGCCCCCGTGGGGGGGCAGGAAAAGCAACAAAGCGGCGAGCGAACGCTAGGCTCGCCCGTCGCCGCTGGAGCCGGAACCGGAAGTCCTTTCCAGGTGAATATTAAGCCTTCCGGTATGAGCCATCTGAACTGGACACCTTTTCTTATCAAAATTGTAGATAGGAATTGATATCTTCTTCTCTTTTCTCTCACTTTTCTTGGAATTTGCTTTAACACTGTGATTTCCTTTTCTCTGTATTCAAGTTTTTTATCTCTTGTTTTCTGTAGTATTTGAAATCTCAAGATTTTTTTAGTAAATCTTACATGTATTTCTCTTGGAAGTGCATTTCTGGTCGCATATCTTGTATTTACTCAGAAGGCATCATCTATTCCATCTCTCACTAATTCCTGGAGCATTTCTAAAATCTCAGCCAACAGTTCTGATATTATTAAAGGCATGTTCTCTCCCTTTTCTTCTATTACATTTTGAAATCTTAGAAAATATTCCACTTGATCCACTTCCCATCCTATTCCAGTGCTTTCTTTTTCCACATCACTCAGTCTGGATTCAAAGTCTTCGTCTCTTTTATCTCTTTTGTCTTTTGGAATTAACCTACTTTGGACTGATCTGGAAAGTTTTTTTTCCTTTGTTCTTTATAACTGTGGATTGAAACGCCCGTAACAGGATTTTTTTTCTCTCTCTCCTTTGAAAGTGAATGGATCGTTTCCTCTTCTTCTTCTTTTTTTTTTACTCTATTTTTTGAGTCTTGGACTAAAGCCATATTCTTACTTTTATAATTCTTATTATTTGCTACTAAAATTCCAATAAGAACTTTATTTTTTTATAACGAAGAGAGACACATTAGAAAGTGAAAAGTAACAACACTGCCACTGGGAGGTTAGAGGCTGAACCTGTTGAGACAATGTATTTTTTTCTTTTTGGAGATTGTTGACTATGTGGATAAAGGGCTTATAATTTGTTTATAGAAACTGATAAAGACTCAAGGGCATGAATTGTTTTTTACAGGTGCTCTTTGAAAATTGTTTAGTCAAAGGAAGGAAAAGGGGGGGGAAAATACAGAACCTTTCTCCTTTGAAGAATACAACAGAACCTGTGACTTAAATTAATTTGAAAGGAAAAGATAAAATAGGCCTTAGACCAGGGTGGCAGTGGGGATTAATTTCTTTTTTCTTTTGGTAACATTTTGCTATTGGAAAGATACTGGTTGATAATGAAAGCTGACAACAAAAGATTAGCCATCCCTTGATGATTAATAAGTAGAAATTTAGTAACTTTTAGATTGTAGTCACTAGCTGTACCCGCCACGCGTTGCTGTGGCCAAGTTTGGTTAAATGAAAAACTTTCCCCTCATAGACACTCTCAGCGACCCCCTTCCTTCTCTGCCTCGGTATCTCCCCCCTATCACTCCCCTACCTCTCTTACTCTACCTACCTACCTACCGTATTTCTCCCTCTCTCTCTCTATCCCTCTTCCTACCTAAGGGTATGGCTAGCTGATGAGAGCTAAAAAGCTCGAAATAGATCTATACTAGTCTCCCTGACTTATTTATTGATCAGCTCAAAAACGTAACACACATATGAAAAAAATTACACAACGGAACTCATGGCTTTCGGTCTCTGGTGATGAGCCGAAAGGCAGAAAAGGAAACAGTATGTCTCCTCCCTTAATTGGGGCCCTAACAGGGTGTTGTGGAACAATTATATATATATATATATATTTGTTCAAATCTCTGGTTCTAATCCCAGTAAGGGTATGGCTAGCTGATGAGAGCTAAAAAGCTCGAAATAGATCTATACTAGTCTCCCTGACTTATTTATTGATCAGCTCAAAAACGTAACACACACACACACACATATATATACAGTTGCAAGAAAAAGTATGTGAACCCCTTGGGATTACGTCGAGTTTTGCATGAATTGGTCATAAAATGTACTCTGAAAGGGACCCCTGAACAGGAGCTGTGATAATATTCTCTCATTTAAGAGTCCTGTAAATTGGCTGATGTATCAGGGATACCGGATAGCTGAAGGCATAGAAAGGCTATCCTTATATGCTGGAAAGCACCGGTTCAAATCCCAGTAGAAGGAGTATGGCCAGCTGAAGAAGGCTAATAAGCCTGAAATGGATCCATCCTGGTCTCTTTATTTTCAGCCGGCTTGGTGCTTCCAGGAGCAAAACCAAGCCCGAAGCACCAGCCTGAAGATGATGAATGAGACTTCATCGAAACGTCGTGAAGATACTTCCAATTCTACGCGGGAGAAAACCCGAACAACAAAAGACCTACATACAAACACCCGCGAAAACCTCAGAATATATATATATATATATATATATATATATATGAGAGATAATTATCACAGCTCCTGTTCAGAGGTCCCTTTAAGGGGAGGAAACTCAACGTCATCCCTCTCTGCCCTTCGACTCATCCTAGAGATCATCCAGACAGAGAACCTAATTAGATTACTGCTGTGTGACATTTTTTAGATATGTGTTAGATTTTTAAAAAAATCTAACATATATATATATATATATATATGTAATTGTTTCACAACAACCTGTTATTATTAGGCCCCAATTAAGGGAGGAGACATACTGTTTCCCTTACTGCCTATCGGCTCATCGCTAGAGACCATCCAGACAGCAAGCCAAGAATTACGTTGAATATTTTAGATATGTGTTAGTTTTATGAGCTGATCAATAAATTAAATTAGAAGAGACCAGGATAGATCTATTTCGAGCTTATTATTGGCCAGCTGATGGCCCAGCTGATGGCCCGGTCTCTTCTAATTTAATTTATTGATCAGCTCATAAAACTAACATATATATATATACATACACACATACACACATACATACATACATACATACATACATATATATATATACTTTTTCTTGCAACTGTATATATAGATATAGATATAGATATAGATATATAGATATAGATATATAGATATATAGATAATTTGGACACAAATCTGAACACAAACCCAAACTCTGGCTCAGATATGTAGATGACACTTTCGTAATTTGGCCTCATGGGAAAGAAAAACTGGACAACTTCCTCACACACCTCAACTCCCTACACCCCAAAATACAATTCACCATGGAAATAGAAGCTAACAACCAACTTCCTTTTCTAGACGTCCTAATCTACATAAAACCTAATGGCTCCCTGGGACACACCATCTACCGGAAAAAAACACACACCAACCGCTACCTAAATGCACAATCCCATCACCACCCTGCACAGATAAACTCTGTAGCCAAAACCCTCATACGCAGAACCAAACGCCTAGCTGACAAAGACCACCTGAAAACCGAATTACAAAGACAGTCCTTTAATGTACCAGCAGAATGAGGTTGCCATCTTGAAGCAGGTCCCGAAAAAGATTAGAGAGATAAGAAGGAAGTATTCCTTCTTGTCTAAAAGATTATTTAAAAAGGGGATTTGGTTCAAGTGGGTGATGCCAGAGGGGATGTTGGTGTTCTGGGAGGGAGGTAGGGTGAGAATTAAAACAATTGTAGAGGCGGAAGCCTTTCTTAAAAAACATTCCTCAATCATGGAGGATGAAAATGGGAGAGCGGAGGGTGTCGCGGCCCCGCCCACTGGAGGTCAGGGAGAGGAAGATACAATTGCCAAAAGACTTAGATCTCAAAAGTGACTTTATTTTTGTATTATACAACTTTTATTCGGATGTTTATACATGATTGCTAGCATAGACTTTACAATAATATCTTTGCATTTCTTTCCACTTTGTAGCACAAATGAAAATTTACTGTATTAATTATATATTCTTTTATGAAGCCTCGGATGGGGCCATTGACTCTGACATGGAGGTTCTCACAATGTCTTTTTAAACCTTATTTACCTTGCCCTATTTGTATAAAAATTTGTAAAACTCAATAAAACTTTTTCAATAAAAAAATAAAAAATAAATAAGAGACCAGGATGGATCCATTTCAGGCTTATTAGCCTTCTTCAGCTGGCCATACTCCTTCTACTGCCAAAGATGGTCTCTGCCAAAGATGGTCTCTGGGATGAGCCGAATAGGCAGAGAAGGATGACAGTTTGTCTCCTCCCTTAAAGGGGCCTCATAACAGGAGTTGTAAACTATTCTCTCATTTAAGAGTCCTGTAAAGGTTGATGTAATCAGGGGAAGCCAGATAGCTCAAGGCATAGAAAGGCTTGCCTCATATGCTGGAGAGTGCCGGTTCAAACCCCAGTAGGAGGAGTATGGCCAGCTGAAGAAGGCTAATAAGCCTGAAATGGATCCATCCTGGTCTCTTATTTATTAATCAGCCCTTAAAATCCTAATATATATATAAATTGTTTTCACAATTTCCTGTAAGGGCCCCTGTAATTTTTTTTTAATTTTTTTTTGTTTAGAAAATTACACAACATAACTAAACATGGTTCTCTGTCTAGATGGTCTCTGGTGATGAGCCGAAAGGCAGAGAGGGAAACAGTATGTCTCCTCCCTTAATGGGGCCCTTACAGGAAGTTGTGAAAACAATTATCTATACTAAATACTCCTGTCTTAGCTGATGAAATGGGTAGAACCAATTAGGCTGAATTGCTAGGCTTCTGCCTTGGATGCATTGCAGCCCCGGTTCGAATCCCAGTGGAGTGTGGCCAACTGATGAGAGCTAATAAGCTCGAAATAGATCTATCTTGGTCTCTTAAATTTAAATAAATTTATTGATCAGCACATAAAAACTTATATATATATATATATATATACACACACATATATATAGCGAATTGTCCTAAAAATGTGAGTTCCAGGTGTAGTTATAAAAGAAACAGACATGAGGATCTCCGGAACTTTAAAATATAAAATATATTTAAAAATATATTGCTCACTGAGCTTTCGTTAGCAACTGCTAACATCATCAGAGTGTAAAAGCCATAAAAGGATGCTTGCATTTATACAATGTTAATCAATTCACTCGCCTCTCACCTGTGATTAGCCCTGCTGTTTTTCTTGCGTCAGGCATGCTAATCAATGTTTGTATTCCTTTCTCCCCTATCAAACCTAGCTTGGGCTGTTCCTCCCCATAGCTGAGCTATCTGATGTTGATTCAGAGGCATTTTCTCTGGCTTCTCCCCAGAGGGAGGGGGCATGGGGGGAATATATATAACTAGTAAAAGAAGTTGGAAATAAACTGTAAATTGTGATTCTGGAAAAAGACCAAAACAAATTAATAAACTTTTTATTTAGAATTCATTATAGGCGTAATACAATTTAAAGTTTTAATTTAAAGTTAAATTGTTTTAAATTGGTTTTAGGGATATTGTTTTAATGTATTTAAATTTTTAGCACAGGGATATTAATTTAATTCGGTTTTATATTTTGTATATTGTTGTTTATATATGTTTTTTAAATTGCCTGTGCACCGCCCCGAGTCCCTTTTGGGAAAGGGTGCGGTATATAAATCAAATAAACTATAACTAACTAACTATAACTATAAATGAGGATGGACATAAACAGTAAAAGACTTTTAGTTAACTATTAAGGAACGTTAATGGATATTGTTCAATAAACAAAAGGGGGGGTTAGAAATAGTATTAATTGACTCTCATGTAGAACACGCTTCTAAGGTGCAATGTTATTGGCTTTTGGAAATAGTCAAGGACTGCCATTATGTGGTTATGTTTATAAATGTGACCTATCTGAGGAAAAAGCACGTCTAAATAATTGTGGCTAAAGGAAAATTTTGGTGTAATGATATTAAGATATATAATGAATTTTTGATTTAAAGTGTATAAGTTAATGTGATCTATAAGTAATGATAGTGGAAGAAACGCATGTGAGCTATATGTAACCAATCGACATGCTTTCTACAGGATGTAATGAAGGATGTTGGGTTTTTTTGTATTTCTGTTTAATTAAAAATAAAAAAAACCTTATTATTAAATATATATATATATACTCCGGCCTGAGGGATTCCTCAGGGGTCCTTGTGATGACCAAGGAGGACAGTGCTGCTACAGGAGCATCTACAGAAGGCACTTCCAGAATCTTGGCCAACTCAGGACCCACGTTATAGAAGTGGTTGTCCTGATTGTTTGGAAAAGGCCTTGACCCCGGGGAAACCCACTGTCTCTGAACCACATCCAAGAATAGCTTTGGAGAAGGGACCACCTCCTTTTCCACAGTGGGCTCGGAGAAGAGAGGATCAGCTATATTCCCCGCTACAGAGGGGGTTGCTTTTGTGGTCTGACTGGACCCCGTGTTGGCTACCTTTTGTGCCTTAAATAGCAGGGACCTAAAGAGGGAAGGCTGAAAAAAGGCCAACGAAGGCAGGTTGATCAGGGGTCAGTGCTTCGTCTTTGGAAAGGTCAGAATCCCTGCGCATGTCCTCCTTGCCTGAAAGGGACGTCTGACTTGGGGACCGTCTATCTGAGTGGGGCAAGGAACCCTGAGGGTCTCGTATCTCCCTGTGGCTCTGGGCTCTGGTCCTCTCAGATGAATGCGGAGAAGCCCTCTGCTGTAGACCTGCAGCAATCCCCTGCTGTATGACCTGTAATGTCTCCCTTTCGGGCAGACAAGGGGGGTTCCTCGTCACTATCTGGGGACATCTCATCCTGTTGTGGGTTGTCCTGGACCAGGGGCAGCTCTGCAAATAGATGAGGGCTGACTTGATCAATGTTGTTCTGATGCCCTCCTAGCCGCTTCCTTTTGGGCTTTGGCAAACTCCCTGTCTTTTTTTTATTAAAAAGGTTTTTTATTAAACATAAATTAAAACGTTGGATTCCTGGCAGAATCTATGCCATACATGCTAAGATATTCATTTATACATTATAGCCACCCTGTTTTTTTAACATATGATCCGTATTGTATTTACAAAAAAGAAAAAAGTAACCTATTTCCAGCCCTGTTGATTTGTGTTTATCTTGTACATTATCGCATTTATCATTTCATACATAATTCTAGTCTCCATTCTATGGATCTTGACTCATGCCTATTTTGGGCTCTCCCTTTTATATTCCAACCATTGATAAAATTTATACCAGATCTTATATAATATTCTGATTCATCTTTATTCTTCAATTCCCATGTTAATTTATCCATTTCAGCACAACTCAAGTTTTTCCTAATTATTTCCCTTTAACGTGGAGTTTCCCTGTTTTTCCAATTTTGGACAAAGACCATTCTTGCTGCCGTTATAATATGTACTGTTAGAAAGATTACCCCCTTGTTATATTTCTTGTTTGTAATTCCCAAGAGGAATAGTTCCGGTGTGAATTCTATTTCCTCTATGGTTATCCCTATCAACCACTTTTGGATATTCAGGTCAGCCATAATTGGTTGTCTCTCCCCGTCCGATCTCCAAGAGATTTCTCCTGCTTCACCCCATGAACCTCTGCTCCCCGCTGTCCATGTGTGATCGGCAGAACATTCACCTTTCGGGATGTCCCTCCGAGACCCCCTTTCAGCTACGAAAGCCAACCAGACAGATGGAAATTGGCTGTGTGCTGCGGAGCTGCCCATTCACACACCCGTTCGCCCTGACAGCTGGCCCTGCCCCGCAAACTCCCTAAGGCCCTCTGGCACCTATGTTCTGTCTTTTCCATGGCCTTGGAGGCCTTCTTGGAATGCCCTGAGTCTGGTATTGGGGGGGGGGGGGCGCTTACTTTCTTGCAGGCCTCGATCCTGACCGACCTGCGACTGGCTCTTCCTGTGGGAGGGGGGAGCCTTGAGGCTCATCTACAGTGCCCGAAGGGGCCTCCAAAATGGCACCCACCATGACTGGGTGCCACGCAGCAAGCTCACCTCCCAATGATCCATCTGCCCCGGCCTGGAGGTAAGAGCAGCTGTGTGGGTTGGGCTGATAAGCCCTGCAGTGATCAATTTCTTGGTGCTGAGAGCTCCCAAAATGGCGGCAGCCGCCATCCTGTCCTTTTCAAATGGCACCCGTCATTTTTGTGCCTTTTTAAAATGGTGCCCATCCGTCTCAGAGCAAATTCAAAATGGCAGCCAAAGGTTGGTGGGAGGCCCAGGAGAATTCTACAGGGTGAAAACCCGTACGCAACTGTCATTCGCCTTGTCGGAACCACGCTAAGCTCACCTGCGGTCCAAGGATCAGTGTACCTGGGTAGAAACCCGTGACACTACCCTGCAGCTTGGGCTGCTGCTTGGCACCCCAGAAATGTACCCTGGGCTCTGACTGGAGAGGCTGCTCTACCCTGATCAAATATTAATAATAATAATTTTTTTTTTATTTCTTGGATTTATATAACCGCACCCTCTCCCCAAAGGGACCCGGGGCGGTGCACAGGAAATTAAAAACCACATAGTATCACAAATATAAATAATTAAAACCGAATTAAATAAATTATCCCTGTGCTAAAATTTAAAAGTATTAAAACATTAACCCCATCTAAAACCCAATTAAAACAATTTAAGGTACAGACTGTAGGCTAGATAAATAATAAATAATATGAATATTATCTCACTGTTTGAAGAAAAGTTATTTAAAGAGCTTTTGAAGAGGAGGAGAGAAGTGAAACATGTCCAGTCCCAATGATAGACTGAGTCTAAAAGCTGGGTGGAGCTACCAGAGGAGGCAGGACATTAAAGTTGCAGACTCAGTCCAATTGGATAACAGACGGAGTTAACCCATTCCTGGATGCTATCTCCACCAACAATGGAGAAATGGAACAACACTTAAAATTAAGGAAAAGGAAGAAACTGAATACTTTTTAACACGGGACCTATTTTTTCAATGGTTAGCCAATAAAAATAGAAGCTAGAAACATGGAAATATAAGAGGACTACTGTATAAGAAAGGTTTGGTAAAATGGGTAAGCAAATATTATGTGACTAATACCAATGTAATGAACAGTATTGTAAACGTGATTATTATTTCTCAAAAGTATTTGTACGCAGACAACACAGTTTATTTAGAAATGGAATTTTTATATGTAATAATTTTTTTAAAAAAGAACCTTGGGGTGTAATCCATTTAGTCCTGATGATTTGAACTCATCTAGGGTGGACAGGTACTCACTTACCATTTTCTTCCCTATTTTAACTTGTGTTCCTAATCTGTTTTTTGTGGTGCTGTTTTTGATCGGTTGGACTGTTTTTCCCTTTGTGTAAAGACAGATACAAAAAACGAGTTAAGTAGTTCTGCAAGTAGTTCTGCTTTCTCCCTGTTACTTGTCCCTTCTTGCCACTTTCTCCCACTAATGAACCAATTCTTTCCTTGATGTTTTTGTTGTTATATATGTGTTGAAAGCAGCTTTTTTTTTTGTTATTTTTGACTTTTGTCGCATGCCTTTTTTCATTGTGAGCCTTAGCTTTCTTTACTTCATCTTTACAGGCTCGGGCTATTTGCTGATATTCTGCCTTAGTTATGAGACCCTCTTTCCACTTTTTATACTTGTCCTTTTTGTCTTTGAATTTATTTAAGTGGTTGTCTACTAGGACTCCTAGATCCCACTCACAGTTGCTGCTATTGAGCCAGTTGCCACCAATTCTATACCTGTACATTTGTGGGTTTTTTTTGCCTAAATGTAAAACCTTAATTTCTAACAGTTGAGTTTCATTTTGTTAGGTAGGGGCCAGTGTTCAAGTCTGTCAAGATTTTTCTACTACTTGTGCTTGCATAATGTTGAATTCCAATACTGCATAATCACTTGCCCCCAAGGTTCCTGTAGCTTCAACACCTTCTATCATTTCATCTCTGTTAGTGAGAATTAAGTCTGAACCCCTTGTTCCCTTCTCTACTTTTTGCGAAACAAAGTTGTCTGCTAGGTTTGTTAGGAACCTGCTGGATCTTCCACTTGGTGCAGTTTGTCTCCCAGTTGATGTCAGGGTAGTTAAAATCTCCCATTACTATTGTGATGTGCTTCCTACATACCTTAGTTAACTGACTAGGAAAAAGTGCATCTATTTCCTCTGTTTGGTTGGGTGGCCTATAGTATATACCTATGGCAATGTCATTTCACCCCTATTTTATATTGACCCAAATGCATTCAAGACAGTTTTCATCATTGTTGTATTTCTGTAGAGATGTAGTTATTTCTTATATATAGTGCAACTCCACCTCCTCTTTTGTTTGGTCTGTTTCTTTTAAATCAGGGGTCTCAAACTCACGGCCCGCGGGCCAATTGCGGCCCGCAGGACAGTATCTTGTGGCCCCCACCGTGATATGAAAGTATAATATTAGTGCGGCCCGCAGGGGGAGTGAATTCCTTATGCGGCCCAGCCTCACCCAGACTCTGCCTCCAGCGGCCCCCAGGTAAATTGAGTTTGAGACCCCTGTTTTAAATCATTTAAATTCCTCTAGTTGTATGTTCCATTTGTGGGTTTCATCACACCAAGTTTCCACAATGGCAACAATATCGTATCTGCCATCATTTACTTGAATTTCTAATTATTCTGTTTATTCCTCACACTCTGTGCGTTAGTGTATAGTAATTTGAATCCTTTTTGACTGACCCTGTGTTTACTTTCTACATAACCTGTGTTGTGCCCGACTTCCCCTACTTCCTTACCACTCACTACTAAACCCTTGATTTGTCTGCTTGACAACAGTGTTGATATTCTTACCTACATAAACATCTATGTTACATGCACTGATAACCCTATTAGTTTTAGTTTGCTGGGGACAGAAATGTTCTGTATCAATTAATTCTCTGTCCCCATTATTTAGTTTAAATGTTTCCCCAGAAAATCTGTGAATTCAATGCCAAGTAACTCAGTCCTTTTCTATGATGGATGCAAACCATCTCTTTTGTACAGTTTTTCATTGGACCAGCTGCAGACATTGTGATTAATATAACCAAAGCCTTCCCTTTTACAT
Organism: Rhabdophis nuchalis; assembly: GCA_039707465.1. Taxonomy (NCBI): domain Eukaryota; kingdom Metazoa; phylum Chordata; class Lepidosauria; order Squamata; family Natricidae; genus Rhabdophis; species Rhabdophis nuchalis. Next base: position 9,539,493 of record CM077650.1, read on the forward strand.
CACTCTTTTTTACATCCTTTTACATCCCTTTTAGCCACACATATTTAACTGTATTGTTTTCAGGGTGAATAAGACAGACTTGATAGATCCATCCCATTACCCCCGGCCTTGTTCAGAGCTCGTTCAAGGTTACAATGGTGCTGGGGAAAAAAATCTTTATAACCAATGTCCCCATTTATGACCTTTACAGTGTTCCTCAGTCACGTGATTGCCATTACAGTCAGTATGCATTGTCCTATGCCTGACCCCCTGGAAATGTGCCGGCAGCTGTGAGTGTACCATGAAAACAGCCCAGTGTGTTCCCCATTGTGTGCCTGCTTACTCTCTTGAAATCCTCTCCTCTCCAAACTCTCCATTTTGCAAGGGTCAGTCACAGGAGAGACTGTCTACAAAAACTACTTGTCTCCCCCCCCTCCCACAGAACAGCGAAACAGAGAGATTGAGCAGCCGGGGTGGGTGGGGATGGGGCTCCTTAGAGGGACTGAAAAAATGGGGCTCATATCTTTGGAATGTGACCTCCATTTCTGCAGCTCTTCAGAGTTCTTCACAAAAGCTCAGGAGGATCTTCAGTCAACACAACATACCATATTTTTCGGAGTATAAGACGCACCCTTTTCCCTCAAAAAAGAGGTTGAAAATCTGGGTGCGTCTTATACACTGAATACAGCATTTTTTTGCCTCCCGAAATCTTGCCCCCTTCACCAAAATGGTCGTGCATAGGCTTTAGGAGCCTTGCAGAGTGCTCCTGGGGACTGGGGAGGACAGAAATGAGTGGAAAATGGAAAACAGCCCCCAGGAACACTCTTTAAACCTCCTAAAGGCTATACATGCCCCTTTTTTTGACAAAAAACGGGGCCATTTTCAAAAAAATGGGCCATGTTTTGCTCGTTTCTGGCCCCACCCCCACCCCCCAGGAGCACTCTACAAGTCTCCTAAAAGCTATTCATGCCCTTTTTTTGGAAAAAAAAAACCAGGGCCGTTTTTGTGAAAAATGGGCCGTTTTTGGGAGGTCTGCAGAGTACAAAAACTTTTTTTTTAAATTTCCCTCTTCAAAACCTTAGTGTGTCTTATACTCTGGTGCATCTTATACTCCGAAAAATACGGTACATGCACACTTCAAACCCAAGAATACACTAGGGCAGAAGTTTGTCCACTCCAAGGATAAAACACCCAGACACAAACTGAGGAACTTGGTATATGCAGTACAATGCAGTGAGCCATGTGCAGATCTGTACATTGGGGAAACAAAAAAACCACTTCATAAATGCATGGCACAACATAGGAGAACAAACACTTCAGAACTAGATTCAGCAGTCCATCTGCATTTAAAAGACAAAGGCCACTCTTTTGAAGACAGCAAAGTCCACATTTTGGACAGAGAGGACCACTGGTTTGAAAGAGGGGTCAAAGAGGCCATCTGTGTCAAAATTGAACAGCCCTCTCTCAACAGAGGGGGACACACTCTGGCCACGCACACCCCCATTTTAGGGAAGGGGGGGAAGTTGTGATACATCACGTGATGACATGACAACGCACGTTTGACACCCCTGACACAGATAAACCTCCAAGTGCCTCAATGACTCTCTAAAAGGATGCAAGTCCTCTCTCCTTCGGCTCGACTTTCCAACCGCTGCACCCCACCACGGGGAGACGGAACCGGAATCGGTGAGATGGTTCCGCCCCAGGCGCCTGATGGACCCTGAGAGGTTCCAGATGGAGCTTGGGCCGATACCTGAGACCCTGACCCACGACTCGACTGAGGACCTGGTGGCCGCTTGGAACATTGCGGCCACGGGGTCCCTGGACCGGGTCGTGCTTTTGCGGCCTGTCACCCGGCGCCGAACCACCTTAGCTCCTTGGTTTTCCAAGGAGCTGAGGGTGATGAAGCGTCGGAAGAGATGCCTAGAGAGTGGTTGGAGAGCCACCCGCTCCGAGTCTGACCGGACACTGGTAAGGTCCTATTTGAAGACCTACCTAGTGGCGATAAGAGCGGCGAAACGTAATTATTTCTCCGCTCTTGTCGCGTCTGCAGATAACCGACCAGCCGCCCTGTTTGGGGTGACCTGCTCCCTTCTTCATCTGAGGGTGCGGGATGCTCCCTTGCAGGGTCGAGTGGAGGATTTTGGGTGTTATCTGCATGGGGCTCCCCTTGAGGTGCACCCGAAGACTTCAGCTTGTCCAGAATGCAGCCGCGCGGGCAGTTATGGGAACCTCGAGGTTTGCCCATGTAACACCGCTCCTGCGCGAGCTGCATTGGCTGCCTGTTGTCTTTCGGGTGCGCTTCAAGGTGTTGGTCATCATCTTTAAAGCGCTCCATGGCACGGGACCTAGCTATCTGCGGGATCGGATTCTGCCCCATACATCCCTGCGGCCGATTCGCTCCCACAGAAAGGGACTTCTCCGGGTGCCGTCCACTAGGCTATGCCAGCGGGCGACGCCCAGGGGAAGGGCCTTCTCTGTGGCGGGCCCGGCCCTCTGGAATGACCTGCCCCCCGAAATTAGAACAACTACGGACCTCCGCTCCTTCCGTCAAAAATTAAAAACGCACTTTTTCTGCTTGGCCGGCCTAGGTTAGTCATCTGTTTATTGTTTAATCGGGTTTTTAAGGGGTTTAGTTTTTAGTATTTTGGGTTTTTAGCGCAGGGATAAATTGTTTAATCTTGATTTTATTTATATTTATGTATATTTATGTTTGTATATTTTAATTCCCCTGTGCACCGCTCCGAGTCCCTTCGGGGAGAGGAAGCGGTCTATAAATTAATAATAATAATAATTATTATTATTATTATTATTATTATTATTATTATTATTATTATTATTATTATTATTATTATTATTATTATTATTATTATTATTATTATTATTATTATTATTATTATTATGATAAAATCGATCAGATTCGGGATGGGTTGGCCTCCGACTGGACTAGTTCAGACGAGCTGATGGAGGCAGTTCTTGAGAATGTCATCTGGGAGGAGTTCGATCCTGTGACTCCTGAGGACATGGACAGGGTGCTGGGCGGCTGAACATCACCACATGTTTATTGGACCCATGTCCCTCCTGGTTGGTACTGGCCTCCCGGGAGGTCACACGAGGCTGGCTCCAGGGAATTATCAACGCTTCTTTGAGGGAGGGGTTTCTGCCGGCCGCCTTGAAAGAGGCGGTGTTGAAGCCCCTCCTTAAGAAGCCCTCTCTGGATCCGGCTGTTTTGGCCAACTATCGTCCTGTCTCCAACCTTCGTTTTATCGCGAAGGTTGTTGAGAGTGTGGTGGCACGACAACTCCCTCAGCACCTGGATGAAGCTGTCTATCTGGACTCGCGCCAATCCGGCTTTCGGCCTGGGTACAGCACGGAGACGGCATTGGTCGCGTTGGTTGATGATCTCTGGAGGGCCCGGGATAGAGGTTGTTCATCTATCCTGGTCCTGTTAGATCTCTCAGCGGCTTTTTATACCATCGACCATGGTATCATGCTGCACCGGTTGAGGGGGTTGGGGGTGGGGGGCACCGTTTTACGGTGGTTCTCCTCCTATCTCTCTGACCGGTCGCAGTTCGTGTTGGCAGGGGGACAGAGGTCGACATCAAGGGGCCTCACTTGTGGGGTCCCACAAGGGTCGGTCCTCTCACCCCTCCTCTTCAACATCTATATGAAGCCGTTGGGTGAGATCATCCGTGGTTTTGGGATGGAGTTCCATCAGTACGCTGATGACACTCAGCTATACATCTCTACCCCGGACCACCCCACCAATGCCGTGGAAGTGATGTCCCGGAGTCTGAAGGCCGGGCGAGTCTGGATGGGGAGGAACAGGCTTCAACTCAACCCAACCAAGACTGAGTGGCTGTGGCTTCCGGCGTCATGGTATAGTCAGCTGATGCCATCTCTGACCATCGGGGGTGAGACATTGGCCCCCGCAGAGAGGGCTCGCAATCTGGGTGTCCTCCTGGACTCTCGGCTGTCTCTAGATCACATGACAGCCGTGGCCAGGGGGGCCTTCTATCAGGTCCGCCTGATACGCCAGTTGCACCCCTTTCTGGATCGTGACGCCTTACACACGGTCACCCAAGCCCTCGTCACCTCCCGCCTGGATATTGTAACGCTCTCTAAATGGGGCTTCCCATGAGGTGCACCCGGAGGCTCCAGTTAGTTCAGAATGCGGCCGCACGGGGGATTCTGGGAACATCTAGATGCTCCCATGTGACACCTCTCCTGCGTGAGCTGTACTGGCTGCCTGTGGCTTTCCGGGTGCGCTTCAAGGTACTAGTGACTATCTTGACAATTGACTTCCGGCTTCCGACAGCGACAGACGCGTTTTCAGGCGTGTCTGCCGCTTGCTACTCTGGTGGGCCCCCCCCCGGGGGCACAGGGGGTTTAGGTTTAGGTTAACAATCCTAGCGGATTATACTAAAAGAAATAAAGACCAGCTCTGGGGGGATATGGACCTAGTTTATAGAATTAATTCAGCATATGCTACAATAAATAACGTACCAAGAGAAGTACATATTAAGTTTCTAAGAAGGTCCACGAGGGATGAGATACTAAGGGCGCAATGGGGGGGGGGGGCTCTGAAATATCAAGATAATGACATTACCATTCTGAAGCAAATCCCCCCAAAAATTAGAGAGATAAGAAGGAAGTATTCCTTTTTATCTAAAAAGTTGTTTAAAAAAGGGATTTGGTTCAAATGGCTAATGCCTGAAGGAATGTTGGTTTTCTGGGAAGGGGGCAGAGTCAGAGTTAAAACGGTAGAAGAGGCTGAGGCCTTTCTTAAGAAACATTCCCTACTCCTGGAAGACGAAGAAGAGGGAACAGGAGGGGCCATGGCCCCGCCCACTGGCGGGAAAGAGAAAGAAGAAACAATAGCAAAGAGACTCAGATCTCAGAAATGAATAGATATTGGAAACATTACTGTAACCTGTGAAAAGGGATGGCAGGAAAAACAAATGATTGAATGTATGCATGTTAAAATATGATATATATGTATCTTTTGCCTATTATTTACTTTTTTTTAATATTGAATTTCTATGAAGCATCGGAGGTGACCAACATCCTCCACATGGAAGCCATTAAAATGTTTATCTGTTACCCTATATTACCCCTTTTCCCGAATATACTGTAAAACCCAATAAAATTGTTTTAAAACAAAAAAAAAAAAAAGGTACTAGTGACCATCTTTAAAGCGCTCCATGGCAAGGGACCTGGCTACCTGCAAGACCGCCTCCTGCTGCCAAATACCTCCCACCGACCAGTTCTCTCCCACAGAGAGGGCCTCTTCAGGGTGCCATCGGCCAGACAATGCCGGCTGGCGACCCCCAGGGGGAGAGCCTTCTCTGTGGCAGCTCCCGCCCTCTGGAATGACCTACCCCCTGGACTACGGACGATCTCGGACCTACATCTCTTCCGTCGGTCCCTGAAGACACATTTATTCTGTGCTGCCGGCATGTCGTAGTTTTAAAGAGATTTTAAAGTAATTTTAGCATGGGATTTTAAATATGTAGGCCAAATTTATTTAATATTTGTTAATATATTTTTAGATTTTGTATCACCGATTTTACTGTGGCTGTACACCGCCCTGAGTCCCGTAAGGGAGAAGGGCGGTATACAAATCAAATAAAACTAAAACTAAACTAAGTGACCAGCTGTCTGCAAGGAGCATAAATCCTTCCATTCCCAACTATCCAGTCAGAGCTGAAGCTTCTTGGATGAGAAGTAAAACGTCTTTAAAGAAAAAAACAGAAAGTCCAGTTGCCTCTTGAAAAAGCACCTTTGGGCCATTCAAATACTTACATGACCTTAACCTTATCCTTTCTTTATATCCAAAGGTGATTGTGAATCTACAAAACTGTTTAATTTTTAAAAAGCAATCTGATTAATTTTAAACATTCAGTTTAAAGATATACTCACGCTGTATGTGAATAAGCTGCTTTGGCATCTTAAATTCTCCAGGGTATATAGATTCATAATAAGCAATATTACTTTCTGCTTCTGGGACTGGTATAACCATATTATCCCGCTTCTCTCCATATACCTGTTGCGCTGAAATGGCCCGCTGGAGATGATGTTCCTACAGTTCATTAAAAAAAGATTAAAATTAATATAGCTATAAATAAATGTTATTGTGTAAACTGAACAGCTGAATTAATATTAAACTGTTTCAGCCAAGCATTTTTCTCTATATCCGTTATACTTTATAGATTCTCAGCCTCCACTGAAGTTATTACATTTTACAAGATAAAACTGGGAAATTTTGCCAAACGATTTCAGAATATATTTGTCAGTTTTATATGATGGTAGTCACTGTTTGAAATATATTTTAAGAGACAATAAAATGTAAATGAAACAAATTAAGCACTGATTGATTTTTCTTAAGATATTTTTGTTATGAAATAATTTGAATAAGTAGTTCTAGTAATCATGCAGGCAGAGCACCAGCTAAGCAGAATAATCCAAACCAGCCACAGGAATCTATGCTATCCCCCTCCCCCCCCCCATGCAACAAAATTTTTCTACTCCCGAAAGTAAATCTGCTGCCCTCTTATAATTAAGTTAAATTATCAGCTAACATATTCATTATTTTTAAGGAGAAATCTGTCTTAATGAAATGACAGAACATATCCTTGGTGCTGAATCACTCTTTCCCGTAACTTGTACTTAAGAGAAAAACTACCATTTGTTAAAGAAGTTGGTGCTCATATTTTGTTCACATTCATTAAACTGTGCCACTAGAGGGCAAACTTTTAAAAAGTATTTTCAACAATGAACAAAGTGTTAATTCCAACAGATTAAAATACAGTATCCTTCCAATGATGTTTTGCAATGGAATCCAATGTTAGAATAGGATAGGATAGGATAGGATAGGATAGGATAGGATAGGATAGAATTCTTTATTGGCCAAGTGTGATTGGACACACAAGGAATTTGTCTTTGCAGCATATGCTCTCAGTGTACATAAAAGAAAAGATACATTTTTCAAGAATCATAAGGTACAACACTTAATGATAGACATAGGGTACAAATAAGCAATCAGGAAACAATCAGTATCAATATAAATCATAAGGATACAAGCAACATAGTTACAGTCCTGCAGTCATAAGTGGGAGGAGATGGGTTTTACGAATGATGAGAAGACTAATAGTAATAGTAATGCAGCCTTAGTGAATAGTTTGAAAGTGGTGAGGGAATTATTTGTTTAGCAGAGTGATGGCGTTCGAGAAAAAACTGTTCTTGTCTTGGTGTGCAGTGCTGTATAGTCTCATTTTGAAGGTAGGAGTTGAAACAATTTATGTCCAGGATGCGAGGGGTTTGTAAATATTTTCACAGACCTCTTTTTGATTCGTGCAGTGTACAGATCCTCAATGGAAGGCAGGTTGACAGTAATTGTTTTTTCTGCAGTTCTGATTATCCTCTGAAGTCCGTGTCTGTCTTGTTGGGTTGCAGAACCAAACCAGACAGTTATAGAGGTGCAGATGACAGACTCAATAATTCCTCTGTAGAACTGTATCAGCAGCTCCTTGGGCAGTTTGAGCTTCCTGAGTTGGCGCAGAAAGAACATTCTTTGTTGTGCTTTTTTGATGTTTTTGATTTCAGGTGTCCATTTTAGATCTCGAGATATGATAGAACCTAGAAATGTACTTACTTACTTTACTTTTACTTTTATTAAATTTGTATAGGCATAATAAAACAGTAAAACATCCCATACAAAAATACATTAAAATACATTAAAACTAATTAAATTTAAGGGCCCGTTCTAAAAACCAAATAACCATATAAAAACAGGTAATAAAATCAACTAAAACCAATTAAAAAATTACAAACGATTAAAAGAAAACTACACCAGGCGGGCCGCATGCAAAGGTCTCTACTGTTGATACTGTGTTGTCTAGTATTTTAAGAGGTGGTATTATGGGAGGGTTTCTCCTAAAGTCTACCACCATTTCTATGGTTTTGAGTGTGTTCAGTTCCAGATTGTTCCGGTCACACCATGAAGCTAGTTGTTCAACCTCCCATCTGTATGTGGTTTCATTGTTGTCTCGAATGAGACCAATCACTGTTGTATCATCTGCAAACTTCAGTAGTTACTGCTGTTACTGCTAAACTAACAGTAGTTTCCAAATAGTCTTCAAGGGCAAACTTACATATAAGATATTCCAATAGTCTAAATGTGATTAATACTAGGCAAGAGGAGAGATATTATTCACCAAACCACATGGACTGGACAAACAATGCATCCTCACTACTGTTTTCTGAACCATTTGCAACATGTCATAATGATCAGCCAGACCCTCTTACAGATTCATACACATTTTTATAAATCATATTCATTCAGTTATTTTGGACTACAACTACATAAATCCTGACCACCAATCAAGCTAAAAAGTTTCATCAACGAATAATGTCACATGTGTTAAAGACAAAAGGTTGACCACGATAGTTATAAAATTGTATATTTTGATCCCATTTCTCATGTTCTCTTCTATTCTACCTTGTGCTGGTTCCAGTGATTTAACTGACTAAAACTCCAACCTATCAAAAACAGTACTATAAAAAGCAGACTAGGAATACAAGTTAAAACAGGCAAGAAAATTGTGAGAGCACCTGTCTACCTTAGATAGCAATAGCACTTAGACGTATATACCGTTTCACAGTGCTTTAAAGCCCTATCTAAGCAGTTTATAGAGTCAGCATATTGCCCCCAACAGTCTGGGTCCTAGATGAGTTCAAATCACCAGCACTAAATGGATTACAACCCAAGGGTCTGAAGGAACTGGCAGATGAGATCTCAGAACCACTGGTCTGTATCTTTCAAAGATCCTGCAGCACCGGGGAACTACCAGAGGACTGGAAAAAAGCTGATGTAGTTCCCATCTTCAAAAATGGAAAAAAAATAAATCCAGGAAACTACAGCCCAACCTGGGAAGATTCTAGAAAAGATAATAAAAAACCAGATCTGTGAATACCTAGAGGCAAACAAAGTCATAACCAAAAGCCAACATGGGTTTGTCAAAAACAGATCATGCCAGACTAATCTTATGCATTATTTGACAAAGTGACAAAATTAGTGGACCAGATAAATGCTGTGGATATAATTTACTTGGACTTCAGTAATGCATTTGATAAAGTAGAACACAACCTACTACTTGATAAGATAGAAAAATGTGGGTTAGACAGCATCACCACCAGATGGATTTATAACTGGCTGGCCAAACACAGTCAACGTGTAGTGCTTAATAGAACTTCATCTACATGGAGGGAAGTATGCAGTGGGGTACCCTAAGGCTCTGTTTTAGACTCAGTACTCTTTAACATCTTCATCAATGATTTGGACGAGGGGATAGATGGGGAACTCATCAAATTTGCAGACAACACCAAGCTGGCAAGAATAGCCAACACTACAGAAGATAGGCTTAAGATACAGGATTTTGATAGACTTGAACATTGGGCGCGATCTAACAAAATGATATTTAATGGTGAAAAAAGTAAGGTTCTACATTTACGCAAGGAGCGTTGGCTTACCTGAACGGTCTTCTCTGCATGCTGCGGGAGAGTCCAAGCATGAGTTGCCGTATTTTTCGGAGTATAAGACGCACCGGAGTATAAGACGCACCCAGGTTTTGAAGAGGCAATTTTTTTAAAAAAAGTAGGTAGGTAGATAGAGGGATAGAGAGGGAGAGAAAGAGAGAGAAATACAGTAGGTAGGTAGGTAGATGTTTCCAGGTGTATTTATCCATGTGCTGGAGAAGGAAATCGCTGTACTAAAACTTGCTTTCTGCTGGCACAGCACTTGACCAAGGTAATTCTCATCAATCCCTCTAACTCAGGGGTTCCCAAACTTGGCAGCTTTAAGACTTATGGACTTCAATTCCCAGAATTCTCCAGCCAGCTATGTCCACAAGCTATGCTGGCTGGAGAATTCTGGGAGTTGAAGTCCACAAGTCTTAAAGTTGCCAAGTAAATAAACAAAGATTTTTTTTGCACTCTGCAAACCTCCCTGTTTCACGAAAACGGGCCATTTTTATGTCAAATAAATTGCATGCATAGCCTTATGGAGGCTTATAGAGTGCTTGGGGGGGGGGGCAAAAACAGCCCATTGTAGGCTCATTTCTGCCCTCCCCAGCCTCCAGGAGCTCTATAAGGCTATGCACAGGGGGGTGGGGTTTCGGGAGGCAAAAAATGCTGTATTCTATGTATAAGACGCACCCAGATTTTCAGCCTCTTTTTAGAGGAAAAAAGGTGCGTCTTATACTCCGAAAAATACGGTAAATTCTGCCTATCTGCCCAGGACTGAATTGGAAATTTTTAGCCACGCCTCTGGTTCTGTATTAATCCAGTTTTTTCAACGAAGGCGTGGACCTGTCATGGGGTACAATAGCGGTTCCGTCATGTACCTCCAGAAGGTGTTTCAACCACAATGTTGCTGGAAGTTGGTGAGAGACCCCAGGGCGGGGTTGGACTCTCCTGCAACAGGTAAGCCAACACTCCTTCTCCTGTGCACTGCTTGGAGAGTCCAAGTTAAATGTCACTAGGGCGGGGAGCAACAACGGGAGAGTCAAGGGTCTCTCCACTGGAATGATTACCCTGAAGGACTCTTCTCCCAAACGCTGCCTCTACTGAGGCGAACCTGTCCAGCTTACAGTTCTGTACGAACGGAGACAGTAACGTCTAGGTCGCCGCTCTGCAGAACTCCTCTATGAGCACTTGAGTCGCCCAGGCTGTAGTGGTTGCAGCGCTCCTAGTGGAGTGGACTGTGATATGGCATGGTACCGGCCTGGCCTGGTGTTCATAGGTGAGGGCGATACAAGCACACAACCAGTAGCCAATGGTCAAAGAGGTGACCTTGAGTCCCATAGATGCCAGCTGGAAGGATATGAAAACTGATTCAGAGCGCCTGAATGCTGCTGTGTGTTTAACGTATCTGCGCAGGGCCCTGCAAAAGTTGAGCATCTGCCATTGTTTCGCCCTTGGATGCTTGGGATTAGGGCAAAAGTCTGGTAGGATGCCCTCCTGGGCCCTGTGGAACCAGGAGTTGATTTTGGGAAGGAAGGAAGGAAGGGTTCAAGGGGAGAACCACCCTGTCCGGGTAGATGATGCATAACTCCTCCCTGACTAAGAGGGCCGCCAGCTCCGAAATCCTCCTTGCAGAGGTGATAGCTATGAGGAAGGCGATATTAAGGATTAGATGTTTAATGCTGGACGATCGCAAAGGTTCAAAGGGCAGACTGGTAAGTGCCAACGGGCTCCCAGGTTGGATAGCTATGGACTGGGGGTCGTAGGTTTGCAGCCCCTTTAAGGAAACTTCTGACCCTGGGATGTCGCCCAAGCGATAGATGGTCGTTGGGAGCCAAAATCGTGGATAACACCGCCACCTGGCGCCAGAGCGTGTTGGGAGCCAACCCCTGATCCAAGCCCTCCTGTAAAAAGTCCAAGATCTGTGGGATTGAAGCAGAAACTGACTCAATCTGTGTCTTCACGCACCACCTGGAGAATGCGGCCCAAGTGGAGTCGTAGATTCTGGCTGTGGAAGCCCACCTGGATGCTTGTATGGTTTAGATGACCTTGTTGGAGAGTATGTCCCTCTTCAGGAGGTCCTCCTCAAGTGCCAGACAGCCAACTGGAGCCACTGGGGCTCCGGATGGAGGAAGGCCCCCTGGCTGAGAGATACCTTGTTCTTAGAAATTTGCCAGGGCAAGACAATGAAGAGACTGATGAGATCGGCGAACTAAGGAGAACCTCTGCCCTCTCCGTCAGGATCTTCCGAATCACCCTGGGGATGAGAGGTAACACTGGGAACGTGTACAGGAGCCCGGGAGGCCAGCAACAATGGAGGGCGTTGACTCCCTCCACTCGGGGGGAGCGGAATCTGGAGAAAAAAACTGGGAAGGTATGTGTTCTCTGGGGTGGCAAAGAGGTCGACTTGCAGACAGCTGAATCTCTGGGACAGCTGGTAGAAGAGATCCGGGTGCAGGTGCCACTCCGACTGATCGATGGTGGCCCTGCTCAGCCAGTCTGCTTGAACTTTGTTCACCCTGGAAATGTGTTTCACTCGAAGAGAACAAAGATGCTTTTCAGCCCACCTTCCCAGGGCCTCAGACTCTGCCATCGGGGACCTGGATCGGGTGCCCCCCTGGTGGCTGGCATGTGCCTTTGTCACTAGGTTGTCCATGAGGATCATTATGTGCTGGCCCTTTATGTCCATCTGGAAATGTGGAAGGGCAAGCCTCACTGCTTTCAACTCCAGTCAATTGATACTGTGAGTTAAGTCCTTGGTGGACCACCTGCCCTGCGCTATTTGGTTGAGCAGGTGGGCGCCCCAGCCGACCAGGCTGGCGTCAGTCAAGATGATCAGGTGATCTGGCTCTATGAAGAGACTGCCCTTCGACAGTGCAGGGGATTGCTACCATCACAGGGAATGCTGAACTTTCCCAGGAACTGGAACCATGGCTGATGAATTGCTGGCATTGGCTCTTTGATGAGGCAAAAGGAACCATTGGAGCTGTTGTGAGTGTAGTCTTGCCCTCGGCACGATGGAAAGGCAGGCTATCATTTTGCCAAGGAGTTGAGACAGCAGTACAATGGGGATTTTTCACGATTCTCGAACCTGGTGCACCAGAGCCCTGATGCTGGTGAGACAGTCTGGTGACAGGAAGACTTGGCAGTCCACAGTGTTGATTATGGCACCGAGATGTAGCATCCTGGTGGTGGGGACTACATGACTCTGGGGGATCCATGATCTTGAAGGGTTCTCATTGTGATTTGGAGGTCTAATGCCGCTTGCGAGTGGGATGACGAGTGTATGAGTATGGCGTCCAGGTAGCATTGGAGCCGCACTGGAACGAGATCTGAAGAAGGCTGCTACCGCTGCCAATATCTTTGTGAAGGTCCTGGGGGCCAATGACAGGCTGAATGGCAGAGCCCTGTATTGGTAATGGTGACCCGCATAAAAAAATCTCAGGAACCTTCGGTGCGCTCTGCGAATTGGGATGTGAAGATACACTTGAGATCTATGGATGTTAAAAGATCTCCTGGCCTGATGCAGCCCAGGATTGATTGGAGAGACTGCATCTTGAAGCGTTTGTATGCAAGATAAAAATTGGGCTTCTTCAAATCTAATATTACTCTCCACCCCACCAAACTCTTTGGGACTAGAAAGACAATAGAGTAAAATCCCAATCCCTCCTGTCCCACTGGCACTGGTTCTATGGCACTGATTTCCCGCAAGTGGAGTATCTCATGCTCCATGAAAGCTTTCTTGATCGGGCAGGAGGGGGATGGGGCAACGAATGACGTGGCATGGAGGGGAGGAGATGAACTCCAGGGTCAGACCTATTTTCATTGTTTGTAATAACCATTGGTGTGACATGATCCACTCCCATCGGGTGTGGAACAGTTGTAGTCACCCTCCAATGGGAGCCATTAGTTGGTGGTCATTTATAGCGACGGAAGGGCCTGGAACCTGACCCCCCTCGAAATGGGTGCTTGGAAAAGGACTGCTGCCTGCCCTTGTCCCAAAAGGACTGTCGGTCCTGGAATTGGTCAGTCCTCTGAACATAGGGGTGCTGGAAGGAGGACGCACCCAAGTTTGACTCGGGAGCACGAAAGGCCTGCTTCCTAAAGTATGGGGGTGCTCTACGTTCAGCTCTCCTAGTGACCAAGGGCAAAACCTTCCTCTTGTCCTTATTCTCTATAAGGACTGGGTCCAGGGCACCCCCAAATAGTTTGCCTCCCTTGAAGGGGGCAGAGGCCAATTTCCACTTGGACCTAATCTCTGCATTCCAATGCCAAAGCCACAGAAGGCGCCGTGAGGTGACATTGGATGCTAGAGCTCTAGATGCAAATTTTGCAGCATTAAAAGTGGTGTCCGCCGTATACTCAGCCGCTGTTATGATCTTATTCACATTCTGTCTTAATCTGTTGTCCCCGGCCAGGAGCTTAGACAGGAGCTACCTAAGCCAAAGGAGCAAGGCCCTAGAGAAAAAGGACGCTGAAGTGGACGCGTTAATCGCCCAAGCCGCCGCCTGATGAGTCTTATGGTAGTCTTTTTCTGCCCTCTTGTCCTCCAACTTCAGCCCTTCCAGAAGTTCAGGGAGCAGGACTGAGGACGAAGTAAGTGCTGCAACAGGGGCATCCACAAGGGGCAATTTCAAGAGCTCCTCCAAGCTCGGACCCACAGTGTACAACCTCCTGTCACTGCCGCTAGGTGTGGCTAGGGTCCCTGGCTGCTCCCACTACCATGTCCATAAATAACGTAGGAGCAAGTACAATCTCCTGAGCCTTGATAGGCTCATCAAAAATACCCTCACTTGGATCAGAAGTTTCAGACGTGGCCTGATCAGGGGCTGAGACACCCATGTGGGTGGAGGCCTTTGCCTTGTTCAATATAGACTTAAACAAGGTGCGTTTAAACAGGCCCGAAAAGGCAGGTTTGTCAGGAACTGCCCCTTCGTCACCTGATAACTCTTGTTCTCAGATGGAATCCTTGCTGTCCAGGGAGGAATGGAGAGAAGGCCTCTGCCCCTGGGCATCCTGAGAAGGACGGGTTGGTGCCGACTAGCACACTGATGCAGGCCCTCTGTGATGCCTTGAGAGATGGCCCTGGCAATGACCTCTTGCATTTCTAATGAGAGAGCTGGTTCCTGATCCTCTGCAGGACGGGTCCCCATTGCAGGCTGAGCAATGGGATGCTGAGGAGTCAGAGGCCTCGCTGAAGCCTGTTCCTCCTCTGTCTCTAAAGGGCAATCAAACAGACCAGCATGGTCTGTCATGAATGGCCTGGGGGAGCCCATAGTGGCCAACGAGATGTCAGGGGAAAGATCCTGGGTCTCTTCACTGTCTGAAATGGGATGGCTGACTGGAGGTGGGGCTTGAGCCTCAGGTGAACCTCGCCTGGGAGAACCATGGGCAACTGCAGCCAACTGGCGTTGGGCCTTGGCAAATTGCTTCTCCAACTCCTTCTGGCACCGGAGATCCTCCCTGTCCTACCCCTTGGCCTGCCTCTTCTCCCATGTGCGATGAGGCTTGGTCCCTTGTAAGGCCTCCCTAGCTGCCTTGCCAGCCTGTCTGGAAAAGGCCCTGCTGGTGGATGGGACTGGCTGCTGTAAGTCCTTGACTGTGCTTTCTGTCATGGTAGAGTGTGGGCAGGGGCAGGGCTTGCTCCACTCACCACCTGGTTGCAAACGTGGAGGGAGGAAAAGTTGTGCCCTTCGGTGCAGAGTTGAGGCCGAGGAGAAAAAAGATGGTGCTGGTCCAAATGTCCTTTTGGCGTGAACCAGATTAGCTCCCAGCACACGTTGCACATCAATCTCCAAGGAAATGGCCGAGGTGGTCAGAAACTCTGCTGCTGCCCAATGCGCCTTTGCATGCAAGAACTAACTTGCCAGCAATCTGGACAGGAGAGCTCCACAATCTGTAAAAGAGTGAGGCTGGTCGGGTCAGCAAGAGGCAATGGGTGGGAAAATTCAAAACCAAAATGGCCACTGCATTCCGAAAAATTGCCTAAACCCTCGGCGCCTACGGCCTGAACATTTTGCCAGGCGCGGCTGCAAGTAGCCTGGTCCTCGAAGCTCTGACTGCTTCAAAGCCTAGGACTTCTGCAGCTGTGTGAGCATCAGCACTCCGACCCACACGCAGAAGATAGTAGCCACCCCCGAGAGCCCGAGCGGAACCCAGGACACTGGTGCCAAAAAAAGGGGAAAAAGAAAAAAGGTTTTCCCAAGCCTGCTGTAACAGAAAATATGAAGAAAATTCAAAAGGAGAAAAAAGGGGGGGAAAGGTTGTTTTAAATTGGAGAGTCCAAGCTATCTGTTCAAAACTGCAGGAAACTCTTTAGATGCATCTACTGGGCTAGACTGAATTGAAAAAAAGTGGATTAATACAGAACCAGAGGTATGACTAAAGATTTGCAATTCAGTCCTGGGCAGATAGGCAGAATTTAACCCATGGTTGGACTCTCCAAGCAGCGCACAGGAGAAAAACAAAATGCACAGGTATAGTATAGGTGATAACTGACCCAATAGTTCCCTGAAAATGAGACCTCCCTGGATAATAACTTGTCCTCCTCAGGGTGCCGTCAGCCAGGAGAGGGAGAAATACAGTAGGTAGGTAGGGGGATAGAAAAAGAAAGGGAGAAATACAGAAGGAAGGAAGGAAGGAAGGAAGGAAGGAAGGAAGGAAGGAAGGAAGGAAGGAAGGAAGGAAGATAGAGGGATAGGAAGGAAGGAAGGAAAAAAGGAAGGTGGGTAGGTAGGGAAGGAGAGGGAGAAATAGAGTAGGTAGGTAGGTAGAGGGAAATAAATACAGTAGGGGGATAGAGGGATAGAGAGGGAGAGGGAGAAATACAGTAGGTAGGTAGGGGAGGAGAGGGATAGAGAGGGAGAGGAAGAAATACAGTAGGTAGGTAGGTAGGGAAGGAGAGGGAGAGAGAGGGAGAGGAAGAAACACAGTAGGTAGGTAGGTAGGTAGGTAGGTAGGTAGGTAGGTAGGTAGAGGGAATGAGAGAGAGAGAGAGAAATACAGTTGGCAAGTAGGTAGGTAGATAGGTAGAGTGATGGAGAGGGAGAGGGAGAAATACGGTAGGTAGGAAGGGAGGGAGGGAGGGAGAGGGATAGAGAGGGAGAGGGAGAAATACGGTAGGTAGGTAGGTAGGTAGAGGGAAGGAGAGGGAGATATACAATAGGTAGGTATGTAGGTATGTATGTAGGTAGGTAGGTAGGTAGGTAGGTAGGTAGGTAGAAGGATAGAGAGAGAGGGAGAAATATAGTAGGTAGAGAGAGGGATATAGAGGGAGAGGGAGAAATACAGTAGGTAGGTAGGTAGAGGGATAGAAATACAGTAGGGGGATAGAGGGAGAGAGAGGGAGAGGGAGAAATACAGTAGGTAGGTAGGTAGGGAAGGAGAGGGATAGAGAGGGAGAGGAAGAAATGAAGTAGGGAGGGAGGAAGAGGGATACAGATACAATACAATACAATAGAATACAATAGCAGAGCTGGAAGGGACCTGGTAGGTCTTCTAGTCCAACCCCCTGCGTAGGCAGGAACCTTATACCATTTCAGACAAATGGCTATCTAAAATGGTATAAGGTTCCTGCCCTCTAGATCTCCCAGATCTAGAGGGAGATATACAGTCGGTAGGTTGGTAGGTAGGTAGAAGGATAGAGAGGGAGAAATACAGTAGGTAGGTAGGTAGGTAGAGGGATAGAGAGGGAGAGGGAGAAATACAGTAGGTAGGTAGGTATGTATGTAGGTAGGTAGAGGGATAGAGAGGGAGAGGAAGAAATACAGTAGGGTGGTAGGTAGGTAGGTAGGTAGGTAGGTAGGTAGGTAGGTAGGTAGGTAGGTAGGTAGGTGGAATGAGAGAGAGAGAGAAATACAGTTGGCAGGTAGGTAGGTTGATAGGTAGAGTGATGGAGAGGGAGTGGGAGATGTACAGTAGGAATGTCGGTAGAGGGATAGAGAGGGAGAGGGAGAAAAACAGTAGGGAGGGAGGGAGGGAGGAAAAGGGATACAGAGGGAGATGGAGACGTAGGTAGAGGGATAGAGAGAGAAATACAGTAGGTAGGTAGGTAGGGAGGGAGGTAGAGTGATAGCGAGGGAGATGAGAAAAACAGTAGGTAGGTAGGTAGCTAGAGGGATAGAGAGGGAGAGGGAGAAATACGGTAGGTAGGGAGGGAGGGAGGGAGGGAGGGAGGGAGGGAGAGGGATAGAAAGGGAGAAATACAGTAGGTAGGTAGAGAGAGATATACAGTCGGTAGGTTGGTAGGTAGAAGGATAGAGAGAGAGGGAGAAATACAGTAGATAGGTAGGTAGAGGGATAGAGAGGGAGAGGGAGAAATACAGTAGGTAGGTAGGTAGGTAGAGGGATAGAGAGGGAGAGGAAGAAATACAGTAGGTAGGTAGGTAGGTAGGTAGGTGGAATGAGAGAGAGAGAGAGAAATACAGTAGGTAGGTAGGTAGGTAGGTAGGTAGGTAGGTAGAGGGATGGAGAGGGAGTGGGAGATGTACAGTAGGTATGTAGGTAGAGGGATAGAGAGGGAGAGGGAGAAATACAGTAGGTAGGTAGGTAGGTAGAGGGATAGAGAGAGAGGGAGAAATATAGTAGGGAGGGAGAGGGAGGGATAGAGAGGGAGAGGGAGAAATACAGTAGGTAGGTAGGTAGGTAGGTAGGTAGGTAGGTAGGTAGGTAGAGGGATAGAGAGGGAAAAGGAGATATACAATAGGTAGGTATGTAGGTATGTAGGTATGTAGGTAGGTAGGTAGGTAGAGGGATAGAGAGAGAGGGAGAAATATAGTAGGGAGAGGGAGAAATACAGTAGGTAGGTAGGTAGGTAGAGGGATAGAGAGGGAGAGGAAGAAATACAGTAGGTAGGTAGGTAGGTAGGTAGGTAGGTAGGTAGGTAGGTGGAATGAGAGAGAGAGAGAAATACAGTAGGTAGGTAGGTAGGTAGGTAGGTAGGTAGGTAGGTAGGTAGGTAGAGGGATGGAGAGGGAGTGGGAGATGTACAGTAGGTATGTAGGTAGAGGGATAGAGAGGGAGAGGGAGAAATACAGTAGGTAGGTAGGTAGGTAGGGAAAGAGAGGGATAGAGAGGGAGAGGGAGAAATGCAGTAGGTAGGTAGGTAGGTAGGTAGGTAGGTAGGTAGGTAGGTAGAGGGATAGAGAGGGAGAGGAAGAAATACAGTAGGTAGGTAGGTTGATAGGTAGAGTGATGGAGAGGGAGTGGGAGATGTACAGTAGGAATGTCGGTAGAGGGATAGGGAGGAAGAGGGAGAAAAACAGTAGGTAGGGAGGGAGGGAAAGGGATACAGAGGGAGATGGAGACGTAGGTAGGTAGGTAGAGGGATAGAGAGGGAGAAATACAGTAGGTAGGTAGGTAAGTAGGTAGGTAGGTAGGGAGAGGGATAGAGAGGGAGAGGGAGAAATACAGTAGGTAGGTAGGTAGGTAGGTAGGTAGGTAGGTAGGTAGGTAGGTAGAGGGATAGAGAGGGAGAGGGAGATATGCAATAGGTAGGTAGGTAGGCAGGCAGGCAGGCAGGTAGGTAGGTAGGTAGGTAGGTAAGTAGATATGTAGGTAGAGGGATAGCGAGGGAGATGAAAAAACAGTAGGTAGGTAGGTAGGTAGGTAGAGGGATAGAGAGGGAGAGGGAGAAATACGGTAGGTAGGTAGGTAGGTAGGTAGGTAGGTAGGTAGGTAGGTAGGTAGAGGGATAGAGAGGGAGAGGGAGAAATACAGTAGGTAGGTAGGTAGGTAGGTAGGTAGGTAGGTAGGTAGGTAGGTAGGTAGGTAGAGGGATATAGAGGGAGAGGGAGAAATACAGTAGGTAGGTAGGTAGAGGGATAGAAATACAGTAGGGGGATAGAGGGATAGAGAGGGAGAAATACAGTAGGTAGGTAGGTAGGGAAGGAGAGGGATAGAGATGGAGAGGAAGAAATAAAGGAGGGAGGGAGGGAGGGAGGGAGGGAAGAAGAGGGATACAGAGGTAGAGGGAGATATACAGTCGGTAGGTTGGTAGGTAGAAGGATAGAGAGAGGGAGAAATACAGTAGGTAGGTAGGTAGGTAGGTAGGTAGGTAGGTAGGTAGGTAGGTAGAGGGATAGAGAGGGAGAGGAAGAAATACAGTAGGTAGGTAGGTAGAGGGATGGAGAGGGAGAGGGAGAAATACAGTAGGTAGGTAGGTAGGTAGGGAAGGAGGGATAGAGGGGGAGAAGAAGAAATACAGTAGGTAGGAAGGTAGGTAGAGGGATAGAGAGGGAGAGGGAGAAATACAGTAGGTAGGTAGGTAGGTAGGTAAGGAGAGGGATAGAGAGGGAGAGGAAGAAATACAGTAGGTAGGTAGAGGGATAGAGAGGGAGAGGGAGAAATACAGTAGGTAGGTAGGTAGGTAGAGGGATAGAAAGAGAAAGGGAGAAATACAGAAGGTAGGTAAGTAGGTAAATAGGTAGGTAGGTAGGTAGGTAGGTAGGTAGGTAGGTAGGTAGGTAGGTAGGTAGGTAGAAGGATAGAGAGGGAGAGGGAGAAGTACAGTAGATAGATAGGTAGGGAAGGAGAGGGATAGAGCGAGAGGAAGAAATACAGTAGGTATGTAGGTATGTATGTATGTATGTAGGTAGGTAGGTAGGGGGATAGAGAGAGGAAGAAATACAGTAGGTAGGTAGGTAGGTAGGTAGAGGGATAGAGAGGGAGAGGGAGAAATACAGCAGGTAGGTAGGTAGGTAGGTAGGGGGATAGAGGGAGATGGAGAAATACAGTAGGTAGGTAGAGGGATAGAGAGAGAGAAATACAGTGGGTAGGTAGGTAGATAGGTAGGTAGAGAGATAGAGAGAGAGGGAATATATAGTAGGTAGGTAGGTAGGTAGGTAGAGGGATAGAGAGGGAGATATACAATAGGTAAGATAGGTGGGTAGGTAGGGGGATAGAGGGAGAGGGAGAAATACAGTAGGTAGGTAGGTAGGTAGGTAGGTAGGTAGGTAGGTAGGTAGGTAGGTAGCGGGATAGAGAGGGAGAGGGAGATATACAATAGGTAGTTAGGTAGGTAGAGGGATAGAGAGGGAGAGGGAGAAATACAGCAGGTAGGTAGGTAGGGGGATAGAGAGGGAGAGGGAGATATACAAGAGGTAGGTAGGTGGGTAGGTAGGGGGATAGAGGGAGAGGGAGAAATACAGTAGGTAGGTCGAGGGATAAAGAGAGAGAAATACAGTGGGTATGTAGGTAGATAGGTAGGTAGAGAGATAGAGAGAGAGGGAATATATAGTAGGTAGGTAGGTAGGTAGAGGGATAGAGAGGGAGATATACAATAGGTAGATAGGTGGGTAGGTAGGGGGATAGAGGAAGAGGGAGAAATACAGTAGGTAGGTAGGTAGGTAGGTAGGTAGGTAGGTAGGTAGGTAGGTAGGTAGGTAGGTAGGGGGGTAGAGAGGGAGAGGGAGATATACAATAGGTAGGTAGGTGGGTAGGTAGGGGGATAGAGGGAGAGGGAGAAATACAGAAATACGGAAGATGGCTTCCCTTTGTTCTCAATTGAAAACTTCCCTGACCCAGTGAAAGCAGTCTCACAGTGTTTTTGAAACAGCTAAATGGACAATTTACTTTCTACCACTCCCAAGAAGCCCTCGGTGACTCTCCCAAAGTGGATTATTCTTTTTTTATAGAGGATTAATTTTCTTCTCTGGTCTTTATTGCGGCTTTGGATTTGAATTTTGAACTGAACTTTTCTCCTGCACCTTGGACGTTTCTGACTGCTCACTTCTCTGACGCCATTTTTATTGTACAATTATAAAGAACAATGGCACATAGAAAACCTCCAGCTGGAAAGTCCCTTTCTGCCCCATCATCTGCCAGATCCAGTCCGATCTCACAACAAGGGAAAATCACTGAGATGTTCCAAAAAGAATCAACTGGAGAGACTTCCCAAGAACCTACCACCAAAGAGATGCTGCAGGAGATAATGATAGAAATACGAGAAATTAGAAAGGACTTGACAAGATTTAAAATTAGAAATGCGAGAGACAAAAGGAAATACAATAGAAAAAAACAAAAAATTGAGGTGTTAGAGAAAGGGGCAGAGGAGACGAAGGAGGAGTTAGGAGAAATATGAAAAGAAACGGGAGAAATTACTATGCACATGTCAAAAATTGAGTTTGAGAGAACGTCTTTTTTCCTCAGATTTCAGAATGTTCCTGAAGAGGAAGGGGAGGACCTTAGGGACTTAATGAGCATAATTTTAGCAGATTTTATAAAAAAAAACAAAGAATATATTTGGGGGGAAATAGACATGATCTATAGAATTAATTCTACATATGCCAGGATAAATGATGTACCAAGAGAAATTCATATTAAATTTTTAAGAAGATTTACAAGGGATGAGATACTGAGGGCACAACGGGGTGGGTCATTAAAATATCAAGATAAGGAGATCACTATATTGAAGCAGATTCCAAAAATTTTTTGAGAGATTAGAAGGAAATATTCCTTCCTATCTAAAAAGCTATTTAAAAAAGGAATCTGGTTTAAATGGTTGATGCCTGAGGGATTGCTGGTATACTGGGAAGGGGGTAGAGTCAGAATTAAAACAGTAGGAGAGGCGGAGGCTTTTCTTAGAAAGCACTCCCCACTCCTAGAAGAAAGAGATGGAACAGGGGGAGCCGCGGCTCCACCTATTGAAGAGAAGGAGCAAGAAGACACTATTGCTAAGAGACTTAGATCTCAAAAATAAGTATGTTTTGAAATTCACTATAACTAAGATGGATGCTTAAAAAAAATAATAATGATTGAATGTATGAAATGTAATATGATATATATAATTCTCACCACTATATATATATATATATTTTTTTTTTGTATTGAAAAAGTTTTATTGGTTTTACATTTTTTCTGTAGGGTGGGGTAAGGGATACAAAGAAATTTTGAGAGCATTCACGTCAAAGTCGTCGGCCCTTCCGGGACCTCAAAATACATTGATAACAATTTAAAAAAAAACATTTTTCATAACACTACAAAGTGAGAGCAAGTACATATACCTAAATTCTCAGTTCTATGCTGTCAGACATTTACAAAAAATCCAAATACAAATATTATGCAAAATTAATCAGAAAAAATCAAGGCAAAGTTATTTTTTCGATCTAAGTCTCTTGGCAATTGTATCTTCTTTTTCTCCTCCCTGGCCCCGAGTGGGCGGGGCCGTGGCCCCCTCCATCCCCCCTGGATCTTCCCCCAGGATAGAGGAATGTTTTTTAAGAAAGGCTTCCGCCTCAACAACTGTTTTAATCCTCACTCTTCCTCCTTCCCAGAACACCAGCATCCCTTCGGGTGTCACCCACTTGAACCAAATCCCGTGATCAAACAATGTTTTAGACAAGAAGGAAAATTTCCTTCATGCATCTCTAATCTTTCTTGGGATCTGCTTCAAGATAGCAACCTCTTTTTGTTGGTAGATTAATGGACTACCTCTCTGCACTTTCAGGATTTCTTCTCTGGTTGACCTTCTAACAAATTTCACATGTATCTCTCTAGGTACTTCATTTATCCTGGCATATGCTGAGTTAATTCTGTAGGCTAGGTCAATGTCCCCCCTGATCTCATCCTTAGGTTTATGTAAATAGTCTGCTAAAATTGTGCTCATAAGATCAGGGAGGCATTCACCAGATTCCTCAAAAACATTCTGAAATCTCAAAAAATATGTCATTCTTTCCATATCAATCCTAGACACATGCCCATTTATTTCCACAACTTCATTAGTAACATTTTTAATCTCTCCCTTAGCCCCCACCAGCCCCCCTTCCAATTCTTCGTTCTTCTGTGTGTTTTCCAGCACTTGAATCCGTGTATCCAATAACTCCTTCTTGAAGTTAATATTTTCTGCCCTCTGGGCCTTAATTTCTTGTACCAAAGTTTGTATAACAGATTCAAGAGAAGCCATCCTTTGTTCTAAACTTGCCAGTGCTGTTTCTTGTGCCATGATTAGTTGTTAAAATCAATGCCACTAAAATGGCGTTTTTTGGGTGGGGCTGGTGAGGCAATCCAGGAGCCAAAAGTTCAGTTCAGGGTTGTAGAGTTGTAAAGTTCAGGAACCAAGAGAGAAGCAATTTTCCAACTCAATAAATATAATAGTGAAGGTACTCCAGAAAAGAAATCACAAATCCAAAAAGAAAAAAAAATTCTTCATTAATATCCAGAGGAAGTCCAAATTGCAAAGAGACGCTGGGAATTTTCCATAAGTGAAATAGTCAGGCAGGGACAAAGAGAAGCCACCATCCACCGCCCAAGCTCAGAGCCCAGAGGAGAGAGTGGTAAAATAAATTGTTTCAGCCAGACCTAGAAACATTGTTGCAAACAACCGCAGATCACTTTCCCTTGCTGCAAACAGTCAGGATTAAAAATTTCCGCTTTCTCGCCACGAGAAGCCATTTCCAAGTGCCGCTTAAGTCCGAGGGGTTTTTTTTAGGAACAAACACCCCCCTCCCAGTCCTTTCAGCCCGGCTGACAGCAAAAAAAAAAAAGTTTTTAAACACTCACTCTCCCCTCGCAGCTGAAGCCTCGGGAAGCCTTCCGACTCATCCGTTTAGCCCTCTTCATAAATGCGAATGGCGCCGTCTTCCTTTGGCGAAGGGAGAACCCCCCGCAGCATGTTCTCCTTCACCTAAGCCGAAGACAAGGGTCGCCTCCCCCACCGCCGTGGGGGGGAGCGTCCCAGGCAAGCCGGCTTTACGGGAGACCCCCAAACAAGGGGCGTCTCGCCCCCGGGGGGGGGGGGGGGCAGAAAAAGAAACAAAACGGCGAGCGAGCGCTAGGCTCGCCCGTCGCCGCTGGAGCCGGAACCGGAAGTCTCCAATATATAATTTTTATGAACTCCCGGAGGCGATCACCGACCCCGACACGGAAATCCTAAAATGTTATCATTGAACCCTACCATTTCCCCTTTTCCTATATAATTGTAAAAACCAATAAAATTGTTTGGAAAAAAAAAGAGAGGGAGGGAGATATACAGTAGGTAGGTAGGTAGGTAGGTAGGTAGAGGGATAGAGAGAGAGGGAGAAATACAGTAGGTAGGTAGGTAGGTAGAGGGATAGAGAGGGAGAGGGAGAAATACAGTAGGTAGGTAGGAAGGTAGGTAGAGGGATAGAGAGAGGGAGGGAGAAATACAGTAGGTACATAGGTAGTTAGAGTGATGGAGAGGGAGTGGGAGATGTACAGTAGGTAGGTAGGTAGAGGGATAGAGAGGGAGAGGGAGAAATACAGTAGGTAGGTAGGTAGGTAGGTAGAGGGATAGAGAGGGAGAGGAAGAAATACAGTAGGTAGGTAGGAAGGTAGGTAGAGGGATAGACAGGGAGAGATACAGTAGGTAGGTAGGTAGAGAAGGAGAGGAAGAAATACAGTAGGCAGGTAGGTAGGCAGGTAGGTAGAGGGATAGAGAGGGAGAGGGAGGTACACAGTCAGTAGGTAGAGGGATAGATAGGGAGAGGGAGAAATAAAGTAGGTAGGTATGTAGGGAAGGAGAGGGATAGAGAGGGAGAGGAAGAAATACAGTAGGTATGTATGTATGTAGGTAGGTAGGTAGAGGGATAGAGAGGGAGAGGGAGATATACAGTAGGTAGGATGGTAGGTAGAAGGATAGAGAGAGAGGGAGAAATACAGTAGGTAGGTAGGTAGAGGGATAGAAGGAAATACAGTAGGTAGGTTGGTAGGGAAGGAGAGGGATAGAGAGAGAGAGAGGGAGAAATACAGTACGTAGGTAGGTAGAGGGGTAGAGAGAAAGGGAAAAATACAGTAGGTAGGTAGAGGGATAGAGAGGGAGAAATACAGTAGGTAGGTAGGAAGGGAGAGGGATAGAGAGGGAGAGGGAGAAATACAGTAGGTAGGTAGGTAGAGGGAAAGAGAGAGAGGGAGAAATACAGTAGGTAGGTAGGTAGGTAGGTTGTGAGAGGGTTAGAGAGGGAGAAATGCAGTAGGTAGGTAGGTAGAGGGATAGAGAGGGAGAAATACAGTTGGTTGGTTGGTAGGTAGGTAGGGTGAGGGATAGAGAGGGAGAGGAACAAATACAGTAGGTAGGTAGGTAGGTAGGTAGGAAGAGGGATAGAGAGGGAGAGGAAGAAATACAGTAGGTAGGTAGGTAGGTAGGTAGCTGGTAGGTAGGTAGAGGGATAGAGAGGGAGAGGGAGAAATACAGTAGGTATGTATGTATGTATGTATGTACGTAGGTAGGTAGGTAGGTAGGTAGGTAGGTAGGTAGGTAGGTAGGTAGAGGGATAGAGAGGGGGGGAGAAATACAGTAGGTAGGGAGAGGGATATAGAGGGAGAGGGAGAAATACAGTAGGTAGGTAGGCAGACAGGTAGGTACGTACGTAGGTAGGTAGGTAGAGGGATACACAGGGAGAGGGAGATAAACATTAGGTAGGTAGGTAGGTAGGTAGGTAGGTAGGTAGGTAGGTAAGAAGAGGGATAGAGAGGGAGAGGAAGAAATACAGTAGGTAGGTAGGTAGGTAGGTAGGTGGTAGGTAGGTAGAGGGATAGAGAGGGAGAGGGAGAAATACAGTAGGTATGTATGTATGTATGTAGGTAGGTAGGTAGGCAGGTAGAGGGATAGAGAGGGGGGGAGAAATACAGTAGGTAGGAAGGGAGAGGGATATAGAGGGAGAGGGAGAAATACAGTAGGTAGGTAGGTAGAGGGATAGAGAGGGAGAAATACAGTAGGTAGGTAGGTAGAGGGATAGAGAGGGAGAGGGAGAAATACAGTAGGTAGGTAGGTAGAGGGAAAGAGAGAGAGGGAGAAATACAGTAGGTAGGTAGGTAGGTAGGTTGTGAGAGGGATAGAGAGGGAGAAATGCAGTAGGTAGGTAGGTAGAGGGATAGAGAGGGAGAAATGCAGTTGGTTGGTAGGTAGGTAGGGTGAGGGATAGAGAGGGAGAGGAACAAATACAGTAGGTAGGTAGAGGGATAGAGAGGGAGAGGGAGAAATACAGTAGGTAGGTAGGTAGAGGGAAAGAGAGAGAGGGAGAAATACAGTAGGTAGGTAGGTTGTGAGAGGGATAGAGAGGGAGAAATGCAGTAGGTAGGTAGGTAGAGGGATAGAGAGGGAGAAATACAGTTGGTTGGTAGGTAGGTTGGGAGAGGGATAGAGAGAAAGGGAGAAATACAGTAGGTAGGTAGAGGGATAGAGGGGGAGAAATACAGTAGGTAGGTAGGAAGGGAGAGGGATATAGAGGGAGAGGGAGAAATACAGTAGGTAGGTAGAGGGATAGAGAGAGAGGGAGAAATACATTAGGTAGATAGGTAGGTATGTAGGTAGGTAGGTAGAGGGATAGAGAGGGAGAAATACAGTAGGTAGGTAGGTAGTTAGGTAGAGGGATACAGAGGGAGAGGGAGAAATACAGTAGGTAGGTAGGTAGGCAGGTAGGTACGTACGTAGGTAGGTAGGTAGAGGGATACACAGGGAGAGGGAGATAAACATTAGGTAGGTAGGTAGGTAGGTAGGTAGGTAGGTAGGTAGGTAGGTAGGCAGGCAGGCAGGCAGGCAGGTAGGTAAGAAGAGGGATAGAGAGGGAGAGGAAGAAATACAGTAGGTAGGTAGGTAGGTAGGTAGGTAGGTAGGTAGGTAGGTAGGTAGGTAGGTAGAGGGATAGAGGGAAATACAGTAGGTAGGTAGGTAGGTATACAGTAGGTAGGATGGTAGGAGAAATACAGTAGGTAGGATGGTAGGTAGAAGGATAGAGAGGTAGAGGGAGAAATACAGTAGGTAGGTAGGTAGGTAGGTAGAGGGATAGAGGGAAATACAGTAGGTAGGATGGTAGGTAGAAGGATAGAGCGGGAGAGGAAGAAATACAGTAGGTAGGTAGGTAGGGGGAAAGAGAGAGAGGGAGAAATACAGTAGGTAGGTAGGTAAGGAGAGGGATAGAGAGGGTGAGGGAGAAATACAGTAGGTAGGTAGGTAGGTAGTTACGTAGAGGGATAGAGAGGGAGAAATACAGTAGGTAGGTAGGTAGGTAGGTAGGTAGAGGATAGAGAGAGAGGGAGAAATACAGTAGGTATGTAGGTAGGTAGGTAGAGCGATACAATGGGAGAGGGAGAAATACAGTAGGGAGGTAGGCAGGTAGGCAGGTAGATAGAGGGATACACAGGGAGAGGGTGATATACAGTAGGTAGGATGGTAGGTAGAAGGATAGAGAGGGAGAAATACAGTAGGTAGGTAGGTAGAGGCATAGAAATACAGTAGGTAGGTAGGGAAGGAGAGGGATAGAGAGGGAAAGGCAGTCTCTCTTTTTTTTTTTTTAATAAATTTTTATTAATTTTAAAACACTACAACAAAAACTACATACACCATACAATACAATGTTTCACCCTGTGCTATACATGGGAAAGGAAGACTTGGTCCTTCGGATATATCTTCACGATCTCCAAAATCCACGTTCTCTGGGTGCAGGTGTTGAAGCATCCAAATTTCCAAACGCGTACTCCACAAATGGCTCCCAAGTTTTCCAAAAAGTGTCCCTTTTATAAACACCCTTTCTAAATTTAATATCACATGTCATTTTATCATTTAAAGCTAATTTCCACATTTGACAGTACCACTCTTCTATTCTAAAATTCACCTCTAATTTCCAATATCTAGCTATTATAATTCTTCCCATTATAATCATAATTCTAACCAATTCTTTCTCATAATTTGTTAGTTCTGATTCCTTGATTAACAACAATAATATAGTTTCTGGTCTCAATATTATTTTTTTCTTCATCATTTCAGATATCGTTTTCTCCAATTGTTGCCAAAACTTTTTAACTTTTCCACATTTATACCACATATGTTCATAAGTCCCCAGTTCCATGTTACATCTCCAACATTTATTACTAATTTTTTTGTCCATCAACGATAACCTTAATGGAGTCAAATACCATTTCCAGACAACCTTAAAATTATGTTCTTTGATCCTTGTTGATAAAATCCTCATAATTCGACTCTTCCAATTCACATTCCAGTCCATATCTGATATTTTAATATTGAATTCTTCCTCCCAATTCATCTTCATCGTCATTTGTGGTTTCCCATCAAAATTTATAATCTTATATATCTTACTAACGAGTCCCTTTAACCCAATTTCGTCTTTGATAATTTGAGATACTAGGTTTTCAAATTCAGTTTTGTTTCTACTTGTCTTACAATTCCCCCTTACCTTCATAGTCCATTTTTCTATCTGTATTTTTTCAAATCAGTTTAGCCCCAATTTTTCAATTATTCCATTTTTCCTTCTTTCATTTCCTAAAGCTTTTAACCAATCTATTATAATTTCTATGTTTTCATCTTCAATTACTTTATCACGGCTTATATTGGTTTTAATCGGCCAATTTCCAATTGTCTTCCCCAAAAAGGTTATATCCGGAATTAGAATTTTAACAAATTTATTCCAAATTTTACTCAGTCCTTTTAACCAATAACTGTTAATTACCTTTTTTGTTTTTGCTTTATCTAAAAACCATGTAGGGCCAAATCTCTTAATATCTTTTAACTCTAAATCTCCCCAATGACCATCTCCGCCTTTGAGTATTTTTACCACAGTTCGAATACCATAGGCCCAATAATAATTAAGTAGATTGGGAATTCCCAATCCGCCTTCCTTTTGATTTTGATACCACATTTTCTTCAATAATCTAGGTCTTTTCCCACCATTGCAAAATTTATCCAATTTCTTCTGATATCCTTCCATATCTTTCTCTGTCAAATTTAATGGTAACATCTCAAATAAAAAATTAAACTTTGGTAACAACATCATCTTACACATTGCAATTCTACCGAACCAAGACAACTTTATCTTTTTATATTTATCTATCTTCTTCTCCACTTCATTCATCATATCATAATTAAGTTTTTTCAATTCCCTAACTTTAAGTGAAAGTGTTATTCCCAGATATTTCAATGTATTTTTAATTCTTATCCCAAATTGTTCCTGCATATTCTCCCACTCCTTGCCATTTTTATCCATTAATAATTCAGATTTTGACCAATTTACTTTTAAACCTGTCATTTCCTCAAATTCTTTCAAATGTTTATTTATCTTTTTCAAGTCTTTCTCTATATCTTTCAAAATGATCAAGGTATCATCTGCGTACAAATTTATCTTATATCCCTTATACCCTTCCAATTCTTCATCTTTTTCTATCATTTTAGTCAGTACTTCCATAACCAATAAAAATAATATTGGAGACAAAGGACATCCTTGTCTCGTACCTGCTTCCAATTTAATCTCTTCCGTCATTATTCCATTCACCTTCACTCTTGCACTACTTTTTTGATACAATTTCGAAATAACATGTATGAATCTATTACCAAAACCTAATACCTCAATAATTGCTTTAATAATAATAATAATAATAATTTTAATTTTATATCCCGCTCTCTCTCCCCAAAGGGACTCGAGGCGGGGCACAGGCAATTAAAGATACAGATAAAACCACAGACAGAATACAAAATTAAAAATGAATTAAATTAGTCCTGCGCTAAAAACCCATAAACTAAACTAAAACTACCCCTAAAACCCCTAACCTTAGAAGAGACTACCCAAGGCCGGCCAGGCGAAAAAGATGTGTCTTTAATTTTAAACGGAAGGAGCGGAGGTCCGTAGTTGTCCTAATATCGGGGGGAAGGTCGTTCCAGAGGGCTGGGCCCGCCACAGAGAAGGCCCTTCCCCTGGGCGTCGCCCGCTGACAAAGTCTAGTGGACGGCACCCGGAGAAGTCCCTCTCTGTGGGAGCGAATCGGCCGTGAGGATGTATGGGGCAGGATCCGATCCCGCAGATAGCTAGGTCCCGAGCCATGGAGCGCTTTGAAGATGATGACTAACACCTTGAATAGTTTCCCATTGTACAGAATCAAAGGCTTTGAAAATATCTAGTGATACTATACCTATTTTATCATCATTATGTTCAGCTACATCTATAATATTTAACACTCTTCTAATAATGTCACTCATATATCTACCTTTAACAAAACCTACTTGGTTATAACCTATATATTTATCTATAAATCCACTTAATCTATTACTTATAATAGCAGTAAATATCTTTGCATCCTGATTGATTAAAGAGATGGGTCGATAGGACTCAATCCTCTCCAAGTCTTTATCTGGTTTAGGAATTATGGATATTACCGTTCTGTTCCATGACATCGGAACTTCTCCACCATGTAAAATTCCATTAAACAATTTTTGCAATTTTGGTATTATTATTTCCTTAAAGTCTTTATAAAACTCAGCAGGCAATCCATCTTCTCCTGGGGCCTTCCCTAATTTTATCCCTTGTATTATTTCATTAATCTCGTCTTGTGTTATATCTTCTTCCATCAAGTCCTTATATATTTGATCAATTTTCACAACATATTTTTCAAGATAACTTTTCAATTTTTCCAAATCTATTGATTTTTTTGAATATAATTTTTGAAAAAAGGACCTGACCACTTCACATTTCTCTGATTTCTTATAACATCTTATACCTTTATCATCTATCAAAGAGCCAATTTCTCTCTTCTCACTTTTATTTTTCGCCATCCTTGCTAGTAACTTAGAATTTTTATTACTATATTCAAAAAATTCCCTGTTTAAATATCTTATATTTTTTTAACCAATTCTATATCCTCTTCTATCAATTTATTTTTTAATAAATTTAGCTCCTTCAAACATTCTTTGTCCTTCGTAAGTAAAAATTGATTCTCCAATACCTTTATCTGCCTTATATCCCGTTCAATTCTACACCTATAATTTCTATATTTTCTGCTTGATAACTTAATGCTTTCTCCTCTAAATACTGCTTTCATCGCATCCCAAACAATTTCAAATTTAACCTCTCCATTATCATTTAATCTCCAACTTTCTTCCCATTTTTTAAGTATCCATATTTTATCCTCCTCATTTTTATATAATTTTTCATCATATCTCCAATCTCTTCCTTTTTTTGCAAAATTAAAATCTATTTCCATCGTAACTTCTGCATGATCAGACTCCTTGAAAATTCCCACATCTATTTTATCTATATTACTCAGCAAATCTTTAGAAACAAAAATATAATCAATTCTTGAATACGTATTATATATCTTAGAGCAAAAAGTGTACACTCTTTCAGTACCTTTCAACTCCCTCCAAACATCTGCCACGCTATTTTGAAACATCCATTCATTTAAAATCTCCCCTTTATTGGTTTCTCTATAGCGGTTGGGATTAGTACTATCTATTTTTTCTCTAATTAAATTAAAGTCCCCAGCCACAATCACTTTCCCTACACTTTCGATTTCCAAAATTTTAGTTATTTTCTCAAGGAAGTCTTTTTGTTTTCCATTCGGTAAATATAAATTAACAAGTGTCACTTTTTGCTCATTGATATTTCCCACAATTATTAAATATCTTCCATCGTCGTCCACAATTACTTTTTCTTTTTCAAAATATACCCTGTCTGATATCAATGTTGCAACTCCTCTAGCTTTTGAAGTTCCGAAAGATTTTTCATAGATTTGCATACCCTTTATATAAATTCTATTTAAATCTTCAGATTTTTGATGAGTTTCTTGCAGAAATAATATATCTGGCAAATCCCTCTTAATTTTAAGCTCCAATCTCCTCCTTTTAATTTGATTCCCTGTTCCCTTCACGTTCCATGTCAGTCTCTTAAGTACCCTCAGCAGTCGCTTAACTTTAAGTTAAAATGTTTAGTACATAAAGTTTATTTTCTAGAAGGTGAGTATTTTACTAGATGAACAATATATGTGACTAAGTTTTTTACTGCTCACAACAATATTGAATTAGTACCAAATCATGTGGGCGTCAAAGAAAATAGACGAAATGACTAATTTAATTTTAACTGTTTTCCATAGGAGTACTGAATTTAACAAGCCAATTTAGGGAAAACAGTTAGAAAGCATCGACCAATAACCAAGTTTTTCATCCTATTTCGTGTAGTTTCTTCCTGTAAACTGAACAACACAACTTGTTTATACCTATCCATGCAGTTCGAGTCCTCCTTCCTTACCCTAACTTAGCTGGTAGCTTGTAGGACAGCAGCAAATCTGTCAGGTAGGTGGTAAAGACAGCCACGCTTGCAGCCTAATAAGAATACAAATACGCCACCTAGCGTCCAAATGAACGGACTTTTACCCTTCCACGCCGTTAGAGCTCGTATTCTGGCAGCTGCTGCCCTATTAAGGCCCAGCCCAACGATATAGAGGCAGGACAAAATGGCGGCTACTCGCCGCGACCCTCTTTGTGCATTTCGGGAGGCTAAGTGGAGGCCAGCAGGCGGCCTTGGCACCCGAGTCGAGACAGACATATCAGGAGGGGCCTCCACAGAGAGGGCAGACGGGGCTTTTAGGGATCAACATCGCCGTCTTCCCATGGGAGAGGGGAGGGTAGAGGGAGGAAGCGGGTAGAAAATGGCGGCCATTTTGTGCTTGCGCAGAGGTGATGGTGATGGTGGGGGCCTGGTTACAGGACGATGGCGGGGCCCAGACGGCCAGAGTTAGAAGGGGGGGGGGGCTCTCACGTACCGACTCCTCTTCCTTCTCCATGCCCGTGGGCATTTGCGGCACGGCACGGTTGATCGAGGCATACTCGGACAGGTCGGGCAAGTCCTCGCAGCGGAAGACGGGAAGCGGCTTAGACGCGTCCAGCGCCCGGGCCCGGAACGACAGTTTGCTCATATTAGTCGTCGGCTGCAACTGGTATGGCGGCGGTTGCTGCTCCGGCACAGCGGGGGGAGGCAGCGAGAGCGCTCCGAGGTGACAGCCGGACCCTGACGAGAACGCTCATGGAGGGACCGGGACTCCCGCGACGGGGCGGGGCGGGGCTCGCTTTGAGGCGGGTCCCAGCTGCGCCGAGTGGCGCAGCTAGGCCAGGGCGCCGGTTTTTCACCTTCGCCGCTCCGGGTCTGCTCAATACGCCACGGCCAACATGGCGGACATTAAACCTCGACTGGCCTCCTCTTTCAGCCAACCCCAGCGCTACAGCCATTCCCACACTGCATCGCGCAAAAGCGCGAGCAGGACGCTGCTGAAACGAGCGCGCAGCGCGAGCACGACGCTGC
Organism: Rhabdophis nuchalis; assembly: GCA_039707465.1. Taxonomy (NCBI): domain Eukaryota; kingdom Metazoa; phylum Chordata; class Lepidosauria; order Squamata; family Natricidae; genus Rhabdophis; species Rhabdophis nuchalis. The sequence continues at coordinate 9,573,026 of CM077650.1, forward strand.
TGAAACGAGCGCGCAGCGCGAGCACGGTAAGGAACGGGCACGAAAGAGCGGCTATTTTGACTTTCGCCGGGCTGAAGAGGGTCCAGTCTCTCTCCCGAGGCAGCATCGTTCCTCTTTTAACCCCGCTCTCGAGTGAAAGAAGGACGGATCTATCACTGCCGCCTGGAGGAAGGTACAGGAGAAAATCCACAGCCCATATCGCCCCAATCGTAAAGGCAGCCTGGCTGGTTCCCTCCTCCGCCATCCCTGCGAGGGGTGGCAGTTTGGGGGCGGGGGAGGGAGGGGGGAGGAGAAGCCTGGCGTACCTCTTATCTGTCCAGGAACCAGGCAGGCAGCCATTACCATTGGGGGTGGGGTGGCAGGCGGCAGGCCAGCAGCGCACCTCGCACCCCATTCCCTTCCACGTAAAAAGAACACCACACACACACACACACAGTGGTAACGGCTGGCTGGCTGCTTCCCTTTTCTGTTTCCCTCGCCCCATTCTCTCATTTGTTTGGAGTCTCACAAAGACTCATTTCTAGCAACTTTTACCGATGTAGAGGACGATGGCGGGGGGGGGGGGGGGAGAGATGCCAGGCGCATGTCCTAGAGCCGTGATGGTGAACCTATGGCACGGGTGCCACAGGTGGCACGTGGAACCATTTCGTAGGGCACGCGAGGTGCTGCCCTGTCAGCTCCAGCACGCATGTGTGTGCTGGCCAGCTGATTTAGGCCTTCTTTTGAGGCCATTTTTCGCCCTCTGGAGGCTTCAGGGAAGCTCCTGAAGCCTCTGGAGGGGAGGCTGTTTTCACCCTCCCCAGGCTCCTAGAAAGCCTCTGGAGCCTGGGAAGGGCGAAAAAAAGGCACCAAAAGCACATAGCATTATGGGTGTGGCACGCCCATGCTCCTCCCGCTTTTGGCATGCGAGCCAAAAAAGGTTAGCCATCACTGTCCTAGAGCTACTAGACTCTGACAGCTCTCCTTGCCCTTTCGTCCAGGGAAGCCCCTTGCAAAAAAACCCTAATGAGTTGAACTTGCAAGACTTTTTTTACAAGGGGCTTCCCTGAACAAAAGGTCGTGGAACGCAGCGGGGCTGTCAGTCTCCAATAGCTCTAGGACACGCGCCTGGCGCCTCCCTCCCCCCCGCCACCCTCCTCCCTCCTTTACATCGGTAAAAGTTTCTAGAAATGAGTCTTTGTGAGACTCCAAACAAATGAGAGAATGGGGGAGGGAATCGAAGGCAGAGGAAAAAGAGATAAATTGTGAGCTGGCTGCCGGGAAAGTGTACAACCATAAAGCGTCCGCCCAGAGCGGCTACTGCTGGAAGACTTGGCAGCCTACTTCTGCAGAAAAAGCCATGCTGGGATGTCGGGGCCGGGCAGCGGCAACAGCAGAGGTGCCCTGACTGCACGGAGAGCTTGGCCAGGATATCATGAGGCTGGGAGGCACGCGATCGGGGAGCAGGCAAACCCGCTCTCACGCTGGGCACAACACCCCTCACCAACCTAGCGGTATCCCGAAGGCAACAAGCTGAAATTTTTGCCATTTCCGCAAACCCCGCCACTTTCTGAATCCATTGATCAATTGTCGGTAAGAAATCTTTTTTCCAGTGTTGAGCAATCAACAACCTCGCTGCTGTAACCATATACAAGATCAATTTTGTTTCCCCTTTAGTAAAATCCTTAATTATACCCAATAAAAACATTTGCGGGATAAATTGTATTCTTTTCTTAAATACATTTTGCATAACCCACCATATTTTTATCCAAAAAGCTTTAACCTTATTGCAAGTCCACCATACATGAAAAAAAGTAGCATCTAAACACCCGCATCTCCAGCATTTAGGTTGAACATTTGGGTACATACATGATAACTTCTTAGGATCTAAATACCATCTGTAAAACATTTTATAAAAATTCTCCCTTAAATTCTGTGACTGCGTAAATTTAACATTCTGAACCCATATTTTTTCCCACGTATCCATCATAACCGGTTCGTCAAGATTCTGAGCCCATTTAATCATACAATCCTTCACCAATTCGCTTTATGAGTCTCTTTCTAACAATACATTGTATATTCTTTTAACATGTTTTGGACCAGTCTCTTTTATCTGCTTGATCAGTTCAGCTTCTTTATCCATAAAGCCGACCCTGCAGTCTTCTTTCCATCTCTTCTGTAACTGTATGTAATGTAACCAATTTAAAGTAATTCCTACGTCCAACAGTTGTTCCATAGTTTTCAACTGCCATTCAACCCCATCAAAAATAAGCACATCTTTATATAAACACCCCCCGAGTGACTTAGTATTTGTAATCCACATGGTGTCTGCAAGATTCAACCAAAGCGGTATTTTATAATCCCAATTAGGCCGATGCTTCTTCCATATTCTCATCAAGGCACTTCGGAGAACGTGGTTGTTAAACACTTTGTCCACCTTATCTTCATAAAACAAATATGCATGCCAACCCAGAACAAGATTTATTGACGCGTCGAGAGTTCAGAGTGCTCTCACACTAAAGACTGGACTGCCTGGGCAACGCCCAGGGAGTTAGTTTTATACCTTCGTCCTTAATACAGAAACACATATGGATAAAAGCAGAAGTTAACTTTGGAATAGTACAGAAACAGAAGTTAATAGCAAAAATTAATACGTGTCCTATAAATGCATAGTCATTAATGCCAACTATAGTTCCCATATAGGGTTTACACCTCCCCTTCTCCCCCCAGTTACTTCCTCTTTCCATCTCTTGAAGCAAGGTTTCAGCAATATTTGTAATACTTGGAGAACTTTTAAGAACAGAGAAGTACACCCACACATCTTGCCCAAGCTGTCCAAAGGGCAAGCGGGCAAATCTCCCAAGGGGTCAGGGTTGACCCAGGGTTCAGGAATTGGGGTCCCTGGCCCCTCTGCCACAATTAGAGAGAGTGAGAAATACAGTAGGTAGGTAGGTAGAGAGAGAGAGAGGAAGAAATACAGGAGGTAGTTAAGGGGAGAGGGAGAAATACAGGAGGTAGGTAGGTAGGTAGATGGATAGAGAGAGAGGGAGAAATACAGGAGGTAGGTAGGTAGGTAGGTAGGTAGGTAGGTAGGTAGGTAGGTAGAGGGATAGAGAGAGGGAGAAATTCAGGAGGTAGGTAGTTACTTAGGTAGGTAGAGGGAAAAGGGGGGGAGAAATACAGAAGGCAGGTAGGTAGGTGGATAGGTAGGTTAGTAGGTAGAGGGATAGAGAGAGGGGGGAGAAATACAGGAGGTAGGTAGGTAGGTAGAGGGATAGAGAGAGAGGGAGAAATACGGTAGGTAGGTAGAGGGATAGAGAGAGAGGGAGAAACGCAGGAGGTAGGTTGGTAGGTAAGTAGAGGGATAGAGAGAGAGGGAGAAATGCAGGAGGTAGGTAGGTAGGTAAATGGATAGAGGGAGAAATACAGGAGGTAGGTTGGTAGGTAGAGGGATAGAGAGAGGGGTGGAGAAATACAGGAGGTTAGGTAGGTAGGTAGGTAGGTAGGTAGGTAGGTAGGTAGAGAGGGAGAAATGCAGGAAGTAGGTAGGTATATAGGTAGGTAGTGGGATAGAGAGAACGGGGGATAAATACAGGAGGCAGGTAGGTAGGTAAATGGATTCCATAAATGGAGAGATAGAAGAAGAAATGCAGGAGGTAGGTAGATAGAGGGAGAGGGAGAAATACAGGAGGGAGGTAGGTAGGTAGGTAGGTAGAGGGATAGAGAGAGAGAGGGAGAAATGCAGGAGGTAGGTAGGTATGTAGAGGGATAGAGGGAGAAATGCAGGAGGTAGGTAGTTAGGTAGGAAAATGGATAGAGAGAGGGAGAAATACAGGAGGGAGGGAGGTAGAGAGAGAGAGGAAGAAATACAGGAGGGAGGGAGGTAGAGATACAGAGGGAGAAATGCAGGAGGTAGGTAGGTAGGTAGGTAGAGAGAGGGGGGAGAAATACAGGAGGTAGGTAGGTAGGTAGGTAGAGGGATAGAGAGAGGGAAAAATTCATGAGGTAGGTAGTTACTTAGGTAGGTAGAGGGAAAAGAGAAAGGGGGGAGAAATACAGGAGGCAGGTAGGTAGGTAGGTCGTTAGAAAGAGAAAGAGTGAGAAATACAGTAGGTAGGTAGGTAGAGAGAGAGAGAGAGGAAGAAATACAGGAAGTAGATAGGGGGAGAGGGAGAAATACAGGAGGGAGGTAGGGAGGTAGATTGATAGAGAGGGAGAAATACAGGAGGGAGGGAGGTAGAGGGAAAAGAGGGGGAGAAATACAGAAGGCAGGTAGGTAGGTAGGTGGATAGGTAGGTTAGTCGGTAGAGGGATAGAGAGAGGGGGGAGAGGCAGGTAGGTAGGTATGTAGAGGGATAGAAAGAGAGGGAGAAATGCAGGAGGTAGGTAGGTAGAGCGATAGAGGGAGAAATGCAGGAGGAATGTAGGTAGGTAAATGGATAGAGAAAGGGAGAAATACAGGAGGCAGGCAGGTAGGTAGGTAGGTAAGCTGGGTAAGGTAAAGGGATAGATAGAGGGAGAAATACAGTAGTTAAGTAGGTAGGTAGGTAGGTAGAGGGTTAGAGAGAGGGAGAAATACAGGAGGTAGGTAGGTAGGGGGAGGGAGGGAGAAATACAATAGGTAGGTGGAGAGAGTGAGGGAGGGAGGGAGAAAAAGTAGGTAGGTAGGTAGGGAGAGAGAGAGAGAGAGAAATACAGTAGGTAGGCAGGCAGGCAGGTAGGTAAAGGGATAGAGAGAGGGAGAAATTCAGGAGGTAGGTAGGTAGGTAAAGGGATAGAGGGAGAAATTCAGGAGGCAGGTAGGTAGGTAGGTAGAGGGATAGAGAGAGAGTGAGAAATGAAGGAGGTAGGTAATTAGGTAGGTAGAGGGATAGGGAGAGGGGGAGAAATACAGGAGGTAGGTAGGTAGGTAGGTAGGTTGGTGGAGGGATAAAGAGAGGGGGAGAAATACAGGAGGTAGGTAGCTAGGTTAGGTAGGTAGGCAGGTAGTTAGGTAGAGGGATTGAGAGAGGGAGAATACAGGAGGTAGGTAGAGAGTTAGAGAGGGAGAAATGCAGGAGGTAGTTAGGTAGGTAGAGGGATAGAGAGAAAGGGGGAAAAATACAGGAGGTATGAAGGTAGGTAGGTAGGTAGGTTGATAGAGAGAGAGAGGAAGAAATACAGGAGGTAGGTAGATAGAGGGAGAGGGAGAAATACAGGAGGTAGGTAGGTAGGTAGGTAAAGGGATAGAGAGAGAGGGAGAAATGCAGGAGGGATGGGGGTAGAGGGATAGAGAGAGAGGGAGAAATACAGGAGGTAGGTAGGTAGGTAGAGGGATAGAGGGAGAAGGGGAAATACAGTAGGTAGGTAGGTAGGTAGGTAGGTAGAGGGTTAGAGAGAGGGGGGAGAAATACAGGGGGTAGGTAGGTAGAGGGATAGCGCGAGGGGGAGAAATACATGAGGCAGGCAGGTAGGTAGGTAGGTAAGGTAGGTAGATAAAGGGATAGACAGGGAGAAATACAGTAGTTATGTAGGTAGTTAAGTAGGTAGGTAGGTAGGTAGAGGGTTAGAGAGAGAGAGGGAGAAATACAGGAGGTAGGTAGGTAGGTAGGGGAGGGAGGAAGAGAGGGAGGAAGAAATACGGTAGGTAGGTGGAGAGTGAGAGGGAGGGAGGGAGAAAATAAAGTAGGTAGGGAGGGAGAGAGAGAGTGAGTGAGAAATACAGTAGGTAGGTAGGCAGGCAGGTAGGTAGGTAAAGGGATAGAGAGACGGAGAAATTCAGGAGGCAGGTAAGTAGGTAGAGGGATAGAGAGAGGGGGGGAAATACAGGAGGCAGGTAGGTATGTAGAGGCATAGAGAGGGAGAAATACAGTAGGTAGGTTGGTAGGTAGAGGGATAGAGAGAGGGAGAAATTCAGGAGGTAGGTAATTAGGTAGGTAGAGGGATAGAGAGAGGGGGAGAAATACAGGAGGTAGGTAGGTAGGTAGATGGAGGGATAAAGAGAGGTGGAGAAATACAGGAGGTAGGTAGCTAGGTAACTAGGTAGGTAGGTAGTTAGGTAGAGGGAAAGAGAGAGGGAGAAATGAAGGAGGTAGGTAATTAGGTAGGTAGAGGGATAGGGGGAGAAATACAGGAGGTAGGAAGGTAGGTAGGTAGGTGGAGAGAGAGTGAGAGAGGAAGAAATACAGGAGGTAGGTAGATAGAGGGAGAGGGAGAAATACAGGAGGTAGGTAGGTTGGTAGAGGGATAGAGAGCGAGGGAGAAATGCAGGAAGTAGGTCGGTCAGTAGGTAGAGGGATAGAGAGAGGGGGGGAGAAATACAGGAGGCAGCTAGGTAGGTAGGTAAAGGGATAGAGAGAGAGGGAGAAATGCAGGAGGGAGGGGGTAGAGGGATAGAGAGAGAGGGAGAAATACAGGAGCCAGGTAGCTAGGTAGGTAGAGGAATAGAGGGAGAAGGAGAAATACAGTAGGTAGGTAGGTAGGTAGGTAGGTAGAGGGTTAGAGAGAGGGGGGAGAAATACAGGAGGTAGGTAGGTAGAGGGATAGCGCGAGAGGGAGAGAAATACAGGAGGCAGGCAGGTAGGTAGGTATGTAAGGTAGGTAGGTAAAGGGATAGAGGGAGAAATACAGTAGTTAGGTAGGTAGTTAAGTAGGTAGGTAGGTAGGTAGGTAGGTAGGTAGAGGGTTAGAGAGAGAGAGGGAGAAATACAGTAGGTTGGTAGGTAGGGGAGGGAGAAATACAATAGGTAGGTAGGTAGAAAGAGAGGCAGGAAGAAATACAGTAGGTAGGTGGAGAGAGTGAGAGGGAGGGAGGGAGAAAATAAAGTAGGTAGGTAGGGAGAGAGAGAGAGAAATACAGTAGGTAGGAAGGTAGGCAGATAGGTAGGTAAAGGGATAGAGAGACGGAGAAATTCAGGAGGCAGGTAAGTAGGTAGAGGGATAGAGAGAGAGGGGGAAATACAGGAGGCAGGTAGGTATGTAGCGGCATAGAGAGGGAGAAATACAGTATGTAGGTTGGTAGGTAGAGGGATAGAGAAGAGTGGAGAAATACAGGAGGTAGGTAGGGTGGTAGGTAGAGGGATAGATAGAGAGGGAAATACAGGAGGCAGGTAGGTATGTAGAGGCATAGAGAGGGAGAAATACAGTATGTAGGTTGGTAGGTAGAGGGATAGAGAGAGAAGAGAGGAGAAATACAGGAGGTAGGTAGGGTGGTAGGAAGAGGGATAGAGAGAGGGAGAAATGCAGGAGGTAGGTAATTAGGTAGGTAGAGGGATAGAGAGGGGGGGAGAAATACAGGAGGTAGGTAGGTAGGTAGGTAGGTAGGTAGGTGGAGGGATAAAGAGGGGGAGAAATACAGGAGGTAGGTAGCTAGGTAACTAGGTAGGTAGTTAGGTAGAGGGATAGAGTAAGAGGGAGAATACAGGAGGTAGGTAGAGAGTTAGAGAGGGAGAATTGCAGGAGGTAGTTAGGTAGGGAGAGGGATAGAGAGAAAGGGGGAAAAATACAGGAGGGAGGAAGGTATGTAGGTAGCTAGGTGGATAGAGAGAGTGAGAGGAAGAAATACAGGAGGTAGGTAGATAGAGGGAGAGGGAGAAATACAGGAGGTAGGTAGGTTGGTAGAGGGATAGAGAGCGAGGGAGAAATGCAGGAGGTAGGTAGGTAGGTAGCTAAGTAGGTAAAGGGAGAGAGAGAGGAAGAAATACATGAGGCACGTAGGTAGGTAGGTAGGTAGGTAGGTAGGTAGAGGGATAATGAGAGAGAGGGAGAAATACAATAGGTACGTAGGTAGAGGGAGAGAGAGATTGAGGAAGAAATACAGTAGTTAATTAGAGAGGGAGGGAGAAAATAAAGTAGGTAGGTAGGCAGAGAGAGAGTTAGAGAGGGAGAAATACAGTAGGAAGGTAGGTAGGTAGGTAGAGGGAGAGGGGGGAGATACAGTAGGGAGGGAGGGAGGTAGAGGGATACAGAGGGAGAGAGAGAAATACCGTAGGTAGGTAGGAAGGTAGGTTGGTAGGTAGGTAGGTGGATAGAGAGAGAGAGAGAAATATAGTATGTAGGTATGTAGATGGATAGAGAGGGGGAGGGATATATACAATAGGTAGGTAGGTAGGTAGGTAGGTAGGTAGAGGGATAGAGAGGGGTAGGGAGAAATACAGGAGGTAGGTAGGTAGGTAGGTAGGTGGAGGGATAAAGAGGGGGAGAAATACAGGAGGTAGGTAGCTAGGTAACTAGGTAGGTAGTTAGGTAGAGGGATAGAGTAAGAGGGAGAATACAGGAGGTAGGTAGAGAGTTAGAGAGGGAGAATTGCAGGAGGTAGTTAGTTAGGTAGGGAGAGGGATAGAGAGAAAGGGGGAAAAATACAGGAGGGAGGAAGGTATGTAGGTAGCTAGGTGGATAGAGAGAGTGAGAGGAAGAAATACAGGAGGTAGGTAGATAGAGGGAGAGGGAGAAATACAGGAGGTAGGTAGGTTGGTAGAGGGATAGAGAGCGAGGGAGAAATGCAGGAGGTAGGTAGGTAGGTAGCTAAGTAGGTAAAGGGAGAGAGAGAGGGAGAAATACATGAGGCACGTAGGTAGGTAGGTAGGTAGGTAGAGGGATAATGAGAGAGGGAGAAATACAATAGGTACGTAGGTAGAGGGAGAGAGAGATTGAGGAAGAAATACAGTAGTTAATTAGAGAGGGAGGGAGAAAATAAAGTAGGTAGGTAGGCAGAGAGAGAGTTAGAGAGGGAGAAATACAGTAGGAAGGTAGGTAGGTAGGTAGAGGGAGAGGGGGGAGATACAGTAGGGAGGGAGGGAGGTAGAGGGATACAGAGGGAGAGAGAGAAATACAGTAGGTAGGTAGGAAGGTAGGTTGGTAGGTAGGTAGGTGGATAGAGAGAGAGAGAGAAATATAGTATGTAGGTATGTAGATGGATAGAGAGGGGGAGGGATATATACAATAGGTAGGTAGGTAGGTAGGTAGGTAGAGGGATAGAGAGGGGTAGGGAGAAATACAGGAGGTAGGGAGGGATGTAGAGGGAGAGAGGGAGAGGGAGAAATACAGGAGGCAGGCAGGTAGGTAGGTAGAGGGATAGAGAGAGGGAGAATTACAGGAGGCAGGTAGGTAGGTAGAGGGATAGAGAGAGGGAGAATTACAGGAGGCAGGTAGGTAGGTAGAGAGATAGAGAGAGAGGAAGAAATACAGAAGGTAGGTAGGTAGAGGGATAGCGAGAGAGAGAGGGAGAAATACAGGAGGGAGGGAGGGAGGTAGAGAGATAGGGAGAAATGCAGGAGGTAGGTAGGTAGGTAGGTAGAGGGATAGAGAGAGGGAGAAATTCAGGAGGTAGGTAGTTACTTAGGTAGGTGGAGGGAAAAGAGAGGGAGAAATACAGGAGGCAGGTAGGTAGGTGGGTAGGTAGGTAAGTAGGTAGAGGGATAGAGAGAGAGGGGGGAGAAATACAGGAGGTAGGTAGGTAGGTAGGTAGGTAGGTAGAGGGATAGAGAGAGAGGAAGAAATACAGGAGGTAGGTAGGTAGGTAGGTATATTGATAGAGAGGGAGAAATGCAGGAGGTAGGTAGGTAGGTAAATGGATAGAGAGAGGGAGAAATACAGGAGGTAGGTAGGTAGTTTGGTAGGTAGGTGGTTAGAGTGAGAGGGAGAAATACAGTAGGTTGGTAGGTAGGGGAGGGAGAAATACAATAGGTAGGTAGGTAGAAAGAGAGGCAGGAAGAAATACAGTAGGTAGGTGGAGAGAGAGAGGGAGGGAGGGAGAAAATAAAGTAGGTAGGTAGGGAGAGAGAGAGAGAAATACAGTAGGTAGGAAGGTAGGCAGATAGGTAGGTAAAGGGATAGAGAGACGGAGAAATTCAGGAGGCAGGTAAGTAGGTAGAGGGATAGAGAGAGAGGGGGAAATACAGGAGGCAGGTAGGTATGTAGCGGCATAGAGAGGGAGAAATACAGTATGTAGGTTGGTAGGTAGAGGGATAGAGAGAGAAGAGTGGAGAAATACAGGAGGTAGGTAGGGTGGTAGGTAGAGGGATAGATAGAGAGGGGGAAATACAGGAGGCAGGTAGGTAGGTAGGTAAATGGATAGAGAGGGAGAAATACAGGAGGTAGGTAGGTAGGTAGGTAGGTAGGTAGGTAGGTAGGTGGTTAGATAGAGGGAGAAATACAGGAGGTAGGCAGGTAGAGAGAGATAGAGAGGAAGAAATACAGGAGGTAGTTAGATGGGAGAGGGAGAAATACAGGAGGTAGGTAGGTAGGTAGAGAGATAGAGAGAGAGGGAGAAATGCAGGAGGGAGGGAGGGAGGGAGGTAAATGGATAGAGAGAGGGAGAAATACAGGAGGTAGGTAGGAAGTTTGGTAGGTAGGTGGTTAGAGAGAGAGAGGGAGAAATACAGGAGGTAGGTAGGTAGAGGGAGAGGGAGAAATGCAGGAGGCAGGTAGGTAGGTAGCTAAGTAGGTAAAGGGATAGAGAGAGGGAGAAATACATGAGGCACATAGGTAGGTAGGTAGGTAGGTAGGTAGGTAGGTAGGTAGAGGGATAATGAGAGAGAGGGAGAAATACAATAGGTACGTAGGTAGAGGGGGAGAGAGATTGAGGAAGAAATACAGTAGGTAATTAGAGAGGGAGGGAGAAAATAAAGTAGGTAGGTAGGCAGAGAGAGTTAGGGAGAAATACAGTAGGAAGGTAGGTAGGTAAGTAGATAGGTAGGTAGAGGGAGAGAGGGGGGAGATACAGTAGGGAGGGAGGGAGGGAGAGGGATACAGAGGGAGAGAGAGAAATACAGTAGGTAATAATAATAATAATAATAATAATAATAAATTTTATTTATAACCCGCTCTCTCTCCCCGAAGGGACTCGAGGCAGGGCACAGGGAAATTAAAAACAAATTGACACAGACAAAGTACAAAGTTAAAAACACATTAAACATACCCTGCGCTAAAAACATCTATAAAAATAAAAACTATCCCTAAAAACCCCTTAACACTATTAAATTTACTTAAAATTACCCTAGGCCAGCCAAATGGTAGAAATGAGTTTTTAAAAGCTGTCGGAAGGAGCGAAGGTCCGTGGTTGTTCTGATTTCGGGGGGACGTCCTTCCCCTGGACGTCGCCCGCTGGCACAGCCTAGTGGACGGCACCCGGAGAAGTCCCTCTCTGTGGGAGCGAATCGGTCGCAGGGATGTATGAGGCAGAATGCGATCCCGCAGATAGCTAGGTCCCGTGCCATGGAGCGCTTTAAAGATGGTAACTAACACCTTGAAGCGCACCCGAAAGACGACAGGCAGCCAGTGCAGCTCGCACAGGAGCGGTGTTACATGGGAGAACCTAGAGGCTCCCATAACTACCCGCGCGGCTGCATTCTGGACTAGCTGAAGCCTTCGGGTGCACCTCAAGGGGAGCCCCATGTAGAGAGCATTGCAGTAGTCCAGTCGGGATGTCACGAGGGCATGAGTGACTGTGCAAAGGGCACCCCGATCCAATAGGGGACGCAACTGGCGGACCAGGCGAACCTGGTAAAACGCCCTCCTGGCCACGGCTGTCACTTGATCTTCCATGGACAGCCGGGCATCAAGGAGGACGCCCAAGTTGCGTGCCCCATCCACAGGGGTAAGGTGATCGTCCCCTATGGCCAGTGATGGAGTCAACTAGTTGTACCGGGATGCCGGAAACCACAGCCACTCGGTCTTGGACGGGTTGAGTCTGAGTCTGTTACTTCCCATCCAGGCCCGCACGGCTTCCAGGCACTGACACATCACCGCTACGGCATCGTTGGGGTGGTTTGGGGTAGATATATACAGCTGCGTGTCGTCAGCGTACAGGTGGTACTCTACCCCAAAACCACGGATGATCTCACCCAGCGGCTTCATATATGTGTTGAACAGGAGTGGCGAGAGGACCGACCCCTGAGGCACCCCACATGTGAGGGGCCTAGAGGTCGACCTCTGCCCTCCTGTCAACACAAATTGCGATCGACTGGAGAGGTAGGAGGAGAACCCCCGCAACACGGTGCCTCTCACCCCCAACCCCTCCAGCCGATGCAATAGGATACCATGGTCGATGGTATCAAAAGCCGCTGAGAGGTCTAATAGGACCAGGATGGAGGAACAACCCCCATCTCTGGCCCTCCAGAGATCATCTACCAACGCGACCAATGCCGTCTCGGTGCTGTGTCCGGGCCGGAAGCCGGACTGGCGCGGGTCCAGATAATCAACTTCCTCCAGATGACGGGGAAACTGTTAGAGCGGAGGGCCATACCTGCGAGTACGGGGATTCTCGCAGTCGAATCAGGTCAGCTCTAGAGTACATCTTAATATATTAATAAATAGATTAAATAGATTAAATAGATTAAAATGGGTCGCAATTAATTATAAAAGGCATACTAGCTGCTAAAATATTATATAAGATGTTAAATATGATAGAATTCATAAATTCCAGGAGTGTATAATATGGTATCAGGCTCGAAGATCTTGAAATGTTCTTAAAATTCCTAAAATAGTTCTTAAATAGTTCTTAAACAGTTCTTAAGGTCAGGGTAATGGAGAAGTTAATGGTACTAATTGGTCCATGTGGGTAAGTCTGGTGAGCAGGCCTCGGCCTTAGTTCTTCCATCTTAGGTCAGATGTTAAAAGACCTCATCTCACTCCCAGCGTCCAGCAATTTAGCTCAAAGGCCATAGTTGTTTTATTTATTTTATTTTATTTATTTTATTTTATTAAATTTATACCCCGCCCTTCTCCTTGTTAGGACCCAGGGCGGCGCACAGGCATCTTAAAAACACAACTTACAATAAATATCAATTAAAATATAATTAAATTCATTTACCCGTGCTAAAAACCCAATATTAAAAACCCTACCAAATTACAAATTTCCTTAAAAAGTCAGAAACGGGGGGCTATCCTAGGCCGGCTTTTGGCCTCCCCAGGCCAGCGTAGATGTTCTTTGGTTTCTGGTCGGCACCTCGGCTGTAGCCTAGCTGTTTTACGGCCTAGATGTTTCACGGCCTACCAGCTCAGTTGTTCCTGAGGCCGCCTGGCCGCTCGGCACGATCTCGGCCCAGCAGCCAGCTCTCTAGCTCAGGCGTCCCCCCAGCTCAGCTGCCCGCCGTCCCAGTCTCCAACCGCTGACCGCAATATCGCCACTGGCCTCACCTGGCAGCCAGGGCAGCCAGGGCCTCCAAATCGCTCGTCCCCGCCGCTCGCTGCTCTCCGTCCAGTTCCCTCATGGTCCCCCGGCCTCGCCGGTAACCAGGCCTCCATGCCGCCCGTCGTTCGCCCCCGCCGCTCACCACTCGCTTTTCCGGCTCTCTCACAGCCTTCCGGCCCTCTCACAGCCTCTGAATGGCGTTCAGCGTCCGGCTCGGCAACCAGGTAACCAGGCCCCCATGCCGCTCGTCGCTCGCCCCCGCCGCTCACCACTCTCTCACAGCCTTCCGGCTCTCTCACAGCCTCCGAGTGGTGCTCAGCGTTCAGCGCCCGGCGTCCGGCTCGGCACCCGGCCCGGCGTTTCGTCAGCCGGCCTCCTCACGCCTCCGACCTCGCCATTCGAGCCCCCGACCACCCTGGAAGACCCACCTGGTCTCAAACAACCGCCAGGGTGGTCCACTCACTGGGCCCGGCCCCTCCGACAGTTCTACGGGCCAGACATTTTAATTTAGCAGCCGTTGGGCCTCTGCACAGGACTCACAAGCCGACCACCATCTCGCTAGGTAGGTAGGTAGGTAGGTAGGTAGGTAGGTAGGTAGGTAGGTAGGTAGGTAGGTAGGTAGGTAGAGGGATAGAGAGGGTGGGAGGGATAAATACAGGAGGTAGGGAGGGATGTAGAGGGATAGAGAGGAAGAAATACAGGAGGTAGGTAGGTAGAGGGATAGAGAGAGAGAGAGGGAGAAATGCAGGAGGTAGGAAGGTAGGTAGGTAGGTAGGTAGGTAGGTAGAGGGATAAAGAGGGGGATAAATACAGGAGGAAGGTAGGTAGGTATGTAAAGGGATAGAGAGAGGGAGAAATTCAGGAGGTAGGTAGTTACTTAGGTAGGTAGAGAGAAAAGAGAGGGGGAGAAATACAGGAGGCAGGTAGGTAGATGGGTAGGTAGGTAAGTAGGTAGAGGGATAGAGAGGGGGGGGAGAAATTCAGGAGGTAGGTAGGTAGGTAGAGGGATAGAGAGAGAGGGAGAAATACAGGAGGTAGGTAGGTAGGTAGAGGGATAGAGAGAGAGGGAGAAATGCAGGAGGTAGGTAGGTAGATAGGTAGATTGATAGAGAGGTGTTGCATTATGACACTGCATCATGTGCTAAGCATTTCTGTTAGTGTAGACTGGTTCTGACCGGTCAGACATAAACAAGGAAGCTCGCATGGAAAGTTACTGACTTCCTGTTCCGGCTTCTGGTGGCGACGGATGAGTCCTAGGACTCGTCTGCCGTTTTGTTCTTTTTTGCAGGCTTTTGTCTGTGCGCCGTTCCACCCCACTCGAAGAAGAATTTGGTGTTGCCTCTTCTTTTCCCTCACCCGTGGACCGCCCGCCTGATAACGGCGAGAATGTTATCATTACATCTGGTGAACCCTTGATGTGATTCCTTTCATTTAGCTGTGGTTACTGTGGTTGGTTCGTCACGTCCAGCCTTAAGAACCCTCACACTTACGCCCAGGACAGGGCACTACGCGCATCAACTGATTCTCAGTTCCCTTCGTGAGTATGAGGGACGGGTCGTTTAAGACACAGATAAGACACCTCTGTGACCTTGGAGACCTTCTTATGGCTTCCAACATCACTCTATCTAGCAAAGGCACCCTACTGCCTTTTCTTAAAAAGAACAAATTTCCTCATTATAAGGGTGAATTACCATCAGCCTCCCCTCTCCCTGCAATAACAAAAGCAGCAGGGGGAGAGGAATTTACACCTCTTCCAGTTTTTCAGGAGTCTGTGTTAGTTTTTGAATTTGTTGCAGACTTCAATCCTTTTCGCAAGCGTTATCTATTGGCTTTAATAAATCATTGCATGGATGATGTTTTAATTGGAACTCCAAAAGACAACACCTAATTGGCTTTCAGGAATGTAAAAGGATTTATTGCTTAGGAAAACTACACTGTATGAATGTTATAACTTTTTTCTCTAGTTTGTGTCTTTGTTTAAATGTACATAAAAGTTGGGATATGTTACTTGGAAGTTTACAATGTTGCTAGATATAAGGCTATAGAGTAATAGGAATTTTGAACATTAAAGATTTTTTGTATATAAGTAAGGATAATGCACCTTTGAATTTTGTAGAATTTTCCTCCCATGTCCTTTGCACATGTGTATGGAAATTCTCTCTCAGAACCTTAACTTTGATCAAAGAATAAACTCTGTCCTCTTTGTTATTCAAGCCTCCGTTTAAGTCTCTTGTTTGGCTTATTGTGACTTGAACGTTTTCTATGGGTTTCAATGAATTTTCACCCAATGTGATTTCTTAAGGGTAGCCACATCTGGCTTCCCATACAGCTGAACCCCTTTGAGGTTCGGCAGGCATTCAACATGGTGGACTGGAGACACTGGCGTGGGCCACAGACAATGTCAAAGAGCGCTCCTGGTCACTTTTGGACCAGTGACATGGGCTTGGCCGGACACCAGCAGATCCTGAATCCATCCAGACCTGAATGCCAAAGAGGCTTGAAGAAGATTGTACTGTGCTAGGTGAATAGAGAATTTTTTTTTCTTCTGGGGAGAGAGGAGAGTGTTGCTTTGTGTGTGTGCGTGTATGAAAGAAGGCCTTCGACATGAATGAGCATATCTAATCTGTGTTTTGAGTAACATCAGCCAGAAAGGATTGCATTGAAAGGTGTGTGTCTGTTGGAATAAATGTGAAACTTTTTAATTGTAAGGGAGTGGTCAGAACAAACCCAGAGTCTGCAAAGATGGAGGCTCTGGTTGTTGCGTTGCAAATAAACCACCCACTTCCTGCTTCTCCTTCGTGCCCCACCGGAATTTGCTTTAATTGTGGGAAGCTTGGCCATTTTCAAAATCAGTGCCCTCCTCCAGGTGGGGGTGAGGGAGGAGCCCTAAGACGGCATAAATCTTTCGACTCCTTCCGCCCTAATACTGTTTGCCCACGTTGCAAAAAACTTTTTAAAATGAGCAGAAAAACTGCAGCCCCCCCTTAATGGGAAAGTGGGAGGGGATGCTCTCACTGGAGCATCACTCTCTCCCTTTCACTCACACACAGTCAAAACGAGCAGACACCCACACATCCTTTTGCCCACTCCCCCCCCCCTCTTGCCTGCATTCCTCTGAAGAATAACACTGAGGGAAGAGGAGGACAGAGGGAGGGGTGAAATCACACAGGCCAGACATAACACACAAACACAGACACACACACACATCTTTAAGGGGAGTCAAAGTACATTCACATTAATTTTACCATCAACATACCCACATTTACATACAAATAATCCCATTTCACTCTTTTTTCATGCAAATCAATTATTATAACCATTTTAATGAGCTGTATGATATTTCTTTATCACTTTTGACAACAATTTTGATTTTTCTTTTGGACATTTTTTGAGTTTTACGTTTATTTTAATCTATAAGCAGGAATGATTTTCTGCTATTTTGCCTGCATTTGAAAATGTTTTCACATACTTAATGAGAGTTACCTAGCTTCCATAACAATGAAGCTGATTTTTCTCACATCTTTTTTTTAAGTCAGATTTAAAGTACCCCATCCTATGTCATTTGTTTGTTTGTTTCTGATATCTGCCTTTGGAAAATTTCCTTCCATCTGAATTGTCTTTTAATTTTTTGAGTGTTGATTCCAGGTTTTTTGATATTTTGTTTTAACCGTTACCTCCTGCTTTGCCTGTAATAATTTTTCCACATTTGGATCTTACTTCTAGAGGAGTTTTAGCTGCTTCTTTCATGCAAAGTTCTGATTCTTTTTCAGACCTCGCTCTTGCCATGACGATCAATTCTCCGCTTACAATGAATAAAGGGGAATTGGTTGCCACTATGATTTTGCTCCCGGAAGCCCCAACAGATGATTTATTGGCCTTAGAACAGCTGTTATTCACCTCTTTTCAATGCCTTAACTAAAGGTAAGCAACCAGCAGACAAAATCCCATTGCAAAAAGAACATTTTGGTCTTGCATCCTATCCACCATTCGCCCTGGTTTCTTCCTACTCCCACTACGACAACGACAAGATCTGGGAGTTCCAGTCTACGAAGAACTAGGTAATGTGCGAGACCGCAGAGACATAATAGACACTAAAGACATTCATAGAGGAGATTGGACTGACGAGGATTGACCTCCTGAACGCATAATTGCCGTCTACGGCCCAGCAACATGGGCGGAGGATGGCACATTTAGATATCGTACTCCCATATACATGATAAATAGAATAATTAGTCTTCAAGCTGTAATTGAAATTATTACAAATCAAACAGTATTAGCCTTACAACATTTAGCCCAAGAAAGTGCAAAGTCTAGAACATATATCATGCAGAATCGTTTAGCTCTTGATTACTTATTGGCAAAAGAAGGGGGAGTATGTGGTAAATTTAATTTGACTAATTGCTGTATTGAAATTGATGATAGTGGAAAAGTCATTCAGGAAATATCAGAAAAAATGGTAAAAATTGCTCATGTGCCTGTACAAACATGGCATGGTTTAAATTTGAAAGAAATGTTTGGTTCATGGTTTCCAAAATTACCCGGTTTGCAAGCTATTGTAGCTTTAATTGGTATGATTGCTTTAGGATGTATTGTTTTACCTTGTGTTTTGCCTATATTTGTTCGTGCAATTTCTAATAGTTTATCTTTGTTTGCTGAGAAACGAGCTATAGCTCACATAAATGCTTTGTGGGAACAGAAGTATGCTCCTGAGCCCCAGGGAGACCCCTTGGAGAAGAAACCGTTAACCCTGGGCAGTGACGAGGAGGAAGAGGTAATTTTCAAACACCGAATTAAGCCCCCTCTCAGGCTGCTGTATGGTGACGAAGAACATCCTTTTTGAACAAACAAAACAGAGGAGATGTTGCATTATGACACTGCATCATGTGCTAAGCATTTCTGTTAGTGTAGACTGGTTCTGACCGGTCGGACATAAACAAGGAAGCTGGCATGGAAAGTTACTAGCACACCCTCTTGACACCTAACACCTTGGAGAAAAGTTCCCACCTTCTGCAACGTGCTAACTATCAACAAAGGGCACGTGACTTCTATTCTACTGTGTGAATCTCCTTATATGGTCATGATTTGTGTATGTTTACATGACGTTGCATGCTTAACCCTGCCTTTTGATAAAGTTAATAAAAAGGCCTGCGGACCTTTGTCCGTTGCGCTGTCCCATTCCGTTCGAAGAAGAACCTGGTGTCGTGTTCTTACTTTTCCCTCATCCGTGGGCCTGCCCGCCTGATAACGGCGAGAATGTTATCACAACAGAGAGGGAGAAATGCAGGAGGTAGGTAGGTAGGTAAATGGATAGAGAGAGGGAGAAATACAGGAGGTAGGTAGGTAGTTTGGTAGGTAGGTGGTTAGAGAGAGAGAGAGGGAGAAATACAGGAGGCAGGTAGGTAGGTAGAGAGAGAGAGGAAGAAATACAGGAGGTAGTTAGATAGGGGGAGAGGGAGAAATACAGGAGGTAGGTAGGTAGGTAGGTAGAGGGATAGAGAGAGAGAGGGAGAAATGCAGGCGGTAGGTAGGTAGGTAGGTAGGTAGAAGGATAGAGAGAGAGAAGGAGAAATACAGGAGGTAGGTAGGTAGGTAGGTTGGTAGGTAGGTAGGTAGGGGGATAGAGAGAGAAATGCAGGAGGTAGGTAGGTAGGTAGGTAAATGGATAGAGAGGGAGAAATACAGGAGGTAGGTAGGTAGGTGGTTAGAGAGAGAGAGAGGGAGAAATACAGGAGGGAGGGAGGTAGAGAGAGAGAGAGGAAGAAATACAGGGGGGAGGGAGGGAGGGAGGGAGATGGATAGAGAGAGGGAGAAATACAGGAGGTAGGTAGGTAGGTAGAGGGATAGATGGGGAAGAAGAAATACACTAGGTAGGTAGAGAGATAGAGAGGGGGGGCAGAAATACAGGAGGTACGTAGGTAGTTAGGTAGGTAGAGAGATAGAGAGGGAGAAATGCAGGAGGTAAGTAGTTAGGTAGGTAGAGGGATAGGGAGAGAGGGGGAGAAATACAGGAGGCAGGTAGGTAGGTAGGTAGGTAGGTAGGTGGTTAGAGAGAGAGAGAGGGAGAAATACAGAAGGTAGGTTTAGTAGAGAGATAGAGTGGGAGAAATGCACGAGGTAGGTAGTTAGGTAGGTAGAGGGATAGAGAGAAAGGGGCAGAAATACAGGAGTTAGGTAGGTAGGCAGGTGGATAGAGAGAGAGAGGGAGAAATACAGGAGGTAGGTAGGTAGAGAGAGAGAGAGACGAAGAAATACAGGAGGTAGGTAGAGGGATAGAGGGAGAAGGAGAAATGCACGAGGTAGGTAGGTAGGTAGAGGGATAGAGAGAAAGGGGGAGAAATATAGGAGGTAGGAAGGTAGGTGGATAGAGAGAGAGGAAGAAATATCGGAGGTAGGTAGATAGAGGGAGAGGGAGAAATACAGGAGGTAGGTAGGTAGGTAAGTAGGTAGAGGGATAGAGAGGGGGGGAGAAATACAGGAGGTAGGTAGGTAGGTAGGTAGAGGTATAGAGAGAGGGAGAAATGCAGGAGGTAGGTAGGTAGGTAGGTAGGTAGAGGGATAGAGAGGGAGAAATGCAGGAGGTAGGTAGGTAGGTAGGTAAATGGATAGAGGGAGAAATACAGGAGGTAGGTAGGTAGGTGGTTAGAGACAGAGAGAGGGAGAAATACAGGAGGTAGGTAGGTAGGTAGAGAGAGAGGAAGAAATACAGGAGGTAGGTAGATTGAGGGAGAAGGAGAAATACAGCAGGTCGGTAGAGGGATAGAGAGAGAGGGAGAAATGCATGTGGTAGGTAATTAGGTAGGTAGAAGGATAGAGAGCGATAGAGGAAGAAATGCAGGAGGTAGGTAGAGGGAGAGGGAGAAATACAGGAGGTAGGTAGGTAGAGGGATAGAGAGAGAGGGAGAAAAGCAGGAGGTAGGTAGGTAGGTAGAGGGATAGAGAGGGAGAAATACAGGAGGTAGGTAGGTAGAGAGAGAGAGAGAGAGAGGCCACGTGTATAGAGAGGTCAGAGGTTGGCCCCTGGCGTGTTGCTGCCTCCCTAGCCTCTATATCCGCCCTCCTATTCCCCTGAGTCACCTTGTCTTCTCCCCTCTGATGACCTCTACAGTGCATTACTGACACCTTAGTTGGTAGTTGTACTGCATCAATCAAACGGCTAATTAAATGTCCATGTTGTATATATTTACCAGCAGAATCTGTAAAGCCTCTCTATACACAGCCCCGTGGGCATGCAAGGTGAGAAAAGCATATTTGCTGTCTGTCCACACATTCAGGGATTCTCCCCTGGCTCTTTCTAAAGCCCTAATGAGCGCCCACAACTCTGCCACTTGTGCACTATGTCCCCCTCCCAACGGTCCACTTTCTATGACTTTTTCATCATCCACAATTGCATACCCAGCCACTCTTTTCCCCTCATGCATGTAGCTGGAACCATCTGTATACCAGTTGTATATTGTCATCAGAAGAGGAATATCTGATAAATCAGGGCGGGTTGAATACACAGCTTCCAATACTTGCAAACAGTCATGTTCTGTCTCTACCTCGGTTGGCAGCAAGGTGGCAGGATTTAACCTATTGGACACCACTAATCTCACCTGAGGATTTTCAATCATCATAGCTTGATATTTAGTTAGCCTTTGATTGCTAATCCACAGGTGACCTTTGTTGTCCAGCACTGATTGCACCGCATGGGGAGTGTGGACTGTTATGGGGCTGGAAAATGTAAGCTTTTGACAATCCTGTACCAATTCAGCAATTGCAGCCAGTATTTTTAAACAGTGAGGCCACCCTTTGGCCACCCCATCCAATTCCTTGGAAAGGTAAGCCACTGGGCGTTGCCACTGCCCAAGCCTCTGTGTCAACACCCCCAGTGCGGTGTTTCTGTTGGTGTCCACATACAGGTTAGGTAAAGCCAAGGCGGGAGCTGTTGTCAACACTTGCTTAATATCCCTAAAGGCATTTCTTTGTTCCCCTTCCCAGCAGAAGGGGTCTGCATTAGCTCCTTTGGTAGCAGCATAAAGCGGAGCGGCCATTAACGCGAAATTTGGAATCCATATTCTACAAAACCCTGCCAGTCCCAAGAATCCTCTCAATTGCCTCCTGTTCCGTGGCTCAGACAAAGCCAAAACCGCCTGCTTGCGTTCTTGTCCCAATGATCTCTGGCCCTGCTCAATATCATACCTAAATACCGCACTCTTCGTTTGACCAACTGAGCCTTTCGTTTTGACACCCTATATCCACATTCCAGTAACAATCGCAATAAAGCTCTCGTATTCTCCCAACAGAGGTCCTCCGACTGCCCTGTCACCAATACATCATCTACGTATTGCAAAACCACATCCCCTTCCTGGCGGGCTACGAAATACTGCAGATCCCTTGCTAAAGCGGCCCCAAAAAGAGTAGGAGAATTCTTAAACCCCTGTGGCAATCAGGTCCAGGTGAATTGCATCTTTGTTCCTGTCCAAGGGTTCTCCCATTCAAAGGCAAACAACGGCTGGCTTACTGGGTGTATGGGAATAGTGAAGAATGCATCCTTCAGATCAATCACAGAAAACCACTTTGCCCTCGGAGGGAGGAGGCTAAGAAGGGTATATGGGTTAGGTACTGCTGGGTGAAGGGTTACCATCATATTATTGATGACCCGCAAATCCTGCACCGGCCTGTAAGATCCATCTGGCTTCCTAATGGGAATGATGGGAGTGTTCCAAGGGGATTGAATAGGTACCAAAATATCTGCTTCTAAATATTTCAAAATAATTTCATAGATCGCAGTAACTACCTCTCTTCAATATGGGCGCGTCTGTCCAATGTGGACGGGTGATGCTGCTGGTTTCAATTCTACAATGACAGGAGGGTGATGCGATGCAAATCCAGGGGGGTTGTCCTCTGCCCACAAATCCGGCACCTCAAATTCTCTCCACGTCTCATCTACCCTTTCCCCACCTAAGGGCCTCACCACCATCAACCTCCAGGTGGCCTCAGGTTGATGGCGCACCTGTACACGTTGTCGTCCCTCATCAAAAGTAATAGTCGCCCCCAATTTGCTAAGCAGATCCCTACCTAACAAAGGTATGGGGCACTCAGGAATGTACAAAAATTCATGTTGAATCTCTGACCCTTTAAAAGCACAAGTCACAGGTTGTAGAACCTGTCGTCCAAGAATCTGCCCCGACACTCCCTGGACCTGTATTCTATGCGGTCCTGGAGCAGCAATTCTGCTGTTCACTACAGACCGCCGAGCTCCAGTGTCCACCACAAAAGTAGTCTGCCGACCCCCAATATTCATTGTAACCAATGGCTCAGGTGGGGCCTCCTCCAAGCCTAGTCCCCGTCAGTCAGTCCACCCGACATCCGCCAGGCCCAATCCTTCCACCCTTTCTTCCCTCCGTCTTTGCCAGCCATTCTCACCACGTCCTCTCATACCACGTCCCCTCATACCTCGACCCGGAAACCGGGTTGAGGCCTCTCTACCAGACCCTTGTCTGTCCCCCCATCCTCTTCCTCTGTTTACCTTCCTCGGGCACTCTCTTTGCCAATGACCTTCTTCTTTACAGAACGCACACTGATTTGGTCCCAATCTAGTGCCCTGTAAAGCCACCGCCAACAACTCAGTTTTCCTATGCATCCGCATATCTTTTTCCTTTTTCTCCACCTTTTCCCTATTCACAAACACCTTCCTAGCTACCTCCAATAACTCACTAGTATTCTTTCCCAATGCTCCCTCCAACCTCTGTAACTTCCTTCGAATATCCTCATAACTCTGAGCAATGAACCTTTCATTCAACATTCTCACATTATCTGCATGACGAGGGTCAACCTGAGTATACAATTCATATGCCTCAATCAACCTTTGCAGAAAGCTCTCCGGACTTTCATCAGCTTACCAGAGATGGTTTAGACATATTTACCGGTGGCTTCCCTGCCCTCCTTAGAGCCTCCACTGTCAGATTTTGGTATTCCTTTAGGAGAGTCATTTGCGCCGCCTCCCTAGGATTCCAGTTCGGATCCTGTTCAGGTGCCCTCTCATTCAATTCCTGCTGTAAGTTCTGTACATTAGGAAAACGTTCCCCCATGCACTTTCTGACAGACGCCTTCCACTTCTCCCTCTCCTCAGGAGTCAGTAACGTATTTAATAATTGTTGCACATCCTGCCACGTTGGATTATGCGTTTGCATGATGGTTTGGAAGAGATCTGCCATTTCAGTTGGTTTAAGAGACAAGGGCCCATAATGCTGCTTCCAGTTCAACAAATCTCGTCGAGAACGGTACATACTGAAACATAGTCCTAATGCCGGGCTGTCCTTGTGGGGTAATTACCTGCTGATCGACTTGAGGCAAGGGGGCAATCAGCTCCCCCCTTGCTGCCCTCTCCTTTGCAGCTGCAGACCGGGTTCGCACTCCTACAGCCTCCACACCCCCCACGGCACCACCGTCCTCCTCATCATCTCCGCTTCCATCCGACTGAGCTGTTTCAATCTTAAGAGCTGGAGCTTCCCCCTCCCTCGGACTCCCAACCATCCCAGACGGGCCAGCTGTTCCATCTCCACCCCCTTGTCCCTGGGCTTGTGAAGGGGGTGGATGAGGCAGCGGGGGCTGAGCCGGAGACGGATGCGGAGCATATGGTGGTGGCCTCAAACCCTCCTCAACTTCCTCTTGCAATATCTCCTTCTTTCTCTCTCTGCCTCCCCGACACACCCTGCTGTCCAGGTCCAACATTGTGACACCTCCTAAGCGCACTTCCCCTTCCCTGTGGTCGTGCCACACACAGCCTGACCATTTCAGCCTGGCACTGTAACAAAGCATCAGCCTTCTCGTTCACAGCCAAAGCCCACTGATCTATGTATGGGTACTGATTTGGATATTTCTCCTCATTTGCAGCTATCATATGCCAAAGAGCATCGATAGCCTCCTTGTTAAATGTCCCCTCCATGGGCCACCTCTGTTCCATTTGGGGCCATCGCACTTTACACAGATAGCCCAGTCTCTCCTTGGTAACTTTCAGGTAAGGGGTGTTATATTTTGTTCGGCAAAAGTACTCATCAAATCCCTGCAACATGCACTCCAGCGGTGTGCTGGCTGTGCTCTGCTTCCCCCCCATTCTGACACAAGTCACTGACCCACCGTCCAGGAACTTCAACGGTCACGGATGGGAACTGCAGCAACCAAACCTCCCACACAGCCTAACAGGACTTCATTAGGGTCGCCGCCCCGAGTCCAGGGGGGAGATCAGGCCCCCTCTTCTGCCCCCAAATGTGGCAGGTACACAACTCTTAGCACATACTCGCCTGAGGCGTCTTCTCTCTCGTCCTGGCCAGGGGATGGTTCAGACAGCCTTTCCTACGATGAAGGGTTCTTGGACTAGCTATCAGCACCGTCGGCCTCGCGGAGAGGTCGCTGCTGTCTCCCAGAGGTCAAGCCCCCGTGGTGCCTGGAGAATGTTCAGGAATGGCCTCCCAACGGACCCGAGGGGTGAAGCTGCCCTCAGCGAAACATCGCCTTATCTGTTTCCTGGCCAATGCACCATTTGTTGTAGGAAAGCCAAGACACAGACAAGCTCTTCAAAGCAGCAAAGAGTTTATTATGTGCACAGTTCAGCGATAGGCTTGCAACCCATACAAACATGTCTGAACCCCGATAATCAGGAAGGGGTCAGCTCTTATACCCTTGATTGCGTATACACTCCTGTTAACATATATTTGCCCAAATATGGAGGTTAGGGGGCTGTAATGGCCCCAGTTGAGACAGAATGCTTAGATCACCAAGATATATGTTCTGGTAGGCTATTTGTGGATAGTAGGTTGATAAATTGGGGAACTAGTGACATACAGAGCATGGGAACAAGACAATAACAGGAAACATCTGTCTGGGTCACAACGACCCTTTTGCAATTCTCAGCAAATATCAAAGAGCCGGGCTTCCGGTTGGGCTGCGGTCGCTGCCGGCAGGTTTTCTTAAGCCTGCCAACCCAGTCGCCTGTAGAGGCGTTTTTTAAACCATCAAAAACGCCTCGGAAACTCCAAGCTCCCAAGGAGCTTGTGAGAGAGCCAGCGCCGTTTGGGTAGAGTCCCTTGCGGGGCTCCCCAGAGGGTTTATTTTCCTCTTGGGAGCGAGCAAGGTGGGACCCCCCTTCAGGCAGCTATCCGCTCCGGACGTCTGGGAAACTTCGCTACAAATAGCGAAGCAAGGCATCGTTCCCAACCTTCAATCCACACTTCAAACAAACCAAGAAAAAACCTTGTTCTAATCGTCTTAATCGCAAGTATTCAAAGTCTGTGAATTTACTGAATAATAGCAGTCTTAAACTTGAATGCTACGGATTTAGAACAAAGCATTTAGAACAAAGGACTTAAGATGGCGTTAATCTTCAGCAGAAAGCAGAAAGGAAACGAAAGTGGTGTTCTCCAGTGAAAAGGAAATGAAAGTTAACCGGTTTGTGTATTCCAGCTTGTTATAAAGTATCCTACTCTGGCGGAAAGCGAAAGGAGATAGCAAGTAAGAGAAAAAGTCAGCTAATATATAATTTGGTCTATTTTGAAGAGTATTTTGTGAAAACCTGGGAAAAAGATTGTTTTACAAGCATGGCAATGAAGCAAGGAGGTCCTCCAGCTGGCACAGCCCTGCAACAGCAGATAGAGATAATAAGTCTTCAGGATTTGAAAAACTTTATAGGTAAAGAACTTAAAGAAATTAAGGAAGTGGTCCAGGATAATATGGATAAATATGAACAGCTTGGGGGCGTGGTTATGGCCGGGTTGGTGTGAGAACGTTTTCTCCATTTCCCAGGGCGATTTCACAGAAGAAAGTGGATTAAAGTGTTGAAAATGCACCGTTAGAAGTCAAAATTGTTTACAGCTGTACTGGAAGGGCTGCTGTGCCAAGAATCTGACTTTTGGATCGGTAGGTCAACCTGGACTGCTTGAAATCTGTTTTGTTTACTGTGTGGAAAGACGGAGGGTTGACCGGAGAGACTGTCGTGGATTACGAGGGAACAGCTGTTCTTTGTTTGGAGAAGAACTGCGATCAGTATTTAGTATTCTTTGTTGCGAGGCAAGGGCACGGACTTTAATTGGATGATATGTGGATTAAAACTTTTTGAGCTTTTGATCTTTTGTTTGGAGTGCTTAAGCTGAAAGCAACAAATGTAACTTTCTGTTTTGAAAGTACCGTGATCAGCATTCCTTGTTGCGAGGCAAAAGCACGGACTTCAAAGGCAAAGTTTGTTAACAGTGGAAAGATCATTTGGATGATATGTGGATTAAAACTTTTTGAGCTTCTGATCCTTTGTTCGAGGTGCCTAAGCTGAAAAGCAACAAAGGTAACTTTCTGGACAACGCCCTTATTATTGAACCGATCTGCTACGATCTGCTACGACTGCGAGAGTCCCCGCTCTCGCAGGTTTGGCCCTCCACTCTAACGTGGGCCCACCTTGATGAAGGATTTATTAATCTGGAGAGGTGGAAGAAGCGTAGTCTTAGGGGTTTTTTAGTTTGTAAGTTAATGTCTATTTTAGGGGGTACCAGGGAGGGGGGAGGGTATAGACAGGTAGAGGCGGGGGAGGGAAGAGAGAGCCAGGCCAGCGGGCGACGGAGGGAAGCGGAGGGTTCCGTTAGGAGGGGGGAGATTCTAGTCGTTCCGACAGAGGGCATTTCCATCCAGAAGGTCGTGGGGAGAGGCAGGTCCGAGGGGAGACAAGTGTTACCCTCCCGGTTGGGGGCGCGAAGCCGTTGGCTACAAACAGTCAAGTGCCTCAACCCCCGCAGGCTAGGTGGCCAGGGAGTACAGAGCCAGGGCCTGCGGCTGATGTTCTGCAACGCCAGGTCCGTTGTCAACAAAGCCCCCCTCGTTCATGACCTTGTGTCAGAGGGGGAGCCGGACCTGGTGGGAATTGCGGAGACCTGGTTGGGCCACGAGGGTGGACTCCCCCTCGTTGAAATGTGCCCACCAGGTTACCGCGCGTTTCATCAGCCCCGGGCCCTAGGTAGGGGCGGTGGGGTAGCGGTCATTGTAAAGGAAGGTCTTGAGCCGAGAGAGACCGTTGTGCCACAGACCACCGGTTGTGAGTCCCTCTGTGTGAAGTGGGGCCTAGGGAGGCAGTTGGGCTTGCTGGTTGTATACCTGGCTCCCCGCTATGTAGCAGCAGCCCTGCCTGAGCTCCTCGAGGTGATCGCTACGGTGGCAGTTGAGACCCCCAGACTTTTAGTCATGGGGGACTTTAATCTGCCATCGGTGGGCGAATCATCCGAGGCAGCTCGGGAGTTCATGGCTTCCATGACGGCCATGGACCTGACCCAACTAATTCAAGGCCCCACTCACGAGGGTGGACATACACCGGATCTCATCTTTGTCTCAGGCCAATGGAAGAGTGATCTGGGTATAGGGGATATAGTCATCACACCCTTGTCATGGACAGACCACTCACTTCTCCGGCTCGACTTTCCGACCGCTGCTCCCCTCCGCGGGGAGGCGGAACCTGAGTCACCAATCTGGTTCCGCCCCAGGCGCCTGATGGACCCGGATGGGTTCCAGACGGCGCTTGGGCCACTTCCTGTACCCCTGGCCCACGCCCCGATGGAGGACCTCGTGGCCGCATGGAATACTGCGACCACGGGAGCCTTGGATCGGGTCGCGCCCTTGCGGCCTCTCTTGCGGCGGCGAAACACCCTGGCTCCTTGGTTTTCCGAGGAGCTGAGGGTGATGAAACGCCGCAAGAGATGCCTAGAGAGAAGATGGAGGTATACTCGATCTGAATCTGACCGGACACAGGTAAGAGCCCAGTTACGGACTTACATTGTGGTGCTGAGAGTGGCCAAACGTCACCATTGTGCTACTCTCATAGCATCCGTAGAAAACCGCCCTGCTGCCCTGTTTAGGGTGACCCGCTCCCTCCTTCAACAGAGGGTGCGGGAAGCCCCGTTACAGGGTAGAGCAGAGGAATTTGTGACTTTTCTGCAGGAGAAAATCGCTCAGATACAGAACGAGCTAGCCCCCATTCATGGCCCAGTGGGATACCACGAGAGAGATCTTGTTTGGGAGGAGTTTGACTCCGTTACTTCCGAGGATATGGACAGGTTACGTGGGCGACTGCGAGCCACCACATGTTTATTGGACCCGTGTCCCTCCTGGCTTGTACTGGCATCCTGGGAGGTGACACGAGGCTGGCTCCAAGTGGTTGTCAACGCATCCTTGAGTGAGGGTGCCTTGCCTGCTTCCCTAAAAGAAGCGATGGTGAGGCCCCTCCTTAAGAAGCCCTCTTTGGATCCAGCTCTTTTGAACAACTACCGTCCAGTCTCCAACCTTCCCTTTTTGGCGAAGGTTGTCGAGAGTGTGGTGGCACAACAGTTTCCCCGTCACCTGGAGGAAGTTGATTATCTAGATCCGCGCCAGTCCGGCTTTCGGCCCGGGCATAGCACCGAGACGGCATTGGTCGCGTTGGTCGATGATCTCTGGAGGGCCAGAGATGGGGGTTGTTCCTCCATCCTGGTCCTATTAGACCTCTCGGCGGCTTTCGATACCATCGACCATGGTATCCTATTGCATCGGCTGGGGGGGTTGGGGGTGGGAGGCACCGTTTTACGGTGGTTCTCCTCCTACCTCTCTGGCCGATCGCAATTTGTGTTGGCAGGGGGGCAGAGGTCGACCGCGAGACCCCTCGCATGTGGGGTGCCTCAGGGGTCGGTCCTCTCGCCCCTCCTGTTCAACACATACATGAAGCCGCTGGGTGAGATCATCCGTGGTTTTGGGGTAGAGTACCATCTGTACGCTGATGATACACAGCTGTACATTTCTACCCCAAACCACCCCAACGATGCCGTAGCGGTGATGTGCCAGTGCCTGGAAGCTGTACGGATCTGGATGGGAAGTAACGGACTCAAGCTCAACCCGACCAAGACCGAGTGGCTGTGGTTTCCGGCTGCCCGATTCAACCAGCTCACTCCATCGCTGGCCATAGGGGGCGAACATCTTGCCCCTGTGGATGGGGCGCGCAATTTGGGTGTCCTCCTGGATGCCCGGCTGTCCATGGAAGATCAAGTGACAGCCGTGGCCAGGAGGGCGTTTTACCAGGTTCGCCTGGTTCGCCAATTGCGCCCCCTATTGGATCGGGACGCCCTTCGCACAGTCACTCATGCTCTCGTGACATCCCGACTGGACTATTGTAACTCTCTCTACATGAGGCTGCCCTTGAGGTGCACCCGGAGGCTTCAGCTAGTCCAGAATGCAGCCGCGCGAGCAATTATGGGGACCGCAAGGTCCACCCATGTAACACCGCTCTTACGCGAGCTGCACTGGCTACCTGTCGTCTTCCGGGTGCGCTTCAAGGTGTTAATTATCATCTTTAAAGCGCTCCATGGCTCGGGACCTAGCTATCTGCAGGATCGGATCCTGCCCCATACATCCTCACGGCCGATTCGCTCCCACAGAGCGGGGCTTCTCCAGGTGCCGTCCACTAGACTGTGTCAGCGGGCGACACCCAGGGGAAGGGCTCTCTCTGTGGCGGGCCCGGCCCTCTGGAACGACCTTCCCCCCGATATTAGGACGACCACGGACCTCAACTCCTTCCGTCTCAAATTGAAAACCTACTTTTTCCGTCTGGCCGGCTTGGGATAGCCTCCCTGTCCTGGGGTTTTAGGGTAATTTTAATTATTTGTAGTGTTAAGGGGTTTTAGGGACAGTTTTTAGTTTTTATAGATGTTTTTAGCGCAGGATTTGTTTAATTGTGATTTTAAATTATGTATTCTGTTTGTGTTTATTGTTTTTTAATTTTCCTGTGCCCCGCCTCGAGTCCCTCTGGGGAGAGAGAGCGGGCTACAAATAAAAATTTATTATTTATTATTATTATTATTGAGGAGGTTTGCTAGGTAAACTACATAATTATACTGAGAATATAACTTGTTATTTGGCTTCTTTGGGTGCAATAAAACGCTGTCTCAGCTTCACAGGGGATTTAGCTCCTTGATCTTCAATAAAGACCCTCTTGGCAAAAGTGTTTTGTTAAAAAAGAAAAAAGCTAATTGAGTTGAAAATGGCGACTCAACAGCCTTCAGAAATGCAGCAAATTATTGTGGCTTTGAATACAATTGGCGAAAAATTATCCGGACTGACAGATAGAATGGACAATATGACATTAGAAATTAAAGAAACAAAACAAGAAATGAATGAAATGAATGAGAATTTCGCAAAGCAAACATTAGAGATAAAGTTTATTAAAGATGAAATTGAACAGATTCATGTACATGATGCACAGATAGATCGCCAGATCGAAGGAATTTTTTTTAAGAACGAGCAACAAGATAAGAGAATTAGTCTTTTGGAAGAAGATGCAAGGAAATATAATGTGGTTATCCGAGGAATTTCGGAAGAAAGAGTAGATAATTTGAAACAAAGAGTTTTAAAATGGCTGAATGATCTTGATGTGTCAGTTGTTTTTACGGCAGCAGATTTGGTAAGCGTTTTCAGAGTTGGTAAAAGACGAAGTGGTTCAATTAGAAATGTACTTGTGAGATTCTCAAATCTTAGTAACAAATTGGAAATAATGGCAAAAATAAGGGAGTTGGCAGAAGTTCCAAAATTCGAGGAGAAAGCTATTCAAGTCTTTCCGGATATATCAAGAGAGGAAAGATCGTGGAGATATTTTTTGAAGCCAATTACAAAGGTTTTGAGAGACAATGATATTAAGTACAATTGGAGGCCACCGCAGCAGTTGAAATTCTTTTATAAGGGGAGAATGCAGACAATCACTCCGCAAGTAGACCCAGTAAGATATTTATGCGAGCTTGGGTTGATTGAGAAAGAAGAGGATTTAACAGAAATTAAAAATCAAATGCTTAAGATGGGTGGAGCACAAGCAGAATCTCCAATATCGGAAGAAAAGGGAGCGGTCGGTGGTCAAGATCCTAAAGATTTTAAAAGGTTAAAGCGGAAAGAAATCTCGCCGGCAATGTCAGAGCAGAAGAAAAGTCGTGAGGATATAAAGGGAAGGGGTGCAGAGAAGGAGGAGGATCTTGGTAAAGCGCAAGAAGCTGAGTGCGGGGAAAAGTTAACATTGTCTTCTTTTTTCGAAAGTTGAATTTAAGCAGACAGCCCGAAGGAAATGACCCGACCATCGGCATGTCCCCTCCCCCACACTCTCTATGCAGAGGCGGAAACCGACTGAGGATGTGGGGGATGAAGATTGATTGTTATTTGTTGTGTTTTGTATGGGTTTTTTTTTTTTTCCTTATTTGGTGTTGGGATTTGGGCACGGAAAGGAAGAGGAGGGGTTAGGATTAAAAAAGCTACAGTTTAAATGTGTTTGATAAAAATAATGACATGGAATGTGAAGGGAACAGGGAATCAGATTAAACGGAGGAGATTGGAGCTTAAAATTAAGAGGGATTTGCCAGATATATTATTTCTGCAAGAAACTCATCAAAAATCTGAAGATTTAAATAGAATTTATATAAAGGGTATGCAAATCTATGAAAAATCTTTTGGATCCTCAAAAGCCAGAGGAGTCGCAACACTGATATCAGACAGAGTATATTTTGAAAAAGAAAAAGTAATTGCGGACGATGATGGAAGATATTTAATAATTGTGGGAAATATCAATGAGCAAAAAGTGACACTTGTTAATTTATATTTACCGAATGGAAAACAAAAAGACTTCCTTGAGAAAATAACTAAAATTTTGGAAATCGAAAGTGTAGGGAAAGTGATTGTGGCTGGGGATTTTAATTTAATCAGAGACAAAATAGATAGTACTAATCCCAACCGCTATAGAGAAACCAATAAAGGGGAGATTTTAAATGAATGGATGTTTCAAAATAGCGTGGCAGATGTTTGGAGGGAGTTGAAAGGTACTGAAAGAGTGTACACTTTTTGCTCTAAGATATATAATACGTATTCAAGAATTGATTATATTTTTGTTTCTAAAGATTTGCTCAGTAATATAGATAAAATAGATGTGGGAATTTTCAAGGAGTCTGATCATGCAGAAGTTACGATGGAAATAGATTTTAATTTTGGAAAAAAAGGAAGAGGTTGGAGATATGATGAAAAATTATATAAAAATGAGGAGGATAAAATATGGATACTTAAAAAATGGGAAGAAAGTTGGAGAATAAATGATAATGGAGAGGTTAAATTTGAAATTGTTTGGGATGCGATGAAAGCAGTGTTTAGAGGAGAAAGCATTAAGTTATCAAGCAGGAAATATAGAAATTATAGGTGTAGAATTGAACGGGATATAAGGCAGATAAAGGTATTGGAGAATCAATTTTTACTTACGAAGGACAAAGAATGAAGGAGCTAAATTTATTAAAAAATAGATTGATAGAAGAGGATATAGAATTGGTTAAAAAAAATATAAGATATTTAAACAGGGAATTTTTTGAATATAGTAATAAAAATTCTAAGTTATTAGCAAGGATGGCGAAAAATAAAAGTGAGAAGAGAGAAATTGGCCCTTTGATAGATGATAAAGGTATAAGATGTTATAAGAAATCAGAGAAATGTGAAGTGGTCAGGTCCTTTTTTCAAAAATTATATTCAAAAAAATCAATAGATTTGGAAAAATTGAAAAGTTATCTTGAAAAATATGTTGTGAAAATTGATCAAATATATAAGGATTTGATGGAAGAAGATATAACACAAGATGAGATTAATGAAATAATACAAGGGATAAAATTAGGGAAGGCCCCAGGAGAAGATGGATTGCCTGCTGAGTTTTATAAAGACTTTAAGGAAATAATAATACCAAAATTACAAAAATTGTTTAATGGAATTTTACATGGTGGAGAAGTTCCGATGTCATGGAACAGAACGGTAATATCTATAATTCCTAAACCAGATAAAGACTTGGAGAGGATTGAGTCCTATCGACCCATCTCTTTAATCAATCAGGATGCAAAGATATTTACTGCTATTATAAGTAATAGATTAAGTGGATTTGTAGATAAATATATAAGTTATAACCAAGTAGGTTTTGTGAAAGGTAGATATATGAGTGACATTATTAGAAGAGTGTTAAATATTATAGATGTAGCTGAACATAATGATGATAAAATAGGTATAGTATCACTAGATATTTTCAAAGCCTTTGATTCTGTACAATGGGAAACTATTAAAGCAATTATTGAGGTATTAGGTTTTGGTAACAGATTCATACATGTTATTTCGAAATTGTATCAAAAAAGTAGTGCAAGAGTAAAGGTGAATGGAATAATGACGGAAGAGATTAAATTGGAAGCAGGTATGAGACAAGGATGTCCTTTGTCTCCAATATTATTTTTATTGGTTATGGAAGTACTGACTAAAATGATAGAAAAAGATGAAGAATTGGAAGGGTATAAGGGATATAAGATAAATTTGTACGCGGATGACACCTTGATCATTTTGAAAGATATAGAGAAAGACTTGAAAAAGATAAATAAACATTTGAAAGAATTTGAGGAAATAACAGGTTTAAAAGTAAATTGGTCAAAATCTGAATTATTAATGGATAAAAATGGTAAGGAGTGGGAGAATATGCAGGAACAATTTGGGATAAGAATTAAAAATACATTGAAATATCTGGGAATAACACTTTCACTTAAAGTTAGGGAATTGAAAAAACTTAATTATGATGTGATGATGAATGAAGTGGAGAAGAAGATAGATAAATATAAAAAGATAAAGTTGTCTTGGTTCGGTAGAATTGCAATGTGCAAGATGATGTTGTTACCAAAGTTTAATTTTTTATTTGAGATGTTACCATTAAATTTGACAGAGAAAGATATGGAAGGATATCAGAAGAAATTGGATAAATTTTGCAATGGTGGGAAAAGACCTAGATTATTGAAGAAAATGTGGTATCAAAATCAAAAGGAAGGCGGATTGGGAATTCCCAATCTACTTAATTATTATTGGGCCTATGGTATTCGAACTGTGGTAAAAATACTCAAAGGCGGAGATGGTCATTGGGGAGATTTAGAGTTAAAAGATATTAAGAGATTTGGCCCTACATGGTTTTTAGATAAAGCAAAAACAAAAAAGGTAATTAACAGTTATTGGTTAAAAGGACTGAGTAAAATTTGGAATAAATTTGTTAAAATTCTAATTCCGGATATAACCTTTTTGGGGAAGACAATTGGAAATTGGCCGATTAAAACCAATATAAGCCGTGATAAAGTAATTGAAGATGAAAACATAGAAATTATAATAGATTGGTTAAAAGCTTTAGGAAATGAAAGAAGGAAAAATGGAATAATTGAAAAATTGGGGCTAAACTGATTTGAAAAAATACAGATAGAAAAATGGACTATGAAGGTAAGGGGGAATTGTAAGACAAGTAGAAACAAAACTGAATTTGAAAACCTAGTATCTCAAATTATCAAAGACGAAATTGGGTTAAAGGGACTCGTTAGTAAGATATATAAGATTATAAATTTTGATGGGAAACCACAAATGACGATGAAGATGAATTGGGAGGAAGAATTCAATATTAAAATATCAGATATGGACTGGAATGTGAATTGGAAGAGTCGAATTATGAGGATTTTATCAACAAGGATCAAAGAACATAATTTTAAGGTTGTCTGGAAATGGTATTTGACTCCATTAAGGTTATCGTTGATGGACAAAAAAATTAGTAATAAATGTTGGAGATGTAACATGGAACTGGGGACTTATGAACATATGTGGTATAAATGTGGAA
Source organism: Rhabdophis nuchalis (assembly GCA_039707465.1). Classification (NCBI taxonomy): domain Eukaryota; kingdom Metazoa; phylum Chordata; class Lepidosauria; order Squamata; family Natricidae; genus Rhabdophis; species Rhabdophis nuchalis. The sequence goes on from CM077650.1 coordinate 9,607,783, forward strand.
AAGTTAAAAAGTTTTGGCAACAATTGGAGAAAACGATATCTGAAATGATGAAGAAAAAAATAATATTGAGACCAGAAACTATATTATTGTTGTTAATCAAGGAATCAGAACTAACAAATTATGAGAAAGAATTGGTTAGAATTATGATTATAATGGGAAGAATTATAATAGCTAGATATTGGAAATTAGAGGTGAATTTTAGAATAGAAGAGTGGTACTGTCAAATGTGGAAATTAGCTTTAAATGATAAAATGACATGTGATATTAAATTTAGAAAGGGTGTTTATAAAAGGGACACTTTTTGGAAAACTTGGGAGCCATTTGTGGAGTACGCGTTTGGAAATTTGGATGCTTCAACACCTGTACCCAGAGAACGTGGTTTTTGGAGATCGTGAAGATATATCCGAAGGACCAAGTCTTTCTTTCCCATGTATAGCACAGGGTGAAACATTGTATTGTATTGTATGGTGTATGTAGTTTTTGTTGTAATGTTTAAAAAAAAAAAAAATGAACAGCTTGATTTTTTTTTACAAATAATAGCTAAGGGTTTGTCTGATGTGATTAAGGTGGATAATAAAATTGAACAGCTGGCTTTGGACCTGGAAACTAAAATGAAAGAATCTGATTTAAACTTTGCAAAACATGCTGGAGAAATACAAAGGATTGATAATGAAATAATTATGTTGCAATTTAGATCGATGGAATCTGCTATCAGACTGAGGGGAATAAGGGAGAATCCTACAGAAGATATTAGGAGAATTTGTGCCGATGCATTGTCTACATTACTGAAATTGGATGATTCTGATGTGATTTTTTTTAATATTGATAAAATTTACAGAGTAAATTCACAAGCAGCACTACAAAGACAATTACCAAGAGATGTGGTTATATATTTTATTGATGGAAGACTTAGAAATGATATTTTGCAGAAGTCCTTTTATTCTGCTCTTCAAATAGATGGAAATCACATTGGTGTTTTTAAGGAGTTACCACCAGCGATGTTAAAGTCTAGAAGGGATTTTGGATTTTTGGTAGCAGAATTGAAGAAAAGACAGATACAATATAGGTGGGATGTTCCAATGGGTATTATACCAAGATATGAAGGTGTGAGTTATCGTTTGAATACCTTAGATAAAGCAAAAGAATTTTATTATGAAGTATTGAAGGCAAGCATCACACCTTTACGTACATCTGCACCAATAGATATGGAGATTGAAGAGCAGAAGCAGCCTGAAAAAGAGATAGAAGAACAAATACAGCTGCAAAAAGAAAAGAAAACCTATGGTGCTGCAGGTGGCTCTCAGCTGGATTCTCTTGGACATCTTTTAAGTTCTACTCTGGAGGAATCGCCAAAGACTGTTATAGATGGAATTGTTGAAATGCCAATGCTTAAATTAGATGAGAAACGTGAAACCAGGTCTATCACTAGACAAATTCAAAGAATGCAGAACCAGAGGAGGCCCCAAACCCAACAAGTTAAGAAAGATAAAAGAAAGAAGCAAGTAGAAGCCAAGGGAGGAACAGGATTGAAGATTAGTTTGGTGGAGAAAGAATACAGCAAGGAGGCAAAACATCTTCCTCATGGCAAGCAGTTTTTATATTGCTGATACCTAAGGATATGGTCCTAAGAACCTAGAGGATTATAGACTAATATCTCTTTTGATTACAGACTAAAAAAATTCTGTTAAGTATGCCAACAGTTTGATGCCAGTTATTTAAGAGGTAATTCATCATGATCAAGCAGGATTTATCGAAGGCAGACATATGAAGGAGAATGTAAGGCAACTCATAGATTTACTCGACTATCTAGGCAAAAATAAGCAGATCTCTGCAGTGCTGGTTTTCGGACGTGGAAAAGGCCGCTGAGCGAATGATCTGGAACTTTCTAATCAAGACTTTGGAAAAAATGATTATGGGGATTTGGTTTTGATAGGTGATAGGAGCAATATATTAATAACAAAATGCATAACTTATTAATGGAAATTTGTTTATGAGTTTTGAGAGATAAGAAGGTACAACACAAAGCTGTCTATTATCTCCATTGTCATTTATTTTAATCTTAGAGGTCTTGTTGAATATAATTTGGGATTCGAATTCCTTAAGTGGTATAGCTATAAGGCAAAAGGAATACAGAATTAGAGCATTTGCAGCCGATCTGGTTGTTACCCTATTACGTTTTTTGAATTTAATAATTCAGATGAAAAGTTACCCGGGGGTTGTTTATATAAAGATGTGCTTCTTACTAATGGGGGTAGCTGGCAACTGAGAATTTTGGAATAACTGTTGGAAGAAGGAATTATTTTAAACTGGTTATATTATAAATAGTTACAGATGAGATGGAAAGAGGATCAAAGAGTTGGATTTATGAACAATGATGAAATGATTATTGTCATGTTAGAGATTTGGGGGGAAAATATGGGTTAAATTGAATGTTAAATTTATATAGATACAGAATATAAGGGAGAACCTTTATAATATATCTTATAGATGGTATTTAGATCCTAAAGAGTGTATCGCAATGGTTAACTAAAATGTTGGAAGGGAAAATTTTTATAAAATGTTTTATAGAGGATATGTAGATTTTAAGAAATTATTATGTATGTATTTTAATGTTTTAATTAAAATGTTGGAGGTTTGGGTGCTTACGATGGGTCTGTAGCCTTTAGGTAAGAATGAGTAGATTGATAATTAAGAGCTGGATTTATGGATAACGAATGGAAGTTGAAATGATTAATAAGGGAAAATATGGGTTAAATTGTGAATGTAGAATTTAAGGGAGAACTTTTGTAAAATGTTTTATAGATGGTATTTAGAGCTAAAGAAATTATCTTGTATGTATCTTATTGTTTAACTAAAAGGTTGGAAGAGAGAACTTTTATATTAGGTAGCAATTAGATAATTTAGGTAAGAGCGAATAGACTGATAAGGAGATAAATAAGGGGCATAATGTGAACAGAGAGGATAACATCTGGGTTGTTTGGAATTACTAGAGTGGTGTATAGTGGAAGTCAGGGGGGTGGGTGGGAATGGGAGGTGGGGGAGGGTTAGGGTGGTTAGGGGAAGGAAATAGATTTGCATAATTAGTTTAGAAGATGGGGTTAATCGGATAATGTTATTCTGTGAGAAATTTATATTATGTTGGCGGGGAAGAGGGGGGGTACAGCATGTGTATTTGATTTATATTGTATATATGGGGGGGGGGAAATTTGTTTGTGTAAAACTTTTTCAATTTAAAAAAAAAAGCTTGGTTTGCAATCTTTCCTTAACCAAAGTGACTTGACCAAAGTTTGCTTACCCTTACTTCGAGGCCTAGGCCCGCCTTAGACCTCTGTATCTTCTGTTGCTACCTCAGTAGGTAGGTAGAGAGAGAGAGAGGAGGTAGGCAGGAGGTAGGTAGGTAGGTAGGTAGAGGGATAGGGAGAGAGAGGGAGAAATGCAGGAGGTAGGTAGGTAGGTAGGTAAATGGATAGAGAGAGGGAGAAATACAGGAGGTAGGTAGGTGGTTAGGTAGGTAGGTAGAGAGATAGAGAGGGAGGGAGAAATGCAGGAGGTAGGTAGGTATGTAGGTAGGTAGATGGATAGAGAGAAAGGGAGAAATACAGGAGGTAGGTAGGTAGGTAGAGGGATAGAGAGAGGGAGAAATGCAGGAGGTAGGTAGTTACTTAGGTAGGTAGAGGGAAAAGAGAGGGGGGGGATAAATACAGAAGGCAGGTAGGTAGGTAGGTGGATAGGTAGGTAAGTATGTAGAGGGATAGAGAGGGGGGGAGAAATACAGGAGGTAGGTAGGTAGGTAGGTAGAAGGATAGAGAGAGAGGGAGAAATGCAGGAGGTAGGTAGGTAGGTAAATCTATAGAGAAGGAGAAATACAGGAGGTAGGTAGGTAGAGAGAGAGAGGAAGAAATATAGGAGGTAGGTAGGTAGGTAGAGAGATAGAGAGAGAAATAGAAATGCAGGAGGTAGGTAGGTAGGTAGGTAGGTAGAGGGATAGAGAGAGAGGGAGAAATACAGGAGGTAAGTAGGTAGGTAGAGGGATAGAGGGGGAAGAAGAAATACAGTAAGTAGGTAGAGAGATAGACGGGGGCAGAAATACAGGAGGTACGTAGGTAGGTAGGTAGAGGGATAGAGAGAGAGAGGGAGAAATGCAGGAGGTAGGTAGGTAGGTAGGTAGAGGGATAGAGAGAGGGGGAGAAATACAGGAGGCAGGTAGTTAGGTAGAGAGAGAGAGAGAGAGGGAGAAATGCAGGAGGTATGTAGGTAGAGGGATAGAGAGAGGGGGGGAGAAATACAGGAGGCAGGTAGGTAGGTAGAGGGATAGAGAGAGAGGTAGAAATGCAGAAGGTAGGTAGGAAGGTAGGTAGGTAGGTAGGTAGAGGGATAAAGAGAGAAGGGGAGAAATACAGGAGGAAGGAACATAGGTAGGTAGTTAGGTGGATAGAGAGAGGGAGAAATGCAGGAGGTATGAATATAGAGGGAAAGAGAGAGAGGGAGTAATACAGGAGTTGGTCGGTAAAGAGATAGAGAGAGAGGGAGAAATACAGGCGGTAAGTAGGTAGAGAGAGAGAGGGGGGGAGAAATGCAGGAGGTAGGTAGGTAGGTAGGTAGGTAGGTAGAGGGATAGAGAGGGGGGGGAGAAATACAGGAGGCAGGTAGGTAGGTAGAGGGATACAGAGAGAGGGAGAAATGCAGGAGGTAGGTAGGTAGGTAGAGGGATAAAGAGAGAGAGGGAGAAATGCAGGAGGTATGAATATAGAGGGATAGAGAGAGAGGGAGTAATACAGGAGTTGGTCGGTGAAGAGATAGGGAGAAATACAGGAGGTAAGTAGGTAAGTAGTGGGATAGAGGGAGAAGGAGAAATACAGTATGTAGGTAGAGGGATAGAGAGTAGGTAGGTAGAGGGATAGAGAGAGAGGGAGAAATGCAGGAGGTAGGTAGTTACTTAGGTATGTAAATGGATAGAGAGGGAGAAATACAGGAGGTAGGTAGGTAGAGAGAGAGAGAGAGAGAGAGAGGAAGAAATAAAGGAGGTAGGTAGGTAGGTAGGTGGGGTAGATGGATAGAGAGAGAGAGGGAGAAATACAGGCGGTAGGTAGGTAGGTAGGTAGGTAGGTAGAGGGATAGAGAGAGAGGGAGAAATGCAGGAGGTAGGTAGGTAGGTAGGTAGGTAGGTAGGTAGGTAGGTAGAGGGATAAAGAGAGGGGGAGAAATACAGGAGGCAGGTAGGTAGGTAGGTAGGTAGAGGGATAGAGAGGCGGGGGAGAAATACAGGAGGAAGGAATGTAGGTAGGTAGTTAGGTGGATAGAGAGAGAGGGAGAAATGCAGGAGGTATGAATATAGAGGATAGAGAGAGGGAGTAATACAGGAGTTGGTCGGTAAAGAGATAGAGAGAGAGGGAGAAATACAGGAGGTAAGTAGGTAGGTATTGGGATAGAGGGAGAAGGAGAAATACAGTATGTAATTAGAGGGATAGAGAGTAGGTAGGTAGAGGGATAGAGAGACGGAGAAATGCAGGAGGTAGGTAGTTAGGTAGGTAAATGGACAGAGAGAGGGAGAAATACAGGAGGTAGGTAGTTAGAGAGAGAGAGGGAGGTAGAGAGGGGGGGAGAGGGAGAAATGCAGGAGGTAGGGAGGGAGGTATGGAGGTAGAGGGATAGAGAGAGAGTGGGTGAAATACAGGAGGCAGGTAGGTAGGTATGTAAAGGGATAGAGGGAGGGAGAAATTCAGGAGGTAGGTAGGTAGGTAGGTAGGTAGGTAGGTAGGTAGGTAGGTAGAGGGATAGAGAGAGAGGGAGAAATGCAGGAGGTAGGTAGGTAGGTAGGTAGGTAAATGGATAGAGAGAGGGAGAAATACAGGAGGTAGGTAGGTAAGTAGGTGGTTAGAGAGAGAGAGAGGGAGAAATACAGGAGGTAAGTAGGAAGGTAGGTAGGTGGATAGAGAGAGAGAGAGGGAGAAATACAGGAGGTAGGTAGGGAGAGAGCGAGAGAGAGGAAGAAATACAGGAGGTAGGTAGGTAGAGGGAGAAGGAGAAATACAACAGTTCAGTAGAGGGATAGAGAGAGAGGGAGAAATGCAGGAGGTAGGTAGGTAGGTAGGTAGATAGGTAGAAGGATAGAGAGAGAGGGAGAAATGCAGGAGGTAGGTAGGTAGGTAAATGGATAGAGAAAGGGAGAAATAAAGGAGGTAGGTAGGTAGAGAGAGAGAGAGGAAGAAATACAGGAGGTAGTTAGATAGGGGAGAGGGAGGGAGGTGGATAGAGAGAGATAAGGAGAAATACGGTAGGTAGGTAGGTAGGTTAGGTAGGTAGGTGGATAGAGAGAGGGAGAAATACAGGAGGTAAGTAGGTAGTTAGGTAGGTAGAGGGATAGAGAGAGAGGGAGAAATGCAGGAGGTAAGTAGTTAGTTAAGTAGGTAGAGGGATATAGAGGGGGAGAAATGCAGGAGGCAGGTAGGTAGGTAGGCAGGTGGATAGAGAGAGAGAGAAGGAGAAATACAGGAGGTAGGTAATGAGGTAGAGAGAGAGGGAGAAATGCAGGAGGCAGGTAGGTAGGTAGAGCTAGGTAGGTAGGTAGGTAGGTAGGTAGGTAGGTAGGTGGATAGAGAGAGAGGGAGAAATACAGGAGGTAGGTAGGTAAAGAGAGAGAGAGAAGAGAGAGAGAGGAAGAAATACAGGAGGGAGGGAGGTAGCCGGAGAGGAAGAAATACAGGAGGTAGGTAGGTAGGTAGGTAGGTAGGTAGGTAGGTAGGTAGGTAGGTAGAGGGATAGAGAGAGGGGGGGGGAGAAATACAGGAGGCAGGTAGGTAGGTAGAGGGATAGAGAGAGAGTGGGCGAAATACAGGAGGCAGGTAGGTAGGTATGTAAAGGGATAGAGGGAGGGAGAAATTCAGGAGGTAGGTAGTTACTTAGGTAGGTAGAGGGAAAAGAGAGAGAGTGGGAGAAATACAGGAGGTAGGTAGGTAGAGAGAGAGAGAGGAAGAAATACAGGAGGTAGTTAGATAGGGGGAGAGGGAGAAATACAGGAGGGAGATAGAGAGAGAGGGAGAAATGCAGGAGGTAGGTAGGTAGGTAGGTGGATAGAGAGAGATAAGGAGAAATACGGTAGGTAGGTAGGTAGGTAGGTAGAGGGATAGAGAGAGAGGGAGAAATGCAGGAGGTAGGTAGGTAGAGGGATAGAGAGAGAGGGAGAAATACAGGACGTAAGTAGGTAGGTAGAGGGATAGAGAGAGAGGGAGAGATGCAGGAGGTAAGTAGTTAGGTAGGTAGAGAGATAGAGATAGAGAGAGAAATGCAGTAGGTAGGTAGGTAGGTAGAGGGATATAGAGCGAGGGAGAAATGCAGGAGGTAGGTAGGTAGGTAGGTAGGTAGGTAGGTAGAGGGATAGAGAGAGAGGGAGAAATGCAGGAGGTAGGTAGGTAGGTAGGTAAATGGATAGAGAAAGGGGGAAATACAGGAGGTAGGTAGGTAGTTAGGCAGGTAGGTCGTTAGAGAGAGAGAGAGGGAGAAATACAGGAGGTAGGTAGGTAAAGAGAGAGAGAAGAGAGAGAGAGGAAGAAATACAGGAGGTAGGTAGGTAGCTGGAGAGGAAGAAATACAGGAGGTAGGTAGGTAGGTAGGTAGGTAGGTAGAGGGATAGAGAGGGGGGGGAGAAATACAGGAGGCAGGTAGGTAGGTAGAGGGATACAGAGAGAGGGAGAAATGCAGGAGGTAGGTAGGTAGGTAGGTAGGTAGAGGGATAAAGAGAGAGGGAGAAATGCAGGAGGTATGAATATAGAGGGATAGAGAGAGAGGGAGTAATACAGGAGTTGGTCGGTGAAGAGTTAGGGAGAAATACAGGAGGTAAGTAGGTAAGTAGTGGGATAGAGGGAGAAGGAGAAATACAGTATGTAGGTAGAGGGATAGAGAATAGGTAGGTAGAGGGATAGAGAGAGAGGGAGAAATGCAGGAGGTAGGTAGTTACTTAGGTATGTAAATGGATAGAGAGAGGGAGAAATACAGGAGGTGGGTAGGAAGGAAGGTATGTGGTTAGAGAGAGAGAGGGAGAAATACAGGAGGTAGGTACGTAGAGAGAGAGAGAGAGGAAGAAATAAAGGAGGTAGGTAGGTAGGTAGGTGGGGTAGATGGAGAGAGAGAGAGGGAGAAATACAGGAGGTAGGTAGGTAGGTAGGTAGAGGGATAGATAGGGAGAAATGCAGGAGGTATGTAGGTAGGTAGGTAGAGGGATAAAGAGAGAGGGGGAGAAATACAGGAGGCAGGTAGGTAGGTAGGTAGAGGGATAGAGAGGCGGGGGAGAAATACAGGAGGAAGGAATGTAGGTAGGTAGTTAGGTGGATAGAGAGAGAGGGAGAAATGCAGGAGGTATGAATATAGAGGATAGAGAGAGGGAGTAATACAGGAGTTGGTCGGTAAAGAGATAGAGAGAGAGGGAGAAATACAGGAGGTAAGTAGGTAGGTAGTGGGATAGAGGGAGAAGGAGAAATACAGTATGTAATTAGAGGGATAGAGAGTAGGTAGGTAGAGGGATAGAGAGAGAGGGAGAAATGCAGGAGGTAGGTAGTTACTTAGGTAGGTAAATGGACAGACAGAGAGAGAGGAAGAAATACAGGAGGTAGATAGGGGAGAGGGAGAAATACAGGAGGGAGGGAGGGAGGTAGAGAGATAGAGAGAGGGAGAAATGCAGGAGGGAGGGAGGTAGGGAGGTAGGTAAATGGATAGAGAAAGGGAGAAATACAGGAGGGAGGGAGGTAGTTAGGTAGGTAGGTGGTTAGAAAGAGAGAGAGAGGGAGAAATACAGGAGGTAGGTAGAGAGAGAGAGAGGAAGAAATACAGGAGGTAGTTACATAGGGGGAGAGGGAGAAATACAGGAGGGAGGGAGGGAGGTAGAGAGATAGAGAGAGATAAGGAGAAATACGGGAGGTAGGTAGGTAGGTAGGTAGGTGGATAGAGAGAGATAAGGAGAAATACGGGAGGTAGGTAGGTAGGTAGGTAGGTAGGGGGATACAGGGAGAGGGAGAAATACAGGAGGTAAGTAGGTAGGTAGGTAGAGGGATAGAGAGAGAGGGAGAAATGCAGGAGGTAAGTAGTTAGTTAGGTAGGTAGAGAGATAGAGAGAGAGAGAAATGCAGTAGGTAGGTAGGTAGGTAGAGGGATATAGAGCGAGGGAGAAATGCAGGAGGTAGGTAGGTAGGTAGGTAGGTAGGTAGGTAGGTAGAGGGATAGAGAGAGAGGGAGAAATGCAGGAGGTAGGTAGGTAAATGGATAGAGAAGGGAAATACAGGAGGTAGGTAGGTAGGTAGGTGGTTAGAGAGAGAGAGAGGGAGAAATGCAGGAGGTAGGTAGGTAAATGGATAGAGAAAGGGGGAAATACAGGAGGTAGGTAGGTAGGTAGGTGGTTAGAGAGAGAGAGAGGGAGAAATACAGGAGGTAGGTAGGTAGCTAGAGAGAGAGAGAGAGGAAGAAATACAGGAGGTAGATAGGGGAGAGGGAGAAATACAGGAGGGAGGGAGGGAGGGAGGTAGAGAGAGAGAGGGAGAAATGCAGGAGGGAGGGAGGTAGGTATGTAAAGGGATAGAGGAAGGGAGAAATTCAGGTGGTAGGTAGTTACTTAGGTAGGTAGAGGGAAAAGAGAGAGAGAGAGGGAGAAATACAGGAGGCAGGTAGGTAGGTAGGTAGGTAGAGGGATAGAGAGAGAGGGAGAGATGCAGGAGGTAGGTAGGTAGGTAGAGGGATATAGAGCGAGGGAGAAATGAAGGAGGTAGGTAGGTAGGTAGGTAGGTAGAGGGATAGAGAGAGAGGGAGAAATGCAGTAGGTAGGTAGGTAGGTAGAGGGATATAGAGCGAGGGAGAAATGCAGGAGGTAGGTAGGTAGGTAGGTAGTTAGGTAGGTAGAGAGATAGAGAGAGAGAGAGAAATGCAGTAGGTAGGTAGGTAGGTAGAGGGATAGAGAGAGAGGGAGAAATGCACGGGGTAGGTAATTAGGTAGGTAGAAGGATAGAGAGAAAGGGGGAGAAATACAGGAGGTAGATATTTAGGAAGGTAGGTGGATAGAGAGAGAGAGAGGAAGAATTGCAGGAGGTAGGTAGATAGAGGGAGAGGGAGAAATACAGGAGGTCGGTAGGTAGGTAGGTAGGTAGGTAGGTAGGTAGAGGGATATATAGAGAGAGGGAGAAATGCAGGTGGTAGGTAGTTACTTAGGTAGGTAAATGGATAGAGGGAGAAATACAGGAGGTAGGTAGGTAGAGAGAGAGGAAGAAGTACAGGAGGTAGTTAGATAGGGGGAGAGGGAGAAATACAGGAGGGAGGGAGGTAGAGAGATAGAGAGGGAGAAATGCAGGAGGTAGGTAGGTAGGTAGGTAGGTAGAGGGATAGAGAGAGGGAGAAATTCAGGAGGTAGGTAGTTACTTAGGTAGGTAGAGGGAAAAGAGAGAGGGGGAGAAATACAGGAGGTAGGTAGGTAGGTAGAGGGATAGAGAGGGGGAAATTCAGGAGGTATGTAGTTACTTATGTAGGCAGAGGGAAAAGAGAGGGGGGGGGGAAATACAGGAGGTAGGTAGGTAGGTACGTAGGTAGGTAAAGGGATAGAGAGAGAGGGAGAAATACAGGAGGTAGGTAGGTATGTAGAGGGATAGAGAGAGAGGGAGAAATGCAGGAGGAAGGTAGATGGGTAGTAACAAACTCAAGCTCAACCCGTCCAAGACTGAGTGGCTGTGGTTTCCGGCACCCCGGTTCAGCCAGGTAACTCCAACTCTGCCATTGGGGGCGAAACACTGGCCCCCATGGAGAGGGCGCGCAATTTGGGGGTCCTCCTGGATTCCCGGCTGTCCATGGAGGACCATGTGGCAGCCGTGGCCAGGGGGGCGTTCCATCAGGTACGCCTGATGCGCCAATTGCGCCCCTTACTGGACCGGGCTGCCCTTCGCACAATCACTCAAGCACTCGTGACGTCCCGACTTGACTACTGTAATGCTCTCTACATGGGGCTCCCCTTGAGGTGCACTCGAAAGCTACAGTTAGTCCAGAATGCGGCAGCGCGGGTGATTATGGGAGCCTCTAGATGCTCCCATATAACACCGCTCCTGCGCGAGCTGCACTGGCTACCTGTGGCCTTTCGGGTGCGCTTCAAGGTTTTGACGACCATCTTTAAAGCGCTCCATGGCTCGGGACCTAGTTATATGCGAGACCGTCTCCTGCCCCATACATCCCTTCGTCCGATCCGCTCCCACAGAGAGGGCCTTCTCAGGGTGCCGTCGGCCGGTTAATGCCGGTTGGCGACACCCAGGGGAAGGGCCTTCTCTGTGGCAGGCCCTACCCTTTGGAACGACTTACCCCCTGAACTACGTACCATCTCTGACCTCCGCCTCTTCCGCCAGTGTCTTAAGACACACCTTTTCCATCAAGCCGGCCTAGCATTACCTCCCGTTGTGACTGCTCCTAGATAGTTTTAATTCGAGGGATTTTAATTGATTTTAGCACAGGGTAGGAATTTAATATGTTTTTAAATTTTGTATTTTGATATTTATGTTTTAAATTTCCTGTACGCCGCCCTGGGTCCTTTTAGGAGAAGGTGCGGGGTATAAATCTAAATAAAAAAATAAAATAAAAAAAGGTAGGTAGGTAGGTAGGTAGGTAGGGGGATAGAGAGAGAGGGAGAAATGCAGGAGGTAGGTAGGTAGGTAGGTAGCTAGGTAAATGGATAGAGAAAGGGAGAAATACAGGAGGTAGGTAGGTAGTTAGGTAGGTAGGTGGTTAGAGAGAGAGAGAGGGAGAAATACAGGAGGTAGGTAGGTAGAGAGAGAGAGAGAGGAAGAAATACAGGAGGTAGTTAGATAGGGGGAGAGGGAGAAATACAGGAGGGAGGGAGGGAGATAGAGAGAGACGGAGAAATGCAGGAGGTAGGTAGGTAGGTAGGTGGATAGAGAGAGATAAGGAGAAATACGGTAGGTAGGTAGGTAGGTAGGTAGGTAGGTAGGTAGGTAGGTAGGTAGAGGGATAGAGAGAGAGGGAGAAATGCAGGAGGTAGGTAGGTAGAGGGATAGAGAGAGAGGGAGAGATGCAGGAGGTAAGTAGTTAGGTAGGTAGAGAGATAGAGAGAGAGAGAGAAATGCAGTAGGTAGGTAGGTAGGTAGGTAGGTAGAGGGATATAGAGCGAGGGAGAAATGCAGGAGGTAGGTAGGTAGGTAGGTAGGTAGGTAGGTAGGTAGGTAGGTAGGTAGGTAGGTAGAGGGATAGAGAGAGAGAGAGAAATGCAGGAGGTAGGTAGGTAGGTAAATGGATAGAGAAAGGGGGAAATACAGGAGGTAGGTAGGTAGTTAGGCAGGTAGGTCGTTAGAGATAGAGAGAGGGAGAAATGCAGGAGGGAGGGAGGGAGGTATGTAAAGGGATAGAGGGAGGGAGAAATTCAGGTGGTAGGTAGTTACTTAGGTAGGTAGAGGGAAAAGAGAGAGAGAGGAAGAAATACAGGAGGTAGTTAGATAGGGGGAGAGGGAGAAATACAGGAGGGAGGGAGATAGAGAGATAGAGAGAGGGAGAAATGCAGGAGGTAGGTAGGTAGGTAGGTGGATAGAGAGAGATAAGGAGAAATACGGTAGGTAGGTAGGTAGGTAGGTAGGTAGGTAGGTAGGTAGGGGGATAGAGAGAGAGGGAGAAATACAGGACGTAAGTAGGTAGTTAGGTAGGTAGAGGGATAGAGAGCGAGGGAGAAATGCAGGAGGTAAGTAGTTAGGTAGGTAGAGAGAGAGAGAGAAATGCAGTAGGTAGTTAGGTAGGTAGAGGGATATAGAGCGAGGGAGAAATGCAGGAGGTAGGTAGGTAGGTAGGTAGGTAGGTAGAGGGATAGAGAGAGAGGGAGAAATGCAGGAGGTAGGTAGGTAGGTAAATGGATAGAGAAAGGGGGAAATACAGGAGGTAGGTAGTTAGGTAGGTAGGTGGTTAGAGAGAGAGAGAGGGAGAAATACAGGAGATAGGTAGAGAGAGAGAGGAAGAAATACAGGAGGTAGATAGGGGAGAGGGAGAAATACAGGAGGGAGGGAGGGAGGGAGGTAGAGAGATAGAGAGAGGGAGAAATGCAGGAGGGAGGGAGGGAGGTATGTAAAGGGATAGAGGGAGGGAGAAATTCAGGTGGTAGGTAGTTACTTAGGTATGTGGAGGGAAAAGAGAGAGAGAGAGGGAGAAATACAGGAGGCAGGTAGGTAGGTAGAGGGATAGAGAGAGTGGGAGAAATACAGGAGGTAGGTAGGTAGGTAGGTAGAGGGATAGAGAGAGAGGGAGAAATGCAGGAGGTAGGTAGGTAGGTAGGTAGAGGGATAGAGAGAGAGGGAGAAATGCAGGAGGTAGGTAGGTAGGTAGGTATTTAAATGGATAGAGAGAGGGAGAAATACAGGAGGTGGGTAGGTAGGTAGGTGGTTAGAGAGAGAGAGAGGAAGAAATACAGGAGGTAGGTAGGAAGGTAGGTAGGTAGGTAGGTGGATAGAGAGAGAGAGGGAGAAATACAGGCGGTAGGTAGGGAGAGAGAGAGAGAGAGAGAGGAAGAAATACAGGAGGTAGGTAGGTAGAGGAAGAAGGAGAAATACAACAGGTCGGTAGAGGGATAGAGAGAGAGGGAGAAATGCAGGAGGTAGGTAGGTAGGTAGGTGGATAGAGAGAGATAAGGAGAAATACGGGAGGTAGGTAGGTAGGTAGGGGGATAGAGAGAGAGGGAGAAATACAGGAGGTAAGTAGGTAGTTAGGTAGGTAGAGGGATAGAGAGAGAGGGAGAAATGCAGGAGGTAAGTAGTTAGTTAGGTAGGTAGAGAGATAGAGAGAGAAATGCAGTAGGTAGGTAGGTAGGTAGAGGGATATAGAGCGAGGGAGAAATGCAGTAGGTAGGTAGGTAGGTAGGTAGGTAGAGGGATAGAGAGAGAGGGAGAAATGCAGGAGGTAGGTAGGTAAATGGATAGAGAAAGGGGGAAATACAGGAGGTAGGTAGGTAGGTAGGTGGTTAGAGAGAGAGAGAGGGAGAAATACAGGAGGTAGGTAGGTAGGTAGAGAGAGAGAGAGAGGAAGAAATACAGGAGGTAGATAGGGGAGAGGGAGAAATACAGGAGGGAGGGAGGGAGGGAGGGAGGTAGAGAGATAGAGAGAGGGAGAAATGCAGGAGGGAGGGAGGGAGGTATGTAAAGGGATAGAGGAAGGGAGAAATTCAGGTGGTAGGTAGTTACTTAGGTAGGTAGAGGGAAAAGAGAGAGGGAGAAATACAGGAGGTAGGTAGGTAGGTAGGTGGATAGAGAGAGATAAGGAGAAATACGGGAGGTAGGTAGGTAGGTAGGTAGGTAGAGGGATAGAGAGAGAGGGAGAGATGCAGGAGGTAGGTAGGTAGGTAGAGGGATATAGAGCGAGGGAGAAATGCAGGAGGTAGGTAGGTAGGTAGGTAGGTAGGTAGAGGGATAGAGAGAGAGGGAGAAATGCAGTAGGTAGGTAGGTAGGTAGAGGGATATAGAGCGAGGGAGAAATGCAGGAGGTAGGTAGGTAGGTAGGTAGGTAGGTAGAGAGATAGAGAGAGAGAGAGAAATGCAGTAGGTAGGTAGGTAGGTAGAGGGATATAGAGCGAGGGAGAAATGCAGGAGGTAGGTAGGGAGGGAGGGAGGTAGGTAGGTAGGTAGAGGGATAGAGAGAGAGGGAGAAATGCAGGAGGTAGGTAGGTAAATGGATAGAGAAAGGGGGAAATACAGGAGGTAGGTAGGTAGGTAGGTGGTTAGAGAGAGAGAGGGAGAAATACAGGAGGTAGGTAGGTAGGTAGAGAGAGAGAGAGAGAGGAAGAAATACAGGAGGTAGATAGGGGAGAGGGAGAAATACAGGAGGGAGGGAGGGAGGTAGAGAGATAGAGAGAGGGAGAAATGCAGGAGGGAGGTAGGGAGGTATGTAAAGGGATAGAGGAAGGGAGAAATTCAGGTGGTAGGTAGTTACTTAGGTAGGTAGAGGGAAAAGAGAGAGAGGGGGGGAGAAATACAGGAGGCAGGTAGGTAGGTAGGTAGAGGGATAGAGAGAGTGGGAGAAATACAGGAGGTAGGTAGGTAGGTAGGTAGGTAGAGGGATAGAGAGAGAGGGAGAAATGCAGGAGGTAGGTAGGTAGGTAGAGGGATAGAGAGAGGGAGAAATGCAGGAGGTAGGTAGGTAGGTATTTAAATGGATAGAGAGAGGGAGAAATACAGGAGGTGGGTAGGTAGGTAGGTGGTTAGAGAGAGAGAGGAAGAAATACAGGAGGTAGGTAGGTAGGTAGGTGGATAGAGAGAGAGAGGGAGAAATACAGGCGGTAGGTAGGGAGAGAGAGAGAGAGAGAGAGAGGAAGAAATACAGGAGGTAGGTAGGTAGAGGGAGAAGGAGAAATACAACAGGTCAGTAGAGGGATAGAGAGAGAGGGAGAAATGCACGGGGTAGGTAATTAGGTAGGTAGAAGGATAGAGAGAAAGGGGGAGAAATACAGGAGGTAGATATTTAGGAAGGTAGGTGGATAGAGAGAGAGAGAGAGGAAGAATTGCAGGAGGTAGGTAGATAGAGGGAGAGGGAGAAATACAGGAGGTCGGTAGGTAGGTAGGTAGGTAGGTAGAGGGATATAGAGAGAGAGGGAGAAATGCAGGCGGTAGGTAGTTACTTAGGTAGGTAAATGGATAGAGGGAGAAATACAGGAGGTAGGTAGGTAGAGAGAGAGGAAGAAGTACAGGAGGTAGTTAGATAGGGGGAGAGGGAGAAATACAGGAGGGAGGGAGGTAGAGAGATAGAGAGGGAGAAATGCAGGAGGTAGGTAGGTAGGTAGGTAGGTAGATGGATAGAGAGAGGGATAAATACAGGAGGTAGGTAGGTAGGTAGGTAGGTAGGTAGGTAGGTAGGTAGAGGGATAGAGAGAGGGAGAAATTCAGGAGGTAGGTAGTTACTTAGGTAGGTAGAGGGAAAAGAGAGAGGGGGAGAAATACAGGAGGTAGGTAGGTAGGTAGAGGGATAGAGGGGGAAATTCAGGAGGTATGTAGTTACTTATGTAGGCAGAGGGAAAAGAGAGGGGGGGGGAAATACAGGAGGTAGGTAGGTAGGTAGGTAGGTAGAGGGATAGAGAGAGAGGGAGAAATACAGGAGGTAGGTAGGTATGTAGAGGGATAGAGAGAGAGGGAGAAATGCAGGAGGAAAGTAGATGGGTAGTAACAAACTCAAGCTCAACCCGTCCAAGACTGAGTGGCTGTGGTTTCCGGCACCCCGGTTCAGCCAGGTAACTCCAACTCTGGCCATTGGGGGCGAAACACTGGCCCCCATGGAGAGGGCGCGCAATTTGGGGGTCCTCCTGGATTCCCGGCTGTCCATGGAGGACCATGTGGCAGCCGTGGCCAGGGGGGCGTTCCATCAGGTACGCCTGATGCGCCAATTGCGCCCCTTACTGGACCGGGCTGCCCTTCGCACAATCACTCAAGCACTCGTGACGTCCCGACTTGACTACTGTAATGCTCTCTACATGGGGCTCCCCTTGAGGTGCACTCGAAAGCTACAGTTAGTCCAGAATGCGGCAGCGCGGGTGATTATGGGAGCCTCTAGATGCTCCCATATAACACCGCTCCTGCGCGAGCTGCACTGGCTACCTGTGGCCTTTCGGGTGCGCTTCAAGGTTTTGACGACCATCTTTAAAGCGCTCCATGGCTCGGGACCTAGTTATATGCGAGACCGTCTCCTGCCCCATACATCCCTTCGTCCGATCCGCTCCCACAGAGAGGGCCTTCTCAGGGTGCCGTCGGCCGGTTAATGCCGGTTGGCGACACCCAGGGGAAGGGCCTTCTCTGTGGCAGGCCCTACCCTTTGGAACGACTTACCCCCTGAACTACGTACCATCTCTGACCTCCGCCTCTTCCGCCAGTGTCTTAAGACACACCTTTTCCATCAAGCCGGCCTAGCATTACCTCCCGTTGTGACTGCTCCTAGATAGTTTTAATTCGAGGGATTTTAATTGATTTTAGCACAGGGTAGGAATTTAATATGTTTTTAAATTTTGTATTTTGATATTTATGTTTTAAATTTCCTGTACGCCGCCCTGGGTCCTTTTAGGAGAAGGTGCGGGGTATAAATCTAAATAAAAAAATAAAATAAAAAAAGGTAGGTAGGTAGGTAGGTAGGGGGATAGAGAGAGAGGGAGAAATGCAGGAGGTAGGTAGGTAGGTAGGTAGCTAGGTAAATGGATAGAGAAAGGGAGAAATACAGGAGGTAGGTAGGTAGTTAGGTAGGTAGGTGGTTAGAGAGAGAGAGAGGGAGAAATACAGGAGGTAGGTAGGTAGAGAGAGAGAGAGAGGAAGAAATACAGGAGGTAGTTAGATAGGGGGAGAGGGAGAAATACAGGAGGGAGGGAGGGAGATAGAGAGAGACGGAGAAATGCAGGAGGTAGGTAGGTAGGTAGGTGGATAGAGAGAGATAAGGAGAAATACGGTAGGTAGGTAGGTAGGTAGGTAGAGGGATAGAGAGAGAGGGAGAAATGCAGGAGGTAGGTAGGTAGAGGGATAGAGAGAGAGGGAGAGATGCAGGAGGTAAGTAGTTAGGTAGGTAGAGAGATAGAGAGAGAGAGAGAAATGCAGTAGGTAGGTAGGTAGGTAGGTAGGTAGAGGGATATAGAGCGAGGGAGAAATGCAGGAGGTAGGTAGGTAGGTAGGTAGGTAGGTAGGTAGGTAGAGGGATAGAGAGAGAGAGAGAAATGCAGGAGGTAGGTAGGTAGGTAAATGGATAGAGAAAGGGGGAAATACAGGAGGTAGGTAGGTAGTTAGGCAGGTAGGTCGTTAGAGATAGAGAGAGGGAGAAATGCAGGAGGGAGGGAGGGAGGTATGTAAAGGGATAGAGGGAGGGAGAAATTCAGGTGGTAGGTAGTTACTTAGGTAGGTAGAGGGAAAAGAGAGAGAGAGGAAGAAATACAGGAGGTAGTTAGATAGGGGGAGAGGGAGAAATACAGGAGGGAGGGAGATAGAGAGATAGAGAGAGGGAGAAATGCAGGAGGTAGGTAGGTAGGTAGGTGGATAGAGAGAGATAAGGAGAAATACGGTAGGTAGGTAGGTAGGTAGGTAGGTAGGTAGGTAGGTAGGTAGGTAGGGGGATAGAGAGAGAGGGAGAAATACAGGACGTAAGTAGGTAGTTAGGTAGGTAGAGGGATAGAGAGCGAGGGAGAAATGCAGGAGGTAAGTAGTTAGGTAGGTAGAGAGAGAGAGAGAAATGCAGTAGGTAGTTAGGTAGGTAGAGGGATATAGAGCGAGGGAGAAATGCAGGAGGTAGGTAGGTAGGTAGGTAGGTAGAGGGATAGAGAGAGAGGGAGAAATGCAGGAGGTAGGTAGGTAGGTAAATGGATAGAGAAAGGGGGAAATACAGGAGGTAGGTAGTTAGGTAGGTAGGTGGTTAGAGAGAGAGAGAGGGAGAAATACAGGAGATAGGTAGAGAGAGAGAGGAAGAAATACAGGAGGTAGATAGGGGAGAGGGAGAAATACAGGAGGGAGGGAGGGAGGGAGGTAGAGAGATAGAGAGAGGGAGAAATGCAGGAGGGAGGGAGGGAGGTATGTAAAGGGATAGAGGGAGGGAGAAATTCAGGTGGTAGGTAGTTACTTAGGTATGTGGAGGGAAAAGAGAGAGAGAGAGGGAGAAATACAGGAGGCAGGTAGGTAGGTAGAGGGATAGAGAGAGTGGGAGAAATACAGGAGGTAGGTAGGTAGGTAGGTAGAGGGATAGAGAGAGAGGGAGAAATGCAGGAGGTAGGTAGGTAGGTAGGTAGAGGGATAGAGAGAGAGGGAGAAATGCAGGAGGTAGGTAGGTAGGTAGGTATTTAAATGGATAGAGAGAGGGAGAAATACAGGAGGTGGGTAGGTAGGTAGGTGGTTAGAGAGAGAGAGAGGAAGAAATACAGGAGGTAGGTAGGAAGGTAGGTAGGTAGGTAGGTGGATAGAGAGAGAGAGGGAGAAATACAGGCGGTAGGTAGGGAGAGAGAGAGAGAGAGAGAGGAAGAAATACAGGAGGTAGGTAGGTAGAGGAAGAAGGAGAAATACAACAGGTCGGTAGAGGGATAGAGAGAGAGGGAGAAATGCAGGAGGTAGGTAGGTAGGTAGGTGGATAGAGAGAGATAAGGAGAAATACGGGAGGTAGGTAGGTAGGTAGGGGGATAGAGGGAGAGGGAGAAATACAGGAGGTAAGTAGGTAGTTAGGTAGGTAGAGGGATAGAGAGAGAGGGAGAAATGCAGGAGGTAAGTAGTTAGTTAGGTAGGTAGAGAGATAGAGAGAGAAATGCAGTAGGTAGGTAGGTAGGTAGAGGGATATAGAGCGAGGGAGAAATGCAGTAGGTAGGTAGGTAGGTAGGTAGGTAGAGGGATAGAGAGAGAGGGAGAAATGCAGGAGGTAGGTAGGTAAATGGATAGAGAAAGGGGGAAATACAGGAGGTAGGTAGGTAGGTAGGTGGTTAGAGAGAGAGAGAGGGAGAAATACAGGAGGTAGGTAGGTAGGTAGAGAGAGAGAGAGAGGAAGAAATACAGGAGGTAGATAGGGGAGAGGGAGAAATACAGGAGGGAGGGAGGGAGGGAGGGAGGTAGAGAGATAGAGAGAGGGAGAAATGCAGGAGGGAGGGAGGTAGGTATGTAAAGGGATAGAGGAAGGGAGAAATTCAGGTGGTAGGTAGTTACTTAGGTAGGTAGAGGGAAAAGAGAGAGGGAGAAATACAGGAGGTAGGTAGGTAGGTAGGTGGATAGAGAGAGATAAGGAGAAATACGGGAGGTAGGTAGGTAGGTAGGTAGGTAGAGGGATAGAGAGAGAGGGAGAGATGCAGGAGGTAGGTAGGTAGGTAGAGGGATATAGAGCGAGGGAGAAATGCAGGAGGTAGGTAGGTAGGTAGGTAGGTAGGTAGAGGGATAGAGAGAGAGGGAGAAATGCAGTAGGTAGGTAGGTAGGTAGAGGGATATAGAGCGAGGGAGAAATGCAGGAGGTAGGTAGGTAGGTAGGTAGGTAGGTAGGTAGGTAGAGAGATAGAGAGAGAGAGAGAAATGCAGTAGGTAGGTAGGTAGGTAGAGGGATATAGAGCGAGGGAGAAATGCAGGAGGTAGGTAGGGAGGGAGGTAGGTAGGTA
Source organism: Rhabdophis nuchalis (assembly GCA_039707465.1). NCBI lineage: Eukaryota > Metazoa > Chordata > Lepidosauria > Squamata > Natricidae > Rhabdophis > Rhabdophis nuchalis. Next base: position 9,627,866 of record CM077650.1, read on the forward strand.
GGTAGGTAGAGGGATAGAGAGAGAGGGAGAAATGCAGGAGGTAGGTAGGTAAATGGATAGAGAAAGGGGGAAATACAGGAGGTAGGTAGGTAGGTAGGTGGTTAGAGAGAGAGAGAGGGAGAAATACAGGAGGTAGGTAGGTAGGTAGAGAGAGAGAGAGAGAGGAAGAAATACAGGAGGTAGATAGGGGAGAGGGAGAAATACAGGAGGGAGGGAGGGAGGTAGAGAGATAGAGAGAGGGAGAAATGCAGGAGGGAGGTAGGGAGGTATGTAAAGGGATAGAGGAAGGGAGAAATTCAGGTGGTAGGTAGTTACTTAGGTAGGTAGAGGGAAAAGAGAGAGAGGGGGGGAGAAATACAGGAGGCAGGTAGGTAGGTAGGTAGAGGGATAGAGAGAGTGGGAGAAATACAGGAGGTAGGTAGGTAGGTAGGTAGGTAGAGGGATAGAGAGAGAGGGAGAAATGCAGGAGGTAGGTAGGTAGGTAGAGGGATAGAGAGAGGGAGAAATGCAGGAGGTAGGTAGGTAGGTATTTAAATGGATAGAGAGAGGGAGAAATACAGGAGGTGGGTAGGTAGGTAGGTGGTTAGAGAGAGAGAGGAAGAAATACAGGAGGTAGGTAGGTAGGTAGGTAGGTGGATAGAGAGAGAGAGGGAGAAATACAGGCGGTAGGTAGGGAGAGAGAGAGAGAGAGAGAGGAAGAAATACAGGAGGTAGGTAGGTAGAGGGAGAAGGAGAAATACAACAGGTCAGTAGAGGGATAGAGAGAGAGGGAGAAATGCACGGGGTAGGTAATTAGGTAGGTAGAAGGATAGAGAGAAAGGGGGAGAAATACAGGAGGTAGATATTTAGGAAGGTAGGTGGATAGAGAGAGAGAGAGAGGAAGAATTGCAGGAGGTAGGTAGATAGAGGGAGAGGGAGAAATACAGGAGGTCGGTAGGTAGGTAGGTAGGTAGGTAGGTAGAGGGATATAGAGAGAGAGGGAGAAATGCAGGCGGTAGGTAGTTACTTAGGTAGGTAAATGGATAGAGGGAGAAATACAGGAGGTAGGTAGGTAGAGAGAGAGGAAGAAGTACAGGAGGTAGTTAGATAGGGGGAGAGGGAGAAATACAGGAGGGAGGGAGGTAGAGAGATAGAGAGGGAGAAATGCAGGAGGTAGGTAGGTAGGTAGGTAGGTAGATGGATAGAGAGAGGGATAAATACAGGAGGTAGGTAGGTAGGTAGGTAGGTAGGTAGGTAGAGGGATAGAGAGAGGGAGAAATTCAGGAGGTAGGTAGTTACTTAGGTAGGTAGAGGGAAAAGAGAGAGGGGGAGAAATACAGGAGGTAGGTAGGTAGGTAGAGGGATAGAGGGGGAAATTCAGGAGGTATGTAGTTACTTATGTAGGCAGAGGGAAAAGAGAGGGGGGGGAAATACAGGAGGTAGGTAGGTAGGTAGGTAGGTAGAGGGATAGAGAGAGAGGGAGAAATACAGGAGGTAGGTAGGTATGTAGAGGGATAGAGAGAGAGGGAGAAATGCAGGAGGAAAGTAGATGGGTAGTAACAAACTCAAGCTCAACCCGTCCAAGACTGAGTGGCTGTGGTTTCCGGCACCCCGGTTCAGCCAGGTAACTCCAACTCTGGCCATTGGGGGCGAAACACTGGCCCCCATGGAGAGGGCGCGCAATTTGGGGGTCCTCCTGGATTCCCGGCTGTCCATGGAGGACCATGTGGCAGCCGTGGCCAGGGGGGCGTTCCATCAGGTACGCCTGATGCGCCAATTGCGCCCCTTACTGGACCGGGCTGCCCTTCGCACAATCACTCAAGCACTCGTGACGTCCCGACTTGACTACTGTAATGCTCTCTACATGGGGCTCCCCTTGAGGTGCACTCGAAAGCTACAGTTAGTCCAGAATGCGGCAGCGCGGGTGATTATGGGAGCCTCTAGATGCTCCCATATAACACCGCTCCTGCGCGAGCTGCACTGGCTACCTGTGGCCTTTCGGGTGCGCTTCAAGGTTTTGACGACCATCTTTAAAGCGCTCCATGGCTCGGGACCTAGTTATATGCGAGACCGTCTCCTGCCCCATACATCCCTTCGTCCGATCCGCTCCCACAGAGAGGGCCTTCTCAGGGTGCCGTCGGCCGGTTAATGCCGGTTGGCGACACCCAGGGGAAGGGCCTTCTCTGTGGCGGGCCCTACCCTTTGGAACGACTTACCCCCTGAACTACGTACCATCTCTGACCTCCGCCTCTTCCGCCAGTGTCTTAAGACACACCTTTTCCATCAAGCCGGCCTAGCATTACCTCCCGTTGTGACTGCTCCTAGATAGTTTTAATTCGAGGGATTTTAATTGATTTTAGCACAGGGTAGGAATTTAATATGTTTTTAAATTTTGTATTTTGATATTTATGTTTTAAATTTCCTGTACGCCGCCCTGGGTCCTTTTAGGAGAAGGTGCGGGGTATAAATCTAAATAAAAAAATAAAATAAAAAAGGTAGGTAGGTAGGTAGGTAGGTAGGTAGGTAGGGGGATAGAGAGAGAGGGAGAAATGCAGGAGGTAGGTAGGTAGGTAGGTAGCTAGGTAAATGGATAGAGAAAGGGAGAAATACAGGAGGTAGGTAGGTAGTTAGGTAGGTAGGTGGTTAGAGAGAGAGGGAGAAATACAGGAGGTAGGTAGGTAGAGAGAGAGAGAGAGGAAGAAATACAGGAGGTAGTTAGATAGGGGGAGAGGGAGAAATACAGGAGGGAGGGAGGGAGATAGAGAGAGAGGGAGAAATACAGGAGGTAGGTAGGTAGGTAGGTAGGTAGGTAGAGGGATAGAGAGAGAGAGAAATGCAGTAGGTAGGTAGGTAGGTAGGTAGCTAGGTAAATGGATAGAGAAAGGGAGAAATACAGGAGGTAGGTAGGTAGTTAGGTAGGTAGGTGGTTAGAGAGAGAGGGAGAAATACAGGAGGTAGGTAGGTAGAGAGAGAGAGAGAGGAAGAAATACAGGAGGTAGTTAGATAGGGGGAGAGGGAGAAATACAGGAGGGAGGGAGGGAGATAGAGAGAGATAAGGAGAAATACGGTAGGTAGGTAGGTAGGTAGGTAGGTAGGTAGGTAGGTAGGTAGGTAGGTGAGGGATAGAGAGAGAGAGAAATGCAGTAGGTAGGTAGGTAGGTAGAGGGATATAGAGCGAGGGAGAAATGCAGGAGGTAGGTAGTTAGGTAGGTAGAGAGATAGAGAGAGAGAAATGCAGTAGGTAGGTAGGTAGGTAGAGGGATATAGAGCGAGGGAGAAATGCAGGAGGTAGGTAGGTAGGTAGGTAGGTAGGTAGGTAGGTAGAGGGATAGAGAGAGAGGGAGAAATGCAGGAGGTAGGTAGGTAGGTAAATGGATAGAGAAAGGGGGAAATACAGGAGGTAGGTAGGTAGTTAGGCAGGTAGGTCGTTAGAGATAGAGAGAGGGAGAAATGCAGGAGGGAGGGAGGGAGGGAGAAATTCAGGTGGTAGGTAGTTACTTAGGTAGGTAGAGGGAAAAGAGAGAGAGAGAGGAAGAAATACAGGAGGTAGTTAGATAGGGGGAGAGGGAGAAATACAGGAGGGAGGGAGATAGAGAGAGAGGGAGAAATGCAGGAGGTAGGTAGGTAGGTGGATAGAGATAAGGAGAAATACGGTAGGTAGGTAGGTAGGTAGGTAGGTAGGTAGGTAGGTAGGGGGATAGAGAGAGAGGGAGAAATACAGGACGTAAGTAGGTAGGTAGAGGGATAGAGAGAGAGGGAGAGATGCAGGAGGTAAGTAGTTAGGTAGGTAGAGAGATAGAGAGAGAGAGAGAAATGCAGTAGGTAGGTAGAGGGATATAGAGCGAGGGAGAAATGCAGGAGGTAGGTAGGTAGGTAGGTAGGTAGGTAGGTAGGTAGAGGGATAGAGAGAGAGGGAGAAATGCAGGAGGTAGGTAGGTAGGTAAATGGATAGAGAAAGGGGGAAATACAGGAGGTAGGTAGTTAGGTAGGTAGGTGGTTAGAGAGAGAGAGAGGGAGAAATACAGGAGATAGGTAGGTAGAGAGAGAGAGAGGAAGAAATACAGGAGGTAGATAGGGGAGAGGGAGAAATACAGGAGGGAGGGAGGGAGGGAGGGAGGTAGAGAGATAGAGAGAGGGAGAAATGCAGGAGGGAGGGAGGGAGGTATGTAAAGGGATAGAGGGAGGGAGAAATTCAGGTGGTAGGTAGTTACTTAGGTATGTGGAGGGAAAAGAGAGAGAGAGAGGGAGAAATACAGGAGGCAGGTAGGTAGGTAGGTAGAGGGATAGAGAGAGTGGGAGAAATACAGGAGGTAGGTAGGTAGGTAGGTAGAGGGATAGAGAGAGAGGGAGAAATGCAGGAGGTAGGTAGGTAGGTAGGTAGAGGGATAGAGAGAGAGGGAGAAATGCAGGAGGTAGGTAGGTAGGTAGGTATTTAAATGGATAGAGAGAGGGAGAAATACAGGAGGTGGGTAGGTAGGTAGGTGGTTAGAGAGAGAGAGAGGAAGAAATACAGGAGGTAGGTAGGAAGGTAGGTAGGTAGGTAGGTAGGTGGATAGAGAGAGAGAGGGAGAAATACAGGCGGTAGGTAGGGAGAGAGAGAGAGAGAGAGGAAGAAATACAGGAGGTAGGTAGGTAGAGGGAGAAGGAGAAATACAACAGGTCGGTAGAGGGATAGAGAGAGAGGGAGAAATGCAGGAGGTAGGTAGGTAGGTAGGTGGATAGAGAGAGATAAGGAGAAATACGGGAGGTAGGTAGGTAGGTAGGTAGGTAGGTAGGTAGGTAGGTAGGGGGATAGAGGGAGAGGGAGAAATACAGGAGGTAAGTAGGTAGGTAGGTAGAGGGATAGAGAGAGAGGGAGAAATGCAGGAGGTAAGTAGTTAGTTAGGTAGGTAGAGAGATAGAGAGAGAGAGAAATGCAGTAGGTAGGTAGGTAGGTAGAGGGATATAGAGCGAGGGAGAAATGCAGGAGGTAGGTAGGTAGGTAGGTAGGTAGGTAGGTAGGTAGGTAGGTAGGTAGGTAGAGGGATAGAGAGAGAGGGAGAAATGCAGGAGGTAGGTAGGTAAATGGATAGAGAAGGGGAAATACAGGAGGTAGGTAGGTAGGTAGGTGGTTAGAGAGAGAGAGAGGGGAGAAATACAGGAGGTAGGTAGGTAGGTAGAGAGAGAGAGAGAGGAAGAAATACAGGAGGTAGATAGGGGAGAGGGAGAAATACAGGAGGGAGGGAGGGAATGAGGGAGGTAGAGAGATAGAGAGAGGGAGAAATGCAGGAGGGAGGTAGGTAGGTATGTAAAGGGATAGAGGAAGGGAGAAATTCAGGTGGTAGGTAGTTACTTAGGTAGGTAGAGGGAAAAGAGAGAGAGAGAGGGAGAAATACAGGAGGCAGGTAGGTAGGTAGGTAGGTAGAGGGATAGAGAGAGAGGGAGAGATGCAGGAGGTAGGTAGGTAGGTAGAGGGATATAGAGCGAGGGAGAAATGCAGGAGGTAGGTAGGTAGGTAGGTAGGTAGAGGGATAGAGAGAGAGGGAGAAATGCAGTAGGTAGGTAGGTAGGTAGAGGGATATAGAGCGAGGGAGAAATGCAGGAGGTAGGTAGGTAGGTAGAGAGATAGAGAGAGAGAGAGAAATGCAGTAGGTAGGTAGGTAGGTAGAGGGATATAGAGCGAGGGAGAAATGCAGGAGGTAGGTAGGGAGGGAGGTAGGGAGGTAGGTAGGTAGGTAGAGGGATAGAGAGAGAGGGAGAAATGCAGGAGGTAGGTAGGTAGGTAGGTAGCTAGGTAAATGGATAGAGAAAGGGAGAAATACAGGAGGTAGGTAGGTAGAGAGAGAGAGAGAGAAGAAATACAGGAGGTAGTTAGATAGGGGGAGAGGGAGAAATACAGGAGGGAGGGAGGGAGATAGAGAGAGAGGGAGAAATACAGGAGGTAGGTAGGTAGGTAGGTAGGTAGGTAGGTAGGTAGGTAGAGGGATAGAGAGAGAGAGAAATGCAGTAGGTAGGTAGGTAGGTAGGTAGCTAGGTAAATGGATAGAGAAAGGGAGAAATACAGGAGGTAGGTAGGTAGGTAGGTAGGTAGGTGGTTAGAGAGAGAGGGAGAAATACAGGAGGTAGGTAGGTAGAGAGAGAGAGGAAGAAATACAGGAGGTAGTTAGATAGGGGGAGAGGGAGAAATACAGGAGGGAGGGAGGGAGATAGAGAGAGATAAGGAGAAATACGGTAGGTAGGTAGGTAGGTAGGTAGGTAGGTAGGTAGGTAGGTAGGTAGAGGGATAGAGAGAGAGAGAAATGCAGTAGGTAGGTAGGTAGAGGGATATAGAGCGAGGGAGAAATGCAGGAGGTAGGTAGTTAGGTAGGTAGAGAGATAGAGAGAGAGAGAAATGCAGTAGGTAGGTAGGTAGGTAGAGGGATATAGAGCGAGGGAGAAATGCAGGAGGTAGGTAGTTAGGTAGGTAGGTAGGTAGGTAGGTAGGTAGGTAGGTAGGTAGAGGGATAGAGAGAGAGGGAGAAATGCAGGAGGTAGGTAGGTAGGTAAATGGATAGAGAAAGGGGGAAATACAGGAGGTAGGTAGGTAGTTAGGCAGGTAGGTCGTTAGAGATAGAGAGAGGGAGAAATGCAGGAGGGAGGGAGGGAGGTATGTAAAGGGATAGAGGGAGGGAGAAATTCAGGTGGTAGGTAGTTACTTAGGTAGGTAGAGGGAAAAGAGAGAGAGAGAGGAAGAAATACAGGAGGTAGTTAGATAGGGGGAGAGGGAGAAATACAGGAGGGAGGGAGATAGAGAGAGAGGGAGAAATGCAGGAGGTAGGTAGGTAGGTGGATAGAGATAAGGAGAAATACGGTAGGTAGGTAGGTAGGTAGGTAGGTAGGGGGATAGAGAGAGAGGGAGAAATACAGGACGTAAGTAGGTAGGTAGAGGGATAGAGAGAGAGGGAGAGATGCAGGAGGTAAGTAGTTAGGTAGGTAGAGAGATAGAGAGAGAGAGAGAAATGCAGTAGGTAGGTAGAGGGATATAGAGCGAGGGAGAAATGCAGGAGGTAGGTAGGTAGGTAGGTAGGTAGAGGGATAGAGAGAGAGGGAGAAATGCAGGAGGTAGGTAGGTAGGTAAATGGATAGAGAAAGGGGGAAATACAGGAGGTAGGTAGTTAGGTAGGTAGGTGGTTAGAGAGAGAGAGAGGGAGAAATACAGGAGATAGGTAGGTAGAGAGAGAGAGAGGAAGAAATACAGGAGGTAGATAGGGGAGAGGGAGAAATACAGGAGGGAGGGAGGGAGGTAGGTAGGTAGAGAGATAGAGAGAGGGAGAAATGCAGGAGGGAGGGAGGGAGGTATGTAAAGGGATAGAGGGAGGGAGAAATTCAGGTGGTAGGTAGTTACTTAGGTATGTGGAGGGAAAAGAGAGAGAGAGAGGGAGAAATACAGGAGGCAGGTAGGTAGGTAGGTAGAGGGATAGAGAGAGTGGGAGAAATACAGGAGGTAGGTAGGTAGGTAGGTAGGTAGGTAGAGGGATAGAGAGAGAGGGAGAAATGCAGGAGGTAGGTAGGTAGGTAGGTAGAGGGATAGAGAGAGAGGGAGAAATGCAGGAGGTAGGTAGGTAGGTAGGTATTTAAATGGATAGAGAGAGGGAGAAATACAGGAGGTGGGTAGGTAGGTAGGTGGTTAGAGAGAGAGAGAGGAAGAAATACAGGAGGTAGGTAGGAAGGTAGGTAGGTAGGTAGGTAGGTGGATAGAGAGAGAGAGGGAGAAATACAGGCGGTAGGTAGGGAGAGAGAGAGAGAGAGAGAGGAAGAAATACAGGAGGTAGGTAGGTAGGTGGATAGAGATAAGGAGAAATACGGTAGGTAGGTAGGTAGGTAGGTAGGTAGGTAGGTAGGTAGGGGGATAGAGAGAGAGGGAGAAATACAGGACGTAAGTAGGTAGGTAGAGGGATAGAGAGAGAGGGAGAGATGCAGGAGGTAAGTAGTTAGGTAGGTAGAGAGATAGAGAGAGAGAGAGAAATGCAGTAGGTAGGTAGAGGGATATAGAGCGAGGGAGAAATGCAGGAGGTAGGTAGGTAGGTAGGTAGGTAGGTAGGTAGAGGGATAGAGAGAGAGGGAGAAATGCAGGAGGTAGGTAGGTAGGTAAATGGATAGAGAAAGGGGGAAATACAGGAGGTAGGTAGTTAGGTAGGTAGGTGGTTAGAGAGAGAGAGAGGGAGAAATACAGGAGATAGGTAGGTAGAGAGAGAGAGAGGAAGAAATACAGGAGGTAGATAGGGGAGAGGGAGAAATACAGGAGGGAGGGAGGGAGGGAGGGAGGTAGAGAGATAGAGAGAGGGAGAAATGCAGGAGGGAGGGAGGGAGGTATGTAAAGGGATAGAGGGAGGGAGAAATTCAGGTGGTAGGTAGTTACTTAGGTATGTGGAGGGAAAAGAGAGAGAGAGAGGGAGAAATACAGGAGGCAGGTAGGTAGGTAGGTAGAGGGATAGAGAGAGTGGGAGAAATACAGGAGGTAGGTAGGTAGGTAGGTAGAGGGATAGAGAGAGAGGGAGAAATGCAGGAGGTAGGTAGGTAGGTAGGTAGAGGGATAGAGAGAGAGGGAGAAATGCAGGAGGTAGGTAGGTAGGTAGGTATTTAAATGGATAGAGAGAGGGAGAAATACAGGAGGTGGGTAGGTAGGTAGGTGGTTAGAGAGAGAGAGAGGAAGAAATACAGGAGGTAGGTAGGAAGGTAGGTAGGTAGGTAGGTAGGTAGGTGGATAGAGAGAGAGAGGGAGAAATACAGGCGGTAGGTAGGGAGAGAGAGAGAGAGAGAGAGGAAGAAATACAGGAGGTAGGTAGGTAGAGGGAGAAGGAGAAATACAACAGGTCGGTAGAGGGATAGAGAGAGAGGGAGAAATGCAGGAGGTAGGTAGGTAGGTAGGTGGATAGAGAGAGATAAGGAGAAATACGGGAGGTAGGTAGGTAGGTAGGTAGGTAGGTAGGTAGGTAGGTAGGTAGGGGGATAGAGGGAGAGGGAGAAATACAGGAGGTAAGTAGGTAGGTAGGTAGAGGGATAGAGAGAGAGGGAGAAATGCAGGAGGTAAGTAGTTAGTTAGGTAGGTAGAGAGATAGAGAGAGAGAGAAATGCAGTAGGTAGGTAGGTAGGTAGAGGGATATAGAGCGAGGGAGAAATGCAGGAGGTAGGTAGGTAGGTAGGTAGGTAGGTAGGTAGGTAGGTAGGTAGGTAGAGGGATAGAGAGAGAGGGAGAAATGCAGGAGGTAGGTAGGTAAATGGATAGAGAAGGGGAAATACAGGAGGTAGGTAGGTAGGTAGGTGGTTAGAGAGAGAGAGAGGGAGAAATACAGGAGGTAGGTAGGTAGGTAGAGAGAGAGAGAGAGGAAGAAATACAGGAGGTAGATAGGGGAGAGGGAGAAATACAGGAGGGAGGGAGGGAATGAGGGAGGTAGAGAGATAGAGAGAGGGAGAAATGCAGGAGGGAGGTAGGTAGGTATGTAAAGGGATAGAGGAAGGGAGAAATTCAGGTGGTAGGTAGTTACTTAGGTAGGTAGAGGGAAAAGAGAGAGAGAGAGGGAGAAATACAGGAGGCAGGTAGGTAGGTAGGTAGGTAGAGGGATAGAGAGAGAGGGAGAGATGCAGGAGGTAGGTAGGTAGGTAGAGGGATATAGAGCGAGGGAGAAATGCAGGAGGTAGGTAGGTAGGTAGGTAGGTAGAGGGATAGAGAGAGAGGGAGAAATGCAGTAGGTAGGTAGGTAGGTAGAGGGATATAGAGCGAGGGAGAAATGCAGGAGGTAGGTAGGTAGGTAGAGAGATAGAGAGAGAGAGAGAAATGCAGTAGGTAGGTAGGTAGGTAGAGGGATATAGAGCGAGGGAGAAATGCAGGAGGTAGGTAGGTAGGTAGAGAGATAGAGAGAGAGAGAGAAATGCAGTAGGTAGGTAGGTAGGTAGAGGGATATAGAGCGAGGGAGAAATGCAGGAGGTAGGTAGGGAGGGAGGTAGGTAGGTAGGTAGGTAGGTAGAGGGATAGAGAGAGAGGGAGAAATGCAGGAGGTAGGTAGGTAGGTAGGTAGCTAGGTAAATGGATAGAGAAAGGGAGAAATACAGGAGGTAGGTAGGTAGTTAGGTAGGTAGGTGGTTAGAGAGAGAGGGAGAAATACAGGAGGTAGGTAGAGAGAGAGAGAGAGGAAGAAATACAGGAGGTAGTTAGATAGGGGGAGAGGGAGAAATACAGGAGGGAGGGAGGGAGATAGAGAGAGAGGGAGAAATACAGGAGGTAGGTAGGTAGGTAGGTAGGTAGGTAGGTAGGTAGGTAGGTAGAGGGATAGAGAGAGAGAGAAATGCAGTAGGTAGGTAGGTAGGTAGGTAGCTAGGTAAATGGATAGAGAAAGGGAGAAATACAGGAGGTAGGTAGGTAGGTAGGTAGGTAGGTGGTTAGAGAGAGAGGGAGAAATACAGGAGGTAGGTAGGTAGAGAGAGAGAGGAAGAAATACAGGAGGTAGTTAGATAGGGGGAGAGGGAGAAATACAGGAGGGAGGGAGGGAGATAGAGAGAGATAAGGAGAAATACGGTAGGTAGGTAGGTAGGTAGGTAGGTAGGTAGGTAGGTAGGTAGAGGGATAGAGAGAGAGAGAAATGCAGTAGGTAGGTAGGTAGAGGGATATAGAGCGAGGGAGAAATGCAGGAGGTAGGTAGTTAGGTAGGTAGAGAGATAGAGAGAGAGAGAAATGCAGTAGGTAGGTAGGTAGGTAGAGGGATATAGAGCGAGGGAGAAATGCAGGAGGTAGGTAGTTAGGTAGGTAGGTAGGTAGGTAGGTAGGTAGGTAGGTAGGTAGGTAGAGGGATAGAGAGAGAGGGAGAAATGCAGGAGGTAGGTAGGTAGGTAAATGGATAGAGAAAGGGGGAAATACAGGAGGTAGGTAGGTAGTTAGGCAGGTAGGTCGTTAGAGATAGAGAGAGGGAGAAATGCAGGAGGGAGGGAGGGAGGTATGTAAAGGGATAGAGGGAGGGAGAAATTCAGGTGGTAGGTAGTTACTTAGGTAGGTAGAGGGAAAAGAGAGAGAGAGAGGAAGAAATACAGGAGGTAGTTAGATAGGGGGAGAGGGAGAAATACAGGAGGGAGGGAGATAGAGAGAGAGGGAGAAATGCAGGAGGTAGGTAGGTAGGTGGATAGAGATAAGGAGAAATACGGTAGGTAGGTAGGTAGGTAGGTAGGTAGGTAGGTAGGTAGGTAGGTAGGTAGGGGGATAGAGAGAGAGGGAGAAATACAGGACGTAAGTAGGTAGGTAGAGGGATAGAGAGAGAGGGAGAGATGCAGGAGGTAAGTAGTTTGGTAGGTAGAGAGATAGAGAGAGAGAGAGAAATGCAGTAGGTAGGTAGAGGGATATAGAGCGAGGGAGAAATGCAGGAGGTAGGTAGGTAGGTAGGTAGGTAGGTAGAGGGATAGAGAGAGAGGGAGAAATGCAGGAGGTAGGTAGGTAGGTAAATGGATAGAGAAAGGGGGAAATACAGGAGGTAGGTAGTTAGGTAGGTAGGTGGTTAGAGAGAGAGAGAGGGAGAAATACAGGAGATAGGTAGGTAGAGAGAGAGAGAGGAAGAAATACAGGAGGTAGATAGGGGAGAGGGAGAAATACAGGAGGGAGGGAGGGAGGGAGGGAGGTAGAGAGATAGAGAGAGGGAGAAATGCAGGAGGGAGGGAGGGAGGTATGTAAAGGGATAGAGGGAGGGAGAAATTCAGGTGGTAGGTAGTTACTTAGGTATGTGGAGGGAAAAGAGAGAGAGAGAGGGAGAAATACAGGAGGCAGGTAGGTAGGTAGGTAGAGGGATAGAGAGAGTGGGAGAAATACAGGAGGTAGGTAGGTAGGTAGGTAGGTAGGTAGAGGGATAGAGAGAGAGGGAGAAATGCAGGAGGTAGGTAGGTAGGTAGGTAGAGGGATAGAGAGAGAGGGAGAAATGCAGGAGGTAGGTAGGTAGGTAGGTATTTAAATGGATAGAGAGAGGGAGAAATACAGGAGGTGGGTAGGTAGGTAGGTGGTTAGAGAGAGAGAGAGGAAGAAATACAGGAGGTAGGTAGGAAGGTAGGTAGGTAGGTAGGTGGATAGAGAGAGAGAGGGAGAAATACAGGCGGTAGGTAGGGAGAGAGAGAGAGAGAGAGAGGAAGAAATACAGGAGGTAGGTAGGTAGAGGGAGAAGGAGAAATACAACAGGTCGGTAGAGGGATAGAGAGAGAGGGAGAAATGCAGGAGGTAGGTAGGTAGGTAGGTGGATAGAGAGAGATAAGGAGAAATACGGGAGGTAGGTAGGTAGGTAGGTAGGTAGGGGGATAGAGGGAGAGGGAGAAATACAGGAGGTAAGTAGGTAGGTAGGTAGAGGGATAGAGAGAGAGGGAGAAATGCAGGAGGTAAGTAGTTAGTTAGGTAGGTAGAGAGATAGAGAGAGAGAGAAATGCAGTAGGTAGGTAGGTAGGTAGAGGGATATAGAGCGAGGGAGAAATGCAGGAGGTAGGTAGGTAGGTAGGTAGGTAGGTAGGTAGGTAGGTAGAGGGATAGAGAGAGAGGGAGAAATGCAGGAGGTAGGTAGGTAAATGGATAGAGAAGGGGAAATACAGGAGGTAGGTAGGTAGGTAGGTGGTTAGAGAGAGAGAGAGGGAGAAATACAGGAGGTAGGTAGGTAGGTAGGTAGAGAGAGAGAGAGAGGAAGAAATACAGGAGGTAGATAGGGGAGAGGGAGAAATACAGGAGGGAGGGAGGGAGGGAGGGAGGTAGAGAGATAGAGAGAGGGAGAAATGCAGGAGGGAGGTAGGTAGGTATGTAAAGGGATAGAGGAAGGGAGAAATTCAGGTGGTAGGTAGTTACTTAGGTAGGTAGAGGGAAAAGAGAGAGAGAGAGGGAGAAATACAGGAGGCAGGTAGGTAGGTAGGTAGGTAGGTAGAGGGATAGAGAGAGAGGGAGAGATGCAGGAGGTAGGTAGGTAGGTAGAGGGATATAGAGCGAGGGAGAAATGCAGGAGGTAGGTAGGTAGGTAGGTAGGTAGAGGGATAGAGAGAGAGGGAGAAATGCAGTAGGTAGGTAGGTAGGTAGAGGGATATAGAGCGAGGGAGAAATGCAGGAGGTAGGTAGGTAGGTAGAGAGATAGAGAGAGAGAGAGAAATGCAGTAGGTAGGTAGGTAGGTAGAGGGATATAGAGCGAGGGAGAAATGCAGGAGGTAGGTAGGGAGGGAGGGAGGTAGGTAGGTAGGTAGGTAGAGGGATAGAGAGAGAGGGAGAAATGCAGGAGGTAGGTAGGTAAATGGATAGAGAAAGGGGGAAATACAGGAGGTAGGTAGGTAGGTGGTTAGAGAGAGAGGGAGGGAGAAATACAGGAGGTAGGTAGAGAGAGAGAGAGGAAGAAATACAGGAGGTAGATAGGGGAGAGGGAGAAATACAGGAGGGAGGGAGGGAGGTAGAGAGATAGAGAGAGGGAGAAATGCAGGAGGGAGGTAGGGAGGTATGTAAAGGGATAGAGGAAGGGAGAAATTCAGGTGGTAGGTAGTTACTTAGGTAGGTAGAGGGAAAAGAGAGAGGGGGGAGAAATACAGGAGGCAGGTAGGTAGGTAGGTAGAGGGATAGAGAGAGTGGGAGAAATACAGGAGGTAGGTAGGTAGGTAGGTAGGTAGAGGGATAGAGAGAGAGGGAGAAATGCAGGAGGTAGGTAGGTAGGTAGGTAGAGGGATAGAGAGAGAGGGAGAAATGCAGGAGGTAGGTAGGTAGGTATTTAAATGGATAGAGAGAGGGAGAAATACAGGAGGTGGGTAGGTAGGTAGGTGGTTAGAGAGAGAGAGAGGAAGAAATACAGGAGGTAGGTAGGTAGGTAGGTGGATAGAGAGAGAGAGGGAGAAATACAGGCGGTAGGTAGGGAGAGAGAGAGAGAGAGAGGAAGAAATACAGGAGGTAGGTAGGTAGAGGGAGAAGGAGAAATACAACAGGTCAGTAGAGGGATAGAGAGAGAGGGAGAAATGCACGGGGTAGGTAATTAGGTAGGTAGAAGGATAGAGAGAAAGGGGGAGAAATACAGGAGGTAGATATTTAGGAAGGTAGGTGGATAGAGAGAGAGAGAGAGGAAGAATTGCAGGAGGTAGGTAGATAGAGGGAGAGGGAGAAATACAGGAGGTCGGTAGGTAGGTAGGTAGGTAGGTAGGTAGGTAGGTAGGTAGGTAGAGGGATATAGAGAGAGAGGGAGAAATGCAGGCGGTAGGTAGTTACTTAGGTAGGTAAATGGATAGAGGGAGAAATACAGGAGGTAGGTAGGTAGAGAGAGAGGAAGAAGTACAGGAGGTAGTTAGATAGGGGGAGAGGGAGAAATACAGGAGGGAGGGAGGTAGAGAGATAGAGAGGGAGAAATGCAGGAGGTAGGTAGGTAGGTAGGTAGATGGATAGAGAGAGAGAGGGATAAATACAGGAGGTAGGTAGGTAGGTAGGTAGGTAGGTGGATAGAGAGAGGGAGAAATACAGGCGGTAGGTAGGGAGAGAGAGAGAGAGAGAGAGAGAGAGGAAGAAATACAGGAGGTAGGTAGGTAGAGGGAGAAGGAGAAATACAACAGGTCGGTAGAGGGATAGAGAGAGAGGGAGAAATGCAGGAGGTAGGTAGGTAGGTAGGTGGATAGAGAGAGATGAGAAATACGGGAGGTAGGTAGGTAGGTAGGTGGGATAGAGGGAGAGGGAGAAATACAGGAGGTAAGTAGGTAGTTAGGTAGGTAGAGGGATAGAGAGAGAGGGAGAAATGCAGGAGGTAAGTAGTTAGTTAGGTAGGTAGAGAGATAGAGAGAGAAATGCAGTAGGTAGGTAGGTAGGTAGAGGGATATAGAGCGAGGGAGAAATGCAGGAGGTAGGTAGGTAGGTAGGTAGGTAGGTAGGTAGGTAGGTAGGTAGGTAGGTAGGTAGAGGGATAGAGAGAGAGGGAGAAATGCAGGAGGTAGGTAGGTAAATGGATAGAGAAAGGGGGAAATACAGGAGGTAGGTAGGTAGGTAGGTGGTTAGAGAGAGAGAGAGGGAGAAATACAGGAGGTAGGTAGGTAGGTAGAGAGAGAGAGAGGAAGAAATACAGGAGGTAGATAGGGGAGAGGGAGAAATACAGGAGGGAGGGAGGGAGGTAGAGAGATAGAGAGAGGGAGAAATGCAGGAGGGAGGGAGGTAGGTATGTAAAGGGATAGAGGAAGGGAGAAATTCAGGTGGTAGGTAGTTACTTAGGTAGGTAGAGGGAAAAGAGAGAGAGAGAGGGAGAAATACAGGAGGCAGGTAGGTAGGTAGGTAGGTAGAGGGATAGAGAGAGAGGGAGAGATGCAGGAGGTAGGTAGGTAGGTAGAGGGATATAGAGCGAGGGAGAAATGCAGGAGGTAGGTAGGTAGGTAGGTAGGTAGGTAGGTAGAGGGATAGAGAGAGAGGGAGAAATGCAGTAGGTAGGTAGGTAGGTAGAGGGATATAGAGCGAGGGAGAAATGCAGGAGGTAGGTAGGTAGGTAGGTAGGTAGAGAGATAGAGAGAGAGAGAGAAATGCAGTAGGTAGGTAGGTAGGTAGAGGGATATAGAGCGAGGGAGAAATGCAGGAGGTAGGTAGGGAGGGAGGTAGGGAGGTAGGTAGGTAGGTAGAGGGATAGAGAGAGAGGGAGAAATGCAGGAGGTAGGTAGGTAAATGGATAGAGAAAGGGGGGAAATACAGGAGGTAGGTAGGTAGGTAGGTGGTTAGAGAGAGAGAGAGGGAGAAATACAGGAGGTAGGTAGGTAGAGAGAGAGAGAGAGGAAGAAATACAGGAGGTAGATAGGGGAGAGGGAGAAATACAGGAGGGAGGGAGGGAGGTAGAGAGATAGAGAGAGGGAGAAATGCAGGAGGGAGGTAGGGAGGTATATAAAGGGATAGAGGAAGGGAGAAATTCAGGTGGTAGGTAGTTACTTAGGTAGGTAGAGGGAAAAGAGAGAGAGGGGGGGAGAAATACAGGAGGCAGGTAGGTAGGTAGGTAGAGGGATAGAGAGAGTGGGAGAAATACAGGAGGTAGGTAGGTAGGTAGAGGGATAGAGAGAGTGGGAGAAAATGCAGGAGGTAGGTAGGTAGGTAGGTAGGTAGGTAGAGGGATAGAGAGAGAGGGAGAAATGCAGGAAGTAGGTAGGTAGGTATTTAAATGGATAGAGAGAGGGAGAAATACAGGAGGTGGGTAGGTAGGTAGGTGGTTAGAGAGAGAGAGAGGAAGAAATACAGGAGGTAGGTAGGTAGGTAGGTGGATAGAGGAGAGAGAGGGAGAAATACAGGCGGTAGGTAGGGAGAGAGAGAGAGAGAGAGAGGGGAAGAAATACAGGAGGTAGGTAGGTAGAGGGAGAAGGAGAAATACAACAGGTCAGTAGAGGGATAGAGAGAGAGGGAGAAATGCACGGGGTAGGTAATTAGGTAGGTAGAAGGATAGAGAGAAAGGGGGAGAAATACAGGAGGTAGATATTTAGGAAGGTAGGTGGATAGAGAGAGAGAGAGAGGAAGAATTGCAGGAGGTAGGTAGAGGGAGAGGGAGAAATACAGGAGGTCGGTAGGTAGGTAGGTAGGTAGGTAGGTAGGTAGAGGGATATATAGAGAGAGGGAGAAATGCAGGCGGTAGGTAGTTACTTTGGTAGGTAAATGGATAGAGGGAGAAATACAGGAGGTAGGTAGGTAGAGAGAGAGGAAGAAGTACAGGAGGTAGTTAGATAGGGGGAGAGGGAGAAATACAGGAGGGAGGGAGGTAGGTAGGTAGAGGGATAGAGAGAGTGGGAGAAATACAGGAGGTAGGTAGGTAGGTAGAGGGATAGAGAGAGTGGGAGAAATGCAGGAGGTAGGTAGGTAGGTAGAGGGATAGAGAGAGTGGGAGAAATGCAGGAGGTAGGTAGGTAGGTAGGTAGGTAGGTAGAGGGATAGAGAGAGAGGGAGAAATGCAGGAAGTAGGTAGGTAGGTATTTAAATGGATAGAGAGAGGGAGAAATACAGGAGGTGGGTAGGTAGGTAGGTGGTTAGAGAGAGAGAGAGGAAGAAATACAGGAGGTAGGTAGGTAGGTAGGTGGATAGAGAGAGAGAGGGAGAAATACAGGCGGTAGGTAGGGAGAGAGAGAGAGAGAGAGAGGGGAAGAAATACAGGAGGTAGGTAGGTAGAGGGAGAAGGAGAAATACAACAGGTCAGTAGAGGGATAGAGAGAGAGGGAGAAATGCACGGGGTAGGTAATTAGGTAGGTAGAAGGATAGAGAGAAAGGGGGAGAAATACAGGAGGTAGATATTTAGGAAGGTAGGTGGATAGAGAGAGAGAGAGAGAAGAATTGCAGGAGGTAGGTAGAGGGAGAGGGAGAAATACAGGAGGTCGGTAGGTAGGTAGGTAGGTAGGTAGGTAGGTAGAGGGATATATAGAGAGAGGGAGAAATGCAGGCGGTAGGTAGTTACTTTGGTAGGTAAATGGATAGAGGGAGAAATACAGGAGGTAGGTAGGTAGAGAGAGAGGAAGAAGTACAGGAGGTAGTTAGATAGGGGGAGAGGGAGAAATACAGGAGGGAGGGAGGTAGAGAGATAGAGAGGGAGAAATGCAGGAGGTAGGTAGGTAGGTAGGTAGGTAGATGGATAGAGAGAGAGAGGGATAAATACAGGAGGTAGGTAGGGAGAGAGAGAGAGAGAGAGGAAGAAATACAGGAGGTAGGTAGGTAGAGGGAGAAGGAGAAATACAACAGGTCGGTAGAGGGATAGAGAGAGAGGGAGAAATGCAGGAGGTAGGTAGGTAGGTAGGTGGATAGAGAGAGATAAGGAGAAATACGGGTGGTAGGTAGGTAGGTAGGTAGGTAGGGGGATAGAGGGAGAGGGAGAAATACAGGAGGTAAGTAGGTAGTTAGGTAGGTAGAGGGATAGAGAGAGAGGGAGAAATGCAGGAGGTAAGTAGTTAGTTAGGTAGGTAGAGAGATAGAGAGAGAGAGAAATGCAGTAGGTAGGTAGGTAGGTAGAGGGATATAGAGCGAGGGAGAAATGCAGGAGGTAGGTAGGTAGGTAGGTAGGTAGGTAGGTAGGTAGGTAGGTAGAGAGAGAGGGAGAAATGCAGGAGGTAGGTAGGTAAATGGATAGAGAAAGGGGGAAATACAGGAGGTAGGTAGGTAGGTAGGTGGTTAGAGAGAGAGGGAGAAATACAGGAGGTAGGTAGTTACTTAGGTAGGTAGAGGGAAAAGAGAGGGGGAGAAATACAGGAGGTAGGTAGGTAGGTAGAGGGATAGAGAGAGGGAAATTCAGGAGGTATGCAGTTACTTATGTAGGCAGAGGGAAAAGAGAGAGGGGGGGGGAAATACAGGAGGTAGGTAGGTAGGTAGGTAGGTAGAGGGATAGAGAGAGAGGGAGAAATACAGGAGGTAGGTAGGTATGTAGAGGGATAGAGAGAGAGGGAGAAATGCAGGAGGAAGGTAGAAGGGTAGTAACAAACTCAAGCTCAACCCGTCCAAGACTGAGTGGCTGTGGTTTCCGGCACCCCGGTTCAGCCAGGTAACTCCAACTCTGGCCATTGGGGGCGAAACACTGGCCCCCATGGAGAGGGCGCGCAATTTGGGGGTCCTCCTGGATTCCTGGCTGTCCATGGAGGACCATGTGGCAGCCGTGGCCAGGGGGGCGTTCCATCAGGTACGCCTGATGCGCCAATTGCGCCCCTTACTGGACCGGGCTGCCCTTCGCACAATCACTCAAGCACTCGTGACGTCCCGACTTGACTACTGTAATGCTCTCTACATGGGGCTCCCCTTGAGGTGCACTCGAAAGCTACAGTTAGTCCAGAATGCGGCAGCGCGGGTGATTATGGGAGCCTCTAGATGCTCCCATATAACACCGCTCCTGCGCGAGCTGCACTGGCTACCTGTGGCCTTTCGGGTGCGCTTCAAGGTTTTGACGACCATCTTTAAAGCGCTCCATGGCTCGGGACCTAGTTATATGCGAGACCGTCTCCTGCCCCATACATCCCTTCGTCCGATCCGCTCCCACAGAGAGGGCCTTCTCAGGGTGCCGTCGGCCGGTTAATGCCGGTTGGCGACACCCAGGGGAAGGGCCTTCTCTGTGGTGGGCCCTACCCTTTGGAACGACTTACCCCCTGAACTACGTACCATCTCTCTCCTCCGCCTCTTCCGCCAGTGTCTTAAGACACACCTTTTCCATCAAGCCGGCCTAGCATTACCTCCCGTTGTGACTGCTCCTAGATAGTTTTAATTCGAGGGATTTTAATTGATTTTAGCACAGGGTAGGAATTTAATATGTTTTTAAATTTTGTATTTTGATATTTATGTTTTAAATTTCCTGTACGCCGCCCTGGGTCCTTTTAGGAGAAGGTGCGGGGTATAAATCTAAATAAAAAAATAAAATAAAAAGGTAGGTAGGTAGGTAGGTAGGTTGGTAGGTAGGTAGGTAGGTAGGTAGGTAGGTAGGTAGGGGGATAGAGAGAGAGGGAGAAATGCAGGAGGTAGGTAGGTAGGTAGGTAGCTAGGTAAATGGATAGAGAAAGGGAGAAATACAGGAGGTAGGTAGGTAGTTAGGTAGGTAGGTGGTTAGAGAGAGAGAGAGGGAGAAATACAGGAGGTAGGTAGGTAGAGAGAGAGAGAGAGGAAGAAATACAGGAGGTAGTTAGATAGGGGGAGAGGGAGAAATACAGGAGGGAGGGAGGGAGATAGAGAGAGAGGGAGAAATGCAGGAGGTAGGTAGGTAGGTAGGTGGATAGAGAGAGATAAGGAGAAATACGGTAGGTAGGTAGGTAGGTAGGTAGAGGGATAGAGAGAGAGGGAGAAATTCAGGAGGTAGGTAGGTAGAGGGATAGAGAGAGAGGGAGAGATGCAGGAGGTAAGTAGTTAGGTAGGTAGAGAGATAGAGAGAGAGAGAGAAATGCAGTAGGTAGGTAGGTAGGTAGGTAGAGGGATATAGAGCGAGGGAGAAATGCAGGAGGTAGGTAGGTAGGTAGGTAGGTAGGTAGAGGGATAGAGAGAGAGGGAGAAATGCAGAAGGTAGGTAGGTAGGTAAATGGATAGAGAAAGGGGGAAATACAGGAGGTAGGTAGGTAGTTAGGCAGGTAGGTCGTTAGAGATAGAGAGAGGGAGAAATGCAGGAGGGAGGGAGGTAGGTATGTAAAGGGATAGAGGGAGGGAGAAATTCAGGTGGTAGGTAGTTACTTAGGTAGGTAGAGGGAAAGAGAGAGAGAGAGGAAGAAATACAGGAGGTAGTTAGATAGGGGGAGAGGGAGAAATACAGGAGGGAGGAGATAGAGAGATAGAGAGAGAGGGAGAAATGCAGGAGGTAGGTAGGTAGGTAGGTGGATAGAGAGAGATAAGGAGAAATACGGTAGGTAGGTAGGTAGGTAGGTAGGTAGGTAGGTAGGTAGGTAGGTAGGGGGATAGAGAGAGAGGGAGAAATACAGGACGTAAGTAGGTAGTTAGGTAGGTAGAGGGATAGAGAGAGAGGGAGAGATGCAGGAGGTAAGTAGTTAGGTAGGTAGAGAGATAGAGAGAGAGAGAGAAATGCAGTAGGTAGGTAGGTAGGTAGAGGGATATAGAGCGAGGGAGAAATGCAGGAGGTAGGTAGGTAGGTAGGTAGGTAGGTAGGTAGGTAGGTAGAGGGATAGAGAGAGAGGGAGAAATGCAGGAGGTAGGTAGGTAGGTAAATGGGTAGAGAAAGGGGAAATACAGGAGGTAGGTAGTTAGGTAGGTAGGTGGTTAGAGAGAGAGAGAGGGAGAAATACAGGAGATAGGTAGGTAGAGAGAGAGAGAGGAAATACAGGAGGTAGATAGGGGAGAGGGAGAAATACAGGAGGGAGGGAGGGAGGTATGTAAAGGGATAGAGGGAGGGAGAAATTCAGGTGGTAGGTAGTTACTTAGGTATGTGGAGGGAAAAGAGAGAGAGAGAGGGAGAAATACAGGAGGCAGGTAGGTAGGTAGGTAGAGGGATAGAGAGAGTGGGAGAAATACAGGAGGTAGGTAGGTAGGTAGAGGGATAGAGAGAGGGAGAAATGCAGGAGGGAGGGAGGGAGGTATGTAAAGGGATAGAGGGAGGGAGAAATTCAGGAGGTAGGTAGGTAGGTAGGTATTTAAATGGATAGAGAGAGGGAGAAATACAGGAGGTGGGTAGGTAGGTAGGTGGTTAGAGAGAGAGAGAGGAAGAAATACAGGAGGTAGGTAGGTAGGTAGGTAGGTAGGTGGATAGAGAGAGAGAGGGAGAAATACAGGCGGTAGGTAGGGAGAGAGAGAGAGAGAGAGAGGAAGAAATACAGGAGGTAGGTAGGTAGAGGGAGAAGGAGAAATACAACAGGTCGGTAGAGGGATAGAGAGAGAGGGAGAAATGCAGGAGGTAGGTAGGTAGGTAGGTGGATAGAGAGAGATAAGGAGAAATACGGGAGGTAGGTAGGTAGGTAGGTAGGTAGGGGGATAGAGGGAGAGGGAGAAATACAGGAGGTAAGTAGGTAGTTAGGTAGGTAGAGGGATAGAGAGAGAGGGAGAAATGCAGGAGGTAAGTAGTTAGTTAGGTAGGTAGAGAGATAGAGAGAGAGAGAAATGCAGTAGGTAGGTAGGTAGAGGGATATAGAGCGAGGGAGAAATGCAGGAGGTAGGTAGGTAGGTAGGTAGGTAGGTAGGTAGGTAGGTAGGTAGAGGGATAGAGAGAGAGGGAGAAATGCAGGAGGTAGGTAGGTAAATGGATAGAGAAGGGGAAATACAGGAGGTAGGTAGGTAGGTAGGTGGTTAGAGAGAGAGAGAGGGAGAAATACAGGAGGTAGGTAGGTAGGTAGAGAGAGAGAGAGAGGAAGAAATACAGGAGGTAGATAGGGGAGAGGGAGAAATACAGGAGGGAGGGAGGGAGGGAGGTAGAGAGATAGAGAGAGGGAGAAATGCAGGAGGGAGGTAGGTAGGTATGTAAAGGGATAGAGGAAGGGAGAAATTCAGGTGGTAGGTAGTTACTTAGGTAGGTAGAGGGAAAAGAGAGAGAGAGAGGGAGAAATACAGGAGGCAGGTAGGTAGGTAGGTAGGTAGAGGGATAGAGAGAGAGGGAGAGATGCAGGAGGTAGGTAGGTAGGTAGAGGGATATAGAGCGAGGGAGAAATGCAGGAGGTAGGTAGGTAGGTAGGTAGGTAGAGGGATAGAGAGAGAGGGAGAAATGCAGTAGGTAGGTAGGTAGGTAGAGGGATATAGAGCGAGGGAGAAATGCAGGAGGTAGGTAGGTAGGTAGGTAGTTAGGTAGGTAGAGAGATAGAGAGAGAGAGAGAAATGCAGTAGGTAGTTAGGTAGGTAGAGGGATATAGAGCGAGGGAGAAATGCAGGAGGTAGGGAGGGAGGGAGGTAGGCAGGTAGGTAGGTAGAGGGATAGAGAGAGAGGGAGAAATGCAGGAGGTAGGTAGGTAAATGGATAGAGAAAGGGGGAAATACAGGAGGTAGGTAGGTAGGTAGGTGGTTAGAGAGAGAGAGAGGGAGAAATACAGGAGGTAGGTAGGTAGGGAGAGAGAGAGAGAGAGGAAGAAATACAGGAGGTAGATAGGGGAGAGGGAGAAATACAGGAGGGAGGGAGGGAGGTAGAGAGATAGAGAGAGGGAGAAATGCAGGAGGGAGGTAGGGAGGTATGTAAAGGGATAGAGGAAGGGAGAAATTCAGGTGGTAGGTAGTTACTTAGGTAGAGGGAAAAGAGAGAGGGGGGGGGAGAAATACAGGAGGCAGGTAGGTAGGTAGGTAGAGGGATAGAGAGGGTGGGAGAAATACAGGAGGTAGGTAGGTAGGTAGGTAGGTAGAGGGATAGAGAGAGAGGGAGAAATGCAGGAGGTAGGTAGGTAGGTAGGTAGGTAGAGGGATAGAGAGAGAGGGAGAAATGTAGGAGGTAGGTAGGTAGGTAGGTATTTAAATGGATAGAGAGAGAGAAATACAGGAGGTGGGTAGGTAGGTAGGTGGTTAGGAGAGAGAGAGGAAGAAATACAGGAGGTAGGTAGGTAGGTGGATAGAGAGAGAGGGAGAAATACAGGCGGTAGGTAGGGAGAGAGAGAGAGAGAGAGGGGGGAAGAAATACAGGAGGTAGGTAGGTAGAGGGAGAAGGAGAAATACAACAGGTCAGTAGAGGGATAGAGAGAGAGGGAGAAATGCACGGGGTAGGTAATTAGGTAGGTAGAAGGATAGAGAGAAAGGGGGAGAAATACAGGAGGTAGATATTTAGGAAGGTAGGTGGATAGAGAGAGAGAGAGAGAGGAAGAATTGCAGGAGGTAGGTAGATAGAGGGAGAGGGAGAAATACAGGAGGTCAGTAGGTAGGTAGGTAGGTAGAGGGATATATAGAGAGAGGGAGAAATGCAGGCGGTAGGTAGTTACTTAGGTAGGTAAATGGATAGAGGGAGAAATACAGGGAGGTAGGTAGGTAGAGAGAGAGGAAGAAGTACAGGAGGTAGTTAGATAGGGGGAGAGGGAGAAATACAGGAGGGAGGGAGGTAGAGAGAGAGAGAGGGAGAAATGCAGGAGGTAGGTAGGTAGGTAGGTAGATGGATAGAGAGAGAGAGGGATAAATACAGGAGGTAGGTAGGTAGGTAGGTAGGTAGGTAGGTAGGTAGGTAGAGGGATAGAGAGAGGGAGAAATTCAGGAGGTAGGTAGTTACTTAGGTAGGTAGAGGGAAAAGAGAGAGGGGGAGAAATACAGGAGGTAGGTAGGTAGGTAGAGGGATAGAGAGGGGGAAATTCAGGAGGTATGTAGTTACTTATGTAGGCAGAGGGAAAAGAGAGAGGGGGGGGGGGAAATACAGGAGGTAGGTAGGTAGGTAGGTAGAGGGATAGAGAGAGAGGGAGAAATACAGGAGGTAGGTAGGTATGTAGAGGGATAGAGAGAGAGGGAGAAATGCAGGAGGAAGGTAGATGGGTAGTAACAAACTCAAGCTCAACCCGTCCAAGACTGAGTGGCTGTGGTTTCCGGCACCCCGGTTCAGCCAGGTAACTCCAACTCTGGCCATTGGGGCGAAACACTGGCCCCCCATGGAGAGGGCGCGCAATTTGGGGGTCCTCCTGGATTCCCGGCTGTCCATGGAGGACCATGTGGCAGCCGTGGCCAGGGGGGCGTTCCATCAGGTACGCCTGATGCGCCAATTGCGCCCCTTACTGGACCGGGCTGCCCTTCGCACAATCACTCAAGCACTCGTGACGTCCCGACTTGACTACTGTAATGCTCTCTACATGGGGCTCCCTTGAGGTGCACTCGAAAGCTACAGTTAGTCCAGAATGCGGCAGCGCGGGTGATTATGGGAGCCTCTAGATGCTCCCATATAACACCGCTCCTGCGCGAGCTGCACTGGCTACCTGTGGCCTTTCGGGTGCGCTTCAAGGTTTTGACGACCATCTTTAAAGCGCTCCATGGCTCGGGACCTAGTTATATGCGAGACCGTCTCCTGCCCCATACATCCCTTCGTCCGATCCGCTCCCACAGAGAGGGCCTTCTCAGGGTGCCGTCGGCCGGTTAATGCCGGTTGGCGACACCCAGGGGAAGGGGCCTTCTCTGTGGCGGGCCCTACCCTTTGGAACGACTTACCCCCTGAACTACGTACCATCTCTGACCTCCGCCTCTTCCGCCAGTGTCTTAAGACACACCTTTTCCATCAAGCCGGCCTAGCATTACCTCCCGTTGTGACTGCTCCTAGATAGTTTTAATTCGAGGGATTTTAATTGATTTTAGCACAGGGTAGGAATTTAATATGTTTTTAAATTTTGTATTTTGATATTTATGTTTTAAATTTCCTGTACGCCGCCCTGGGTCCTTTTAGGAGAAGGTGCGGGGTATAAATCTAAATAAAAAAATAAAATAAAAAAGGTAGGTAGGTAGGTAGGTAGGTAGGTAGGTAGGGGGATAGAGAGAGAGGGAGAAATGCAGGAGGTAGGTAGGTAGGTAGGTAGCTAGGTAAATGGATAGAGAAAGGGAGAAATACAGGAGGTAGGTAGGTAGTTAGGTAGGTAGGTGGTTAGAGAGAGAGAGAGAGGGAGAAATACAGGAGGGAGGGAGGGAGATAGAGAGAGAGGGAGAAATGCAGGAGGTAGGTAGGTAGGTAGGTGGATAGAGAGAGATAAGGAGAAATACGGTAGGTAGGTAGGTAGGTAGGTAGGTAGGTAGGTAGAGGGATAGAGAGAGAGGGAGAAATGCAGGAGGTAGGTAGGTAGAGGGATAGAGAGAGAGGGAGAGATGCAGGAGGTAAGTAGGTAGGTAGAGAGAGAGAGAGAGAGAGAGAAATGCAGTAGGTAGGTAGGTAGGTAGGTAGAGGGATATAGAGCGAGGGAGAAATGCAGGAGGTAGGTAGGTAGGTAGGTAGGTAGGTAGGTAGGTAGGTAGGTAGGTAGGTAGAGGGATAGAGAGAGAGGGAGAAATGCAGGAGGTAGGTAGGTAGGTAAATGGATAGAGAAAGGGGGAAATACAGGAGGTAGGTAGGTAGTTAGGCAGGTAGGTCGTTAGAGAGAGAGAGGGAGAAATTACAGGAGGTAGGTAGGTAGAGAGAGAGAGAGGAAGAAATACAGGAGGTAGATAGGGGAGAGGGAGAAATACAGGAGGGAGGGAGGGAGGGAGGTAGAGAGATAAAGAGAGGGAGAAATGCAGGAGGGAGGGAGGTAGGTATGTAAAGGGATAGAGGGAGGGAGAAATTCAGGTGGTAGGTAGTTACTTAGGTTGGTAGAGGGAAAAGAGAGAGAGAGGGGGAGAAATACAGGAGGTAGGTAGGTAGGTAGGTAGAGGGATAGAGATAGTGGGAGAAATACAGGATGTAGGTAGGTAGGTAGGTAGGTAGGTAGGTAGGTAGGTAGGTAGGTAGGTAGGTAGAGGGATAGAGAGAGAGGGAGAAATGCAGGAGGGAGGTAGGTAGGTAGAGGGATAGAGAGAGAGGGAGAAATACAGGAGGTGGGTAGGTAGGTAGGTGGTTAGAGAGAGAGAGGAAGAAATACAGGAGGTAGGTAGGAAGGTAGGTAGGTAGGTAGGTGGATAGAGAGAGAGAGGGAGAAATACAGGCGGTAGGTAGGGAGAGAGAGAGAAAGAGAGGGGAAGAAATACAGGAGGTAGGTAGGTAGAGGGAGAAGGAGAAATACAACAGGTCGGTAGAGGGATAGAGAGAGAGGGGAGAAATGCAGGAGGTAGGTAGGTAGGTAGGTGGATAGAGAGAGATGAGAAATACGGAGGTAGGTAGGTAGGTAGGTAGGTAGGTAGGTGGTTAGAGAGAGAGAGAGGGAGAAATACAGGAGGTAGGTAGGTAGGTAGAGAGAGAGAGAGAGGAAGAAATACAGGAGGTAGATAGGGGAGAGGGAGGGAGGGAGGTATGTAAAGGGATAGAGGAAGGGAGAAATTCAGGTGGTAGGTAGTTACTTAGGTAGGTAGAGGGAAAAAGAGAGAGAGAGAGGGAGAAATACAGGAGGCAGGTAGGTAGGTAGGTAGGTAGGTAGAGGGATAGAGAGAGAGGGAGAGATGCAGGAGGTAGGTAGGTAGGTAGAGGGATATAGAGCGAGGGAGAAATGCAGGAGGGAGGGAGGTAGGTATGTAAAGGGATAGAGGAAGGGAGAAATTCAGGTGGTAGGTAGTTACTTAGGTAGGTAGAGGGAAAAGAGAGAGAGAGGGGGAGAAATACAGGAGGTAGGTAGGTAGAGAGAGAGAGAGGAAGAAATACAGGAGGTAGTTAGATAGGGGGAGAGGGAGAAATACAGGAGGGAGGGAGGGAGATAGAGAGAGAGGGAGAAATGCAGGAGGTAGGTAGGTAGGTAGGTAGAGGGATAGAGAGAGAGGGAGAAATGCAGGAGGTAAGTAGTTAGGTAGGTAGAGAGATAGAGAGAGAGAGAGAAATGCAGTAGGTAGGTAGGTAGGTAGAGGGATATAGAGCGAGGGAGAAATGCAGGAGGTAGGTAGGTAGGTAGGTAGGTAGGTAGAGGGATAGAGAGAGAGGGAGAAATGCAGGAGGTAGGTAGGTAGGTAAATGGATAGAGAAAGGGGGAAATACAGGAGGTAGGTAGGTAGGTAGGTAGGTAGGTAGGTGGTTAGAGAGAGAGAGGGAGAAATACAGGAGGTAGGTAGGTAGGTAGAGAGAGAGAGAGAGGAAGAAATATAGGAGGTAGATAGGGGAGAGGGAGAAATACAGGAGGGAGGGAGGGAGGTAGAGAGATAGAGAGAGGGAGAAATGCAGGAGGGAGGGAGGGAGGTATGTAAAGGGATAGAGGAAGGGAGAAATTCAGGTGGTAGGTAGTTACTTAGGTAGGTAGAGGGAAAAGAGAGAGAGAGGGGGAGAAATACAGGAGGCAGGTAGGTAGGTAGGTAGAGGGATAGAGAGAGTGGGAGAAATACAGGAGGTAGGTAGGTAGGTAGGTAGGTAGAGGGATAGAGAGAGAGGGAGAAATGTAGGAGGTAGGTAGGTAGGTGGATAGAGAGAGATAAGGAGAAATACGGGAGGTAGGTAGGTAGGTAGGGGGATAGAGGGAGAGGGAGAAATACAGGAGGTAAGTAGGTAGTTAGGTAGGTAGAGGGATAGAGAGAGAGGGAGAAATGCAGGAGGTAAATAGTTAGGTAGGTAGAGAGATAGAGAGAGATCGAGAAATGCAGTAGGTAGGTAGGTAGGTAGGTAGGTAGGTAGGTAGGTAGGTAAATGGATAGAGAATGGGAGAAATACAGGAGGTAGGTAGGTAGTTAGGTAGGTAGGTGGTTAGAGAGAGAGAGAGGGAGAAATACAGGAGGTAGGTAGGTAGAGAGAGAGAGAGGAAGAAATACAGGAGGTAGTTAGATAGGGGGAGAGGGAGAAATACAGGAGGGAGGGAGGGAGATAGAGAGATAGAGAGAGAGGGAGAAATGCAGGAGGTAGGTAGGTAGGTAGGTGGATAGAGAGAGCTAAGGAGAAATACGGTAGGTAGGTAGGTAGGGGGATAGAGAGAGAGGGAGAAATACAGGAGGTAAGTAGGTAGTTAGGTAGGTAGAGGGATAGAGAGAGAGGGAGAGATGCAGGAGGTAAGTAGTTAGTTAGGTAGAGAGATAGAGAGAGAGAGAGAAATGCAGTAGGTAGGTAGGTAGGTAGAGGGATATAGAGCGAGGGAGAAATGCAGGAGGTAGGTAGGTAGGTAGGTAGGTAGGTAGGTAGAGGGATAGAGAGAGGGAGAAATGCAGGAGGTAGGTAGGTAGGTAAATGGATAGAGAAAGGGGGAAATACAGGAGGTAGGTAGGTAGGTAGGTGGTTAGAGAGAGAGAGAGGGAGAAATACAGGAGGTAGGTAGGTAGAGAGAGAGAGAGGGGAAGAAATACAGGAGGTAGATAGGGGAGAGGGAGAAATACAGGAGGGAGGGAGGGAGGGAGGGAGGTAGAGAGATAGAGAGAGGGAGAAATGCAGGAGGGAGGGAGGGAGGTATGTAAAGGGATAGAGGAAGGGAGAAATTCAGGTGGTAGGTAGTTACTTAGGTAGGTAGAGGGATAGAGAGAGAGGGAGAAATGCAGGAGGTAAATAGTTAGTTAGGTAGGTAGAGAGATAGAGAGAGAGGGAGAAATGCAGTAGGTAGGTAGGTAGGTAGGTAGGTAAATGGATAGAGAATGGGAGAAATACAGGAGGTAGGTAGGTAGTTAGGTAGGTAGGTGGATAGAGAGAGATAAGGAGAAATACGGGAGGTAGGTAGGTAGGTAGGTAGGTAGGTGGTTAGAGAGAGAGAGAGGGAGAAATACAGGAGGTAGGTAGGTAGGTAGAGAGAGAGAGGAAGAAATACAGGAGGTAGATAGGGGAGAGGGAGAAATACAGGAGGGAGGGAGGGAGGTATGTAAAGGGATAGAGGAAGGGAGAAATTCAGGTGGTAGGTAGTTACTTAGGTAGGTAGAGGGAAAAGAGAGAGAGAGAGGGAGAAATACAGGAGGCAGGTAGGTAGGTAGGTAGGTAGAGGGATAGAGAGAGAGGGAGAGATGCAGGAGGTAGGTAGGTAGGTAGAGGGATATAGAGCGAGGGAGAAATGCAGGAGGGAGGGAGGTAGGTATGTAAAGGGATAGAGGAAGGGAGAAATTCAGGTGGTAGGTAGTTACTTAGGTAGGTAGAGGGAAAAGAGAGAGAGAGGGGGAGAAATACAGGAGGCAGGTAGGTAGGTAGGTAGAGGGATAGAGAGAGTGGGAGAAATACAGGAGGTAGGTAGGTAGGTAGGTAGGTAGAGGGATAGAGAGAGAGGGAGAAATGCAGGAGGTAGGTAGGTAGGTAGGTAGAGGGATAGAGAGAGAGGGAGAAATGTAGGAGGTAGGTAGGTAGGTAGGTATTTAAATGGATAGAGAGAGAGAAATACAGGAGGTGGGTAGGTAGGTAGGTGGTTAGAGAGAGAGAGAGGAAGAAATACAGGAGGTAGGTAGGAAGGTAGGTAGGTAGGTAGGTGGATAGAGAGAGAGAGGGAGAAATACAGGCGGTAGGTAGGGAGAGAGAGAGAGAGAGAGAGGAAGAAATACAGGAGGTAGGTAGGTAGAGGGAGAAGGAGAAATACAACAGGTCGGTAGAGGGATAGAGAGAGAGGGAGAAATGCACGGGGTAGGTAATTAGGTAGGTGGAAGGATAGAGAGAAAGGGGGAGAAATACAGGAGGTAGATAGTTAGGAAGGTAGGTGGATAGAGAGAGAGAGAGAGGAAGAATTGCAGGAGGTAGGTAGATAGAGGGAGAGGGAGAAATACAGGAGGTCGGTAGGTAGGTAGGTAGGTAGGTAGGTAGGTAGGTAGGTAGGTAGGTAGAGGGATATATAGAGAGAGGGAGAAATGCAGGCGGTAGGTAGTTACTTAGGTAGGTAAATGGATAGAGGGAGAAATACAGGAGGTAGGTAGGTAGAGAGAGAGGAAGAAGTACAGGAGGTAGTTAGATAGGGGGAGAGGGAGAAATACAGGAGGGAGGGAGGTAGAGAGATAGGGAGAAATGCAGGAGGTAGGTAGGTAGGTAGGTAGATGGATAGAGAGAGAGAGGGATAAATACAGGAGGTAGGTAGGTAGGTAGGTAGGTAGGTAGGTAGGTAGGTAGAGGGATAGAGAGAGGGAGAAATTCAGGAGGTAGGTAGTTACTTAGGTAGGTAGAGGGAAAAGAGAGAGGGGGAGAAATACAGGAGGTAGGTAGGTAGGTAGAGGGATAGAGAGAGGGGGAAATTCAGGATGTATGTAGTTACTTATGTAGGCAGAGGGAAAAGAGAGAGGGGGGGGGAAATACAGGAGGTAGGTAGGTAGGTAGGTAGAGGGATAGAGAGAGAGGGAGAAATACAGGAGGTAGGTAGGTATGTAGAGGGATAGAGAGAGAGGGAGAAATGCAGGAGGAAGGTAGAAGGGTAGTAACAAACTCAAGCTCAACCCGTCCAAGACTGAGTGGCTGTGGTTTCCGGCACCCCGGTTCAGCCAGGTAACTCCAACTCTGGCCATTGGGGGCGAAACACTGGCCCCCATGGAGAGGGCGCACAATTTGGGGGTCCTCCTGGATTCCCGGCTGTCCATGGAGGACCATGTGGCAGCCGTGGCCAGGGGGGCGTTCCATCAGGTACGCCTGATGCGCCAATTGCGCCCCTTACTGGACCGGGCTGCCCTTCGCACAATCACTCAAGCACTCGTGACGTCCCGACTTGACTACTGTAATGCTCTCTACATGGGGCTCCCCTTGAGGTGCACTCGAAAGCTACAGTTAGTCCAGAATGCGGCAGCGCGGGTGATTATGGGAGCCTCTAGATGCTCCCATATAACACCGCTCCTGCGCGAGCTGCACTGGCTACCTGTGGCCTTTCGGGTGCGCTTCAAGGTTTTGACGACCATCTTTAAAGCGCTCCATGGCTCGGGACCTAGTTATATGCGAGACCGTCTCCTGCCCCATACATCCCTTCGTCCGATCCGCTCCCACAGAGAGGGCCTTCTCAGGGTGCCGTCGGCCGGTTAATGCCGGTTGCCGACACCCAGGGGAAGGGCCTTCTCTGTGGCGGGCCCTACCCTTTGGAACGACTTACCCCCTGAACTACGTACCATCTCTGACCTCCGCCTCTTCCGCCAGTGTCTTAAGACACACCTTTTCCATCAAGCCGGCCTAGCATTACCTCCCGTTGTGACTGCTCCTAGATAGTTTTAATTCGAGGGATTTTAATTGATTTTAGCACAGGGTAGGAATTTAATATGTTTTTAAATTTTGTATTTTGATATTTATGTTTTAAATTTCCTGTACGCCGCCCTGGGTCCTTTTAGGAGAAGGTGCGGGGTATAAATCTAAATAAAAAAATAAAATTAAAAAAGGTAGGTAGGTAGGTAGGTAGGTAGGTAGGTAGGTAGGTAGGTAGGTAGAGGGATAGAGAGAGAGGGAGAAATGCAGGAGGTAGGTAGGTAGGTAGGTAGCTAGGTAGCTAGGTAAATGGATAGAGAAAGGGAGAAATACAGGAGGTAGGTAGGTAGGTAGGTAGGTGGTTAGAGAGAGAGAGAGAGGGAGAAATACAGGAGGTAGGTAGGTAGAGAGAGAGAGAGAGGAAGAAATACAGGAGGGAGGGAGGGAGATAGAGAGAGAGGGAGAAATGCAGGAGGTAGGTAGGTAGGTAGGTGGATAGAGAGAGGTAAGGAGAAATACGGGAGGTAGGTAGGTAGGTAGGTAGGTAGGGGGATAGAGGGAGAGGGAGAAATACAGGAGGTAAGTAGGTACAGTGGTACCTCGGTTCACGAACTTAATTCGTGAACTGACTCTGTTCGCGATCCGAATTGGTCGTGAAGCGAGGCACAATTTCCCATAGGGTTCAATGAAAATCCGGTTAATCTGTTCCGACCTTGTTTTTTGGTCGTGATTCTTGAACTGACTCTGTTCACGAACAGAATTGGTCGTGAACAGAGGCACAGTTTCCCATAGGGTTCAATGTAAATCCGGTTAATCCGTTCTGACCTTGTTTTTAAAATGTCCGCGGCTCCGGTTCGTGAAGCGAGGCGGGGTTCGTGAATCCGAGCATTTTTACGAACTTTTCTGTTCGTGAAGCGAGGCGGAGTTCGTGAAGCGAGGCGGAGTTCGTGAAGCAGAGCGTATTTTTACGAACTTTTCCGTTCGTGAACCGAAATGGTGTTCGTGAACCGGGGCACATTTTTTGGGAAATTTTTGGTCGTAATCCGAATTGGTCGTGAACAGAGGCATTCGTGAACCGAGGTACCACTGTAGTTAGGTAGGTAGAGGGATAGAGAGAGAGGGAGAAATGCAGGAGGTAAATAGTTAGTTAGGTAGGTAGAGAGATAGAGAGAGAGGGAGAAATGCAGTAGGTAGGTAGGTAGGTAGGTAGGTAGGTAGGTAGGTAGGTAGGTAGGTAGGTAGGTAGGTAGGTAGGTAAATGGATAGAGAAAGGGAGAAATACAGGAGGTAGGTAGGTAGTTAGGTAGGTAGGTGGTTAGAGAGAGAGAGAGGGAGAAATACAGGAGGTAGGTAGGTAGAGAGAGAGAGAGGAAGAAATACAGGAGGTAGTTAGATAGGGGGAGAGGGAGAAATACAGGAGGGAGGGAGGGAGATAGAGAGATAGAGAGAGAGGGAGAAATGCAGGAGGTAGGTAGGTGGATAGAGAGAGATAAGGAGAAATACGGTAGGTAGGTAGGTAGGTAGGGGGATAGAGAGAGAGGGAGAAATACAGGAGGTAAGTAGGTAGTTAGGTAGGTAGAGGGATAGAGAGAGAGGGAGAGATGCAGGAGGTAAGTAGTTAGTTAGGTAGGTAGAGAGATAGAGAGAGAGAGAGAAATGCAGTAGGTAGGTAGGTAGGTAGAGGGATATAGAGCGAGGGAGAAATGCAGGAGGTAGGTAGGTAGGTAGGTAGGTAGAGGGATAGAGAGAGAGGGAGAAAGGTAGGGGGATAGAGAGAGGGTAGGTAGTTACTTAGGTAGGTAGAGGGAAAAGAGAGAGAGGGGAGAAATACAGGAGGCAGGTAGGTAGGTAGGTAGGGGGATAGAGAGAGAGGGAGAAATACAGGAGGTAAGTAGGTAGTTAGGTAGGTAGAGGGATAGAGAGAGAGGGAGAGATGCAGGAGGTAAGTAGTTAGGTAGGTAGAGAGATAGAGAGAGAGAGAAATGCAGTAGGTAGGTAGGTAGGTAGAGGGATATAGAGCGAGG
This sequence comes from Rhabdophis nuchalis, assembly GCA_039707465.1. Lineage (NCBI taxonomy): Eukaryota > Metazoa > Chordata > Lepidosauria > Squamata > Natricidae > Rhabdophis > Rhabdophis nuchalis. Next base: position 9,660,843 of record CM077650.1, read on the forward strand.
GAGAAATGCAGGAGGTAGGTAGGTAGGTAGGTAGGTAGGTAGGTAGAGGGATAGAGAGAGAGGGAGAAATGCAGGAGGTAGGTAGGTAGGTAAATGGATAGAGAAAGGGGGAAATACAGGAGGTAGGTAGTTAGGTAGGTAGGTGGTTAGAGAGAGAGAGAGGGAGAAATACAGGAGATAGGTAGGTAGAGAGAGAGAGAGGAAGAAATACAGGAGGTAGATAGGGGAGAGGGAGAAATACAGGAGGGAGGGAGGGAGGGAGGGAGGTAGAGAGATAGAGAGAGGGAGAAATGCAGGAGGGAGGGAGGGAGGTATGTAAAGGGATAGAGGGAGGGAGAAATTCAGGTGGTAGGTAGTTACTTAGGTATGTGGAGGGAAAAGAGAGAGAGAGAGGGAGAAATACAGGAGGCAGGTAGGTAGGTAGGTAGAGGGATAGAGAGAGTGGGAGAAATACAGGAGGTAGGTAGGTAGGTAGGTAGAGGGATAGAGAGAGAGGGAGAAATGCAGGAGGTAGGTAGGTAGGTAGGTAGAGGGATAGAGAGAGAGGGAGAAACGCAGGAGGTAGGTAGGTAGGTAGGTATTTAAATGGATAGAGAGAGGGAGAAATACAGGAGGTGGGTAGGTAGGTAGGTGGTTAGAGAGAGAGAGAGGAAGAAATACAGGAGGTAGGTAGGAAGGTAGGTAGGTAGGTAGGTGGATAGAGAGAGAGAGGGAGAAATACAGGCGGTAGGTAGGGAGAGAGAGAGAGAGAGAGGAAGAAATACAGGAGGTAGGTAGGTAGAGGGAGAAGGAGAAATACAACAGGTCGGTAGAGGGATAGAGAGAGAGGGAGAAATGCAGGAGGTAGGTAGGTAGGTAGGTAGGTGGATAGAGAGAGATAAGGAGAAATACGGGAGGTAGGTAGGTAGGTAGGTAGGTAGGTAGGTAGGGGGATAGAGGGAGAGGGAGAAATACAGGAGGTAAGTAGGTAGTTAGGTAGGTAGAGGGATAGAGAGAGAGGGAGAAATGCAGGAGGTAAGTAGTTAGGTAGGTAGAGAGATAGAGAGAGAGAGAAATGCAGTAGGTAGGTAGGTAGGTAGAGGGATATAGAGCGAGGGAGAAATGCAGGAGGTAGGTAGGTAGGTAGGTAGGTAGGTAGGTAGGTAGAGGGATAGAGAGAGAGGGAGAAATGCAGGAGGTAGGTAGGTAAATGGATAGAGAAAGGGGGAAATACAGGAGGTAGGTAGGTAGGTGGTTAGAGAGAGAGAGAGAGGGAGAAATACAGGAGGTAGGTAGGTAGGTAGAGAGAGAGAGAGAGGAAGAAATACAGGAGGTAGATAGGGGAGAGGGAGAAATACAGGAGGGAGGGAGGGAGGTAGAGAGATAGAGAGAGGGAGAAATGCAGGAGGGAGGTAGGTAGGTATGTAAAGGGATAGAGGAAGGGAGAAATTCAGGTGGTAGGTAGTTACTTAGGTAGGTAGAGGGAAAAGAGAGAGAGAGGGGGAGAAATACAGGAGGCAGGTAGGTAGGTAGGTAGAGGGATAGAGAGAGTGGGAGAAATACAGGAGGTAGGTAGGTAGGTAGGTAGGTAGAGGGATAGAGAGAGAGGGAGAAATGCAGGAGGTAGGTAGGTAGGTATTTAAATGGATAGAGAGAGAGAAATACAGGAGGTGGGTAGGTAGGTAGGTGGTTAGAGAGAGAGAGAGGAAGAAATACAGGAGGTAGGTAGGAAGGTAGGTAGGTAGGTAGGTGGATAGAGAGAGAGAGGGAGAAATACAGGCGGTAGGTAGGGAGAGAGAGAGAGAGAGAGGAAGAAATACAGGAGGTAGGTAGGTAGAGGGAGAAGGAGAAATACAACAGGTCGGTAGAGGGATAGAGAGAGAGGGAGAAATGCACGGGGTAGGTAATTAGGTAGGTGGAAGGATAGAGAGAAAGGGGGAGAAATACAGGAGGTAGATAGTTAGGAAGGTAGGTGGATAGAGAGAGAGAGAGGAAGAATTGCAGGAGGTAGGTAGATAGAGGGAGAGGGAGAAATACAGGAGGTAGGTAGGTAGGTAGGTAGGTAGGTAGGTAGGTAGGTAGGTAGGTAGGTAGAGGGATATAGAGAGAGAGGGAGAAATGCAGGCGGTAGGTAGTTACTTAGGTAGGTAAATGGATAGAGGGAGAAATACAGGAGGTAGGTAGGTAGAGAGAGAGGAAGAAGTACAGGAGGTAGTTAGATAGGGGGAGAGGGAGAAATACAGGAGGGAGGGAGGTAGAGAGATAGAGAGGGAGAAATGCAGGAGGTAGGTAGGTAGGTAGGTAGGTAGATGGATAGAGAGAGAGAGGGATAAATACAGGAGGTAGGTAGGTAGGTAGGTAGGTAGGTAGGTAGGTAGGTAGGTAGGTAGAGGGATAGAGAGGGGGAGAAATACAGGAGGTAGGTAGTTACTTAGGTAGGTAGAGGGAAAAGAGAGAGGGGGAGAAATACAGGAGGTAGGTAGGTAGGTAGAGGGATAGAGAGAGGGGGAAATTCAGGAGGTATGTAGTTACTTATGTAGGCAGAGGGAAAAGAGAGAGGGGGGGGGAAATACAGGAGGTAGGTAGGTAGGTAGGTAGAGGGATAGAGAGAGAGGGAGAAATACAGGAGGTAGGTAGGTATGTAGAGGGATAGAGAGAGAGGGAGAAATGCAGGAGGAAGGTAGAAGGGTAGTAACAAACTCAAGCTCAACCCGTCCAAGACTGAGTGGCTGTGGTTTCCGGCACCCCGGTTCAGCCAGGTAACTCCAACTCTGGCCATTGGGGGCGAAACACTGGCCCCCATGGAGAGGGCGCGCAATTTGGGGGTCCTCCTGGATTCCCGGCTGTCCATGGAGGACCATGTGGCAGCCGTGGCCAGGGGGGCGTTCCATCAGGTACGCCTGATGCGCCAATTGCGCCCCTTACTGGACCGGGCTGCCCTTCGCACAATCACTCAAGCACTCGTGACGTCCCGACTTGACTACTGTAATGCTCTCTACATGGGGCTCCCCTTGAGGTGCACTCGAAAGCTACAGAATGCGGCAGCGCGGGTGATTATGGGAGCCTCTAGATGCTCCCATATAACACCGCTCCTGCGCGAGCTGCACTGGCTACCTGTGGCCTTTCGGGTGCGCTTCAAGGTTTTGACGACCATCTTTAAAGCGCTCCATGGCTCGGGACCTAGTTATATGCGAGACCGTCTCCTGCCCCATACATCCCTTCGTCCGATCCGCTCCCACAGAGAGGGCCTTCTCAGGGTGCCGTCGGCCGGTTAATGCCGGTTGCCGACACCCAGGGGAAGGGCCTTCTCTGTGGCGGGCCCTACCCTTTGGAACGACTTACCCCCTGAACTACGTACCATCTCTGACCTCCGCCTCTTCCGCCAGTGTCTTAAGACACACCTTTTCCATCAAGCCGGCCTAGCATTACCTCCCGTTGTGACTGCTCCTAGATAGTTTTAATTCGAGGGATTTTAATTGATTTTAGCACAGGGTAGGAATTTAATATGTTTTTAAATTTTGTATTTTGATATTTATGTTTTAAATTTCCTGTACGCCGCCCTGGGTCCTTTTAGGAGAAGGTGCGGGGTATAAATCTAAATAAAAAAATAAAATTAAAAAAGGTAGGTAGGTAGGTAGGTAGGTAGGTAGGTAGGTAGGTAGGTAGGTAGAGGGATAGAGAGAGAGGGAGAAATGCAGGAGGTAGGTAGGTAGGTAGGTAGCTAGGTAGCTAGGTAAATGGATAGAGAAAGGGAGAAATACAGGAGGTAGGTAGGTAGTTAGGTAGGTAGGTGGTTAGAGAGAGAGAGAGAGGGAGAAATACAGGAGGTAGGTAGGTAGAGAGAGAGAGAGAGGAAGAAATACAGGAGGTAGTTAGATAGGGGGAGAGGGAGAAATACAGGAGGGAGGGAGGGAGATAGAGAGAGAGGGAGAAATGCAGGAGGTAGGTAGGTAGGTAGGTGGATAGAGAGAGGTAAGGAGAAATACGGGAGGTAGGTAGGTAGGTAGGTAGGTAGGGGGATAGAGGGAGAGGGAGAAATACAGGAGGTAAGTAGGTACAGTGGTACCTCGGTTCACGAACTTAATTCGTGAACTGACTCTGTTCGCGATCCGAATTGGTCGTGAAGCGAGGCACAATTTCCCATAGGGTTCAATGAAAATCCGGTTAATCTGTTCCGACCTTGTTTTTTGGTCGTGATTCTTGAACTGACTCTGTTCACGAACAGAATTGGTCGTGAACAGAGGCACAGTTTCCCATAGGGTTCAATGTAAATCCGGTTAATCCGTTCTGACCTTGTTTTTAAAATGTCTGCGGCTCCGGTTCGTGAAGCGAGGCGGGGTTCGTGAATCCGAGCATTTTTACGAACTTTTCTGTTCGTGAAGCGAGGCGGAGTTCGTGAAGCGAGGCGGAGTTCGTGAAGCAGAGCGTATTTTTACGAACTTTTCCGTTCGTGAACCGAAATGGTGTTCGTGAACCGGGGCACATTTTTTGGGAAATTTTTGGTCGTAATCCGAATTGGTCGTGAACAGAGGCATTCGTGAACCGAGGTACCACTGTAGTTAGGTAGGTAGAGGGATAGAGAGAGAGGGAGAAATGCAGGAGGTAAATAGTTAGTTAGGTAGGTAGAGAGATAGAGAGAGAGGGAGAAATGCAGTAGGTAGGTAGGTAGGTAGGTAGGTAGGTAGGTAGGTAGGTAGGTAGGTAAATGGATAGAGAAAGGGAGAAATACAGGAGGTAGGTAGGTAGTTAGGTAGGTAGGTGGTTAGAGAGAGAGAGAGGGAGAAATACAGGAGGTAGGTAGGTAGAGAGAGAGAGAGGAAGAAATACAGGAGGTAGTTAGATAGGGGGAGAGGGAGAAATACAGGAGGGAGGGAGGGAGATAGAGAGATAGAGAGAGGGAGAAATGCAGGAGGTAGGTAGGTGGATAGAGAGAGATAAGGAGAAATACGGTAGGTAGGTAGGTAGGTAGGGGGATAGAGAGAGAGGGAGAAATACAGGAGGTAAGTAGGTAGTTAGGTAGGTAGAGGGATAGAGAGAGAGGGAGAGATGCAGGAGGTAAGTAGTTAGTTAGGTAGGTAGAGAGATAGAGAGAGAGAGAGAAATGCAGTAGGTAGGTAGGTAGGTAGAGGGATATAGAGCGAGGGAGAAATGCAGGAGGTAGGTAGGTAGGTAGGTAGGTAGAGGGATAGAGAGAGAGGGAGAAAGGTAGGGGGATAGAGAGAGGGTAGGTAGTTACTTAGGTAGGTAGAGGGAAAAGAGAGAGAGGGGAGAAATACAGGAGGCAGGTAGGTAGGTAGGTAGGTAGGGGGATAGAGAGAGAGGGAGAAATACAGGAGGTAAGTAGGTAGTTAGGTAGGTAGAGGGATAGAGAGAGAGGGAGAGATGCAGGAGGTAAGTAGTTAGGTAGGTAGAGAGATAGAGAGAGAGAGAAATGCAGTAGGTAGGTAGGTAGGTAGAGGGATATAGAGCGAGGGAGAAATGCAGGAGGTAGGTAGGTAGGTAGGTAGGTAGAGGGATAGAGAGAGAGGGAGAAATGCAGGAGGTAGGTAGGTAGGTAAATGGATAGAGAAAGGGGGAAATACAGGAGGTAGGTAGTTAGGTAGGTAGGTGGTTAGAGAGAGAGAGAGGGAGAAATACAGGAGATAGGTAGGTAGAGAGAGAGAGAGGAAGAAATACAGGAGGTAGATAGGGGAGAGGGAGAAATACAGGAGGGAGGGAGGGAGGGAGGGAGGTAGAGAGATAGAGAGAGGGAGAAATGCAGGAGGGAGGGAGGGAGGTATGTAAAGGGATAGAGGGAGGGAGAAATTCAGGTGGTAGGTAGTTACTTAGGTATGTGGAGGGAAAAGAGAGAGAGAGAGGGAGAAATACAGGAGGCAGGTAGGTAGGTAGGTAGAGGGATAGAGAGAGTGGGAGAAATACAGGAGGTAGGTAGGTAGGTAGGTAGAGGGATAGAGAGAGAGGGAGAAATGCAGGAGGTAGGTAGGTAGGTAGGTAGAGGGATAGAGAGAGAGGGAGAAACGCAGGAGGTAGGTAGGTAGGTAGGTATTTAAATGGATAGAGAGAGGGAGAAATACAGGAGGTGGGTAGGTAGGTAGGTGGTTAGAGAGAGAGAGAGGAAGAAATACAGGAGGTAGGTAGGAAGGTAGGTAGGTAGGTAGGTGGATAGAGAGAGAGAGGGAGAAATACAGGCGGTAGGTAGGGAGAGAGAGAGAGAGAGAGGAAGAAATACAGGAGGGAGGTAGGTAGAGGGAGAAGGAGAAATACAACAGGTCGGTAGAGGGATAGAGAGAGAGGGAGAAATGCAGGAGGTAGGTAGGTAGGTAGGTAGGTGGATAGAGAGAGATAAGGAGAAATACGGGAGGTAGGTAGGTAGGTAGGTAGGTTGGTAGGTAGGGGGATAGAGGGAGAGGGAGAAATACAGGAGGTAAGTAGGTAGTTAGGTAGGTAGAGGGATAGAGAGAGAGGGAGAAATGCAGGAGGTAAGTAGTTAGGTAGGTAGAGAGATAGAGAGAGAGAGAAATGCAGTAGGTAGGTAGGTAGGTAGAGGGATATAGAGCGAGGGAGAAATGCAGGAGGTAGGTAGGTAGGTAGGTAGGTAGGTAGGTAGGTAGGTAGAGGGATAGAGAGAGAGGGAGAAATGCAGGAGGTAGGTAGGTAAATGGATAGAGAAAGGGGGAAATACAGGAGGTAGGTAGGTAGGTGGTTAGAGAGAGAGAGAGAGGGAGAAATACAGGAGGTAGGTAGGTAGGTAGAGAGAGAGAGAGAGGAAGAAATACAGGAGGTAGATAGGGGAGAGGGAGAAATACAGGAGGGAGGGAGGGAGGTAGAGAGATAGAGAGAGGGAGAAATGCAGGAGGGAGGTAGGTAGGTATGTAAAGGGATAGAGGAAGGGAGAAATTCAGGTGGTAGGTAGTTACTTAGGTAGGTAGAGGGAAAAGAGAGAGAGAGGGGGAGAAATACAGGAGGCAGGTAGGTAGGTAGGTAGAGGGATAGAGAGAGTGGGAGAAATACAGGAGGTAGGTAGGTAGGTAGGTAGGTAGAGGGATAGAGAGAGAGGGAGAAATGCAGGAGGTAGGTAGGTAGGTATTTAAATGGATAGAGAGAGAGAAATACAGGAGGTGGGTAGGTAGGTAGGTGGTTAGAGAGAGAGAGAGGAAGAAATACAGGAGGTAGGTAGGAAGGTAGGTAGGTAGGTAGGTGGATAGAGAGAGAGAGGGAGAAATACAGGCGGTAGGTAGGGAGAGAGAGAGAGAGAGAGGAAGAAATACAGGAGGTAGGTAGGTAGAGGGAGAAGGAGAAATACAACAGGTCGGTAGAGGGATAGAGAGAGAGGGAGAAATGCACGGGGTAGGTAATTAGGTAGGTGGAAGGATAGAGAGAAAGGGGGAGAAATACAGGAGGTAGATAGTTAGGAAGGTAGGTGGATAGAGAGAGAGAGAGAGGAAGAATTGCAGGAGGTAGGTAGATAGAGGGAGAGGGAGAAATACAGGAGGTAGGTAGGTAGGTAGGTAGGTAGGTAGGTAGGTAGGTAGGTAGGTAGGTAGGTAGGTAGGTAGGTAGGTAGAGGGATATAGAGAGAGAGGGAGAAATGCAGGCGGTAGGTAGTTACTTAGGTAGGTAAATGGATAGAGGGAGAAATACAGGAGGTAGGTAGGTAGAGAGAGAGGAAGAAGTACAGGAGGTAGTTAGATAGGGGGAGAGGGAGAAATACAGGAGGGAGGGAGGTAGAGAGATAGAGAGGGAGAAATGCAGGAGGTAGGTAGGTAGGTAGGTAGGTAGATGGATAGAGAGAGAGAGGGATAAATACAGGAGGTAGGTAGGTAGGTAGGTAGGTAGGTAGGTAGGTAGGTAGGTAGGTAGGTAGAGGGATAGAGAGAGGGAGAAATTCAGGAGGTAGGTAGTTACTTAGGTAGGTAGAGGGAAAAGAGAGAGGGGGAGAAATACAGGAGGTAGGTAGTTACTTAGGTAGGTAGAGGGAAAAGAGAGAGGGGGAGAAATACAGGAGGTAGGTAGGTAGGTAGAGGGATAGAGAGAGGGGGAAATTCAGGAGGTATGTAGTTACTTATGTAGGCAGAGGGAAAAGAGAGAGGGGGGGGGAAATACAGGAGGTAGGTAGGTAGGTAGGTAGAGGGATAGAGAGAGAGGGAGAAATACAGGAGGTAGGTAGGTATGTAGAGGGATAGAGAGAGAGGGAGAAATGCAGGAGGAAGGTAGAAGGGTAGTAACAAACTCAAGCTCAACCCGTCCAAGACTGAGTGGCTGTGGTTTCCGGCACCCCGGTTCAGCCAGGTAACTCCAACTCTGGCCATTGGGGGCGAAACACTGGCCCCCATGGAGAGGGCGCGCAATTTGGGGGTCCTCCTGGATTCCCGGCTGTCCATGGAGGACCATGTGGCAGCCGTGGCCAGGGGGGCGTTCCATCAGGTACGCCTGATGCGCCAATTGCGCCCCTTACTGGACCGGGCTGCCCTTCGCACAATCACTCAAGCACTCGTGACGTCCCGACTTGACTACTGTAATGCTCTCTACATGGGGCTCCCCTTGAGGTGCACTCGAAAGCTACAGAATGCGGCAGCGCGGGTGATTATGGGAGCCTCTAGATGCTCCCATATAACACCGCTCCTGCGCGAGCTGCACTGGCTACCTGTGGCCTTTCGGGTGCGCTTCAAGGTTTTGACGACCATCTTTAAAGCGCTCCATGGCTCGGGACCTAGTTATATGCGAGACCGTCTCCTGCCCCATACATCCCTTCGTCCGATCCGCTCCCACAGAGAGGGCCTTCTCAGGGTGCCGTCGGCCGGTTAATGCCGGTTGCCGACACCCAGGGGAAGGGCCTTCTCTGTGGCGGGCCCTACCCTTTGGAACGACTTACCCCCTGAACTACGTACCATCTCTGACCTCCGCCTCTTCCGCCAGTGTCTTAAGACACACCTTTTCCATCAAGCCGGCCTAGCATTACCTCCCGTTGTGACTGCTCCTAGATAGTTTTAATTCGAGGGATTTTAATTGATTTTAGCACAGGGTAGGAATTTAATATGTTTTTAAATTTTGTATTTTGATATTTATGTTTTAAATTTCCTGTACGCCGCCCTGGGTCCTTTTAGGAGAAGGTGCGGGGTATAAATCTAAATAAAAAAATAAAATAAAAAAGGTAGGTAGGTAGGTAGGTAGGTAGGTAGGTAGGTAGGTAGGTAGGTAGAGGGATAGAGAGAGAGGGAGAAATGCAGGAGGTAGGTAGGTAGGTAGGTAGCTAGGTAAATGGATAGAGAAAGGGAGAAATACAGGAGGTAGGTAGGTAGTTAGGTAGGTAGGTGGTTAGAGAGAGAGAGAGAGGGAGAAATACAGGAGGGAGGTAGGTAGAGAGAGAGAGAGAGGAAGAAATACAGGAGGTAGTTAGATAGGGGGAGAGGGAGAAATACAGGAGGGAGGGAGGGAGATAGAGAGAGAGGGAGAAATGCAGGAGGTAGGTAGGTAGGTAGGTGGATAGAGAGAGGTAAGGAGAAATACGGGAGGTAGGTAGGTAGGTAGGTAGGTAGGTAGGTAGGGGGATAGAGGGAGAGGGAGAAATACAGGAGGTAAGTAGGTACAGTGGTACCTCGGTTCACGAACTTAATTCGTGAACTGACTCTGTTCGCGATCCGAATTGGTCGTGAAGCGAGGCACAATTTCCCATAGGGTTCAATGAAAATCCGGTTAATCCGTTCCGACCTTGTTTTTTGGTCGTGATTCTTGAACTGACTCTGTTCACGAACAGAATTGGTCGTGAACAGAGGCACAGTTTCCCATAGGGTTCAATGTAAATCCGGTTAATCCGTTCTGACCTTGTTTTTAAAATGTCCGCGGCTCCGGTTCGTGAAGCGAGGCGGGGTTCGTGAATCCGAGCATTTTTACGAACTTTTCTGTTCGTGAAGCGAGGCGGAGTTCGTGAAGCGAGGCGGAGTTCGTGAAGCAGAGCGTATTTTTACGAACTTTTCCGTTCGTGAACCGAAATGGTGTTCGTGAACCGGGGCACATTTTTTGGGAAATTTTTGGTCGTAATCCGAATTGGTCGTGAACAGAGGCGTTCGTGAACCGAGGTACCACTGTAGTTAGGTAGGTAGAGGGATAGAGAGAGAGGGAGAAATGCAGGAGGTAAATAGTTAGTTAGGTAGGTAGAGAGATAGAGAGAGAGGGAGAAATGCAGTAGGTAGGTAGGTAGGTAGGTAGGTAGGTAGGTAGGTAGGTAGGTAAATGGATAGAGAAAGGGAGAAATACAGGAGGTAGGTAGGTAGTTAGGTAGGTAGGTGGTTAGAGAGAGAGAGAGGGAGAAATACAGGAGGTAGGTAGGTAGAGAGAGAGAGAGGAAGAAATACAGGAGGTAGTTAGATAGGGGGAGAGGGAGAAATACAGGAGGGAGGGAGATAGAGAGATAGAGAGAGAGGGAGAAATGCAGGAGGTAGGTAGGTAGGTAGGTGGATAGAGATAAGGAGAAATACAGTAGGTAGGTAGGTAGGTAGGTAGGTAGGTAGGTAGGTAGGGGGATAGAGAGAGAGGGAGAAATACAGGAGGTAAGTAGGTAGTTAGGTAGGTAGAGGGATAGAGAGAGAGGGAGAGATGCAGGAGGTAAGTAGTTAGTTAGGTAGGTAGAGAGATAGAGAGAGAGAGAGAAATGCAGTAGGTAGGTAGGTAGGTAGAGGGATATAGAGCGAGGGAGAAATGCAGGAGGTAGGTAGGTAGGTAGGTAGGTAGGTAGAGGGATAGAGAGAGAGGGAGAAAGGTAGGGGGATAGAGAGAGGGTAGGTAGTTACTTAGGTAGGTAGAGGGAAAAGAGAGAGAGGGGAGAAATACAGGAGGCAGGTAGGTAGGTAGGTAGGTAGAGGGATAGAGAGAGTGGGAGAAATACAGGAGGTAGGTAGGTAGGTAGGGGGATAGAGAGAGAGGGAGAAATACAGGAGGTAAGTAGGTAGTTAGGTAGGTAGAGGGATAGAGAGAGAGGGAGAGATGCAGGAGGTAAGTAGTTAGGTAGGTAGAGAGAGAGAGAGAGAGTAGGTAGGTAGGTAGAGGGATATAGAGCGAGGGAGAAATGCAGGAGGTAGGTAGTTACTTAGGTAGGTAGAGGGAAAGAGAGAGAGGGGGAGAAATACAGGAGGCAGGTAGGTAGGTAGGTAGAGGGATAGAGAGAGTGGGAGAAATACAGGAGGTAGGTAGGTAGGTAGAGGGATAGAGAGAGAGGGAGAAATGCAGGAGGTAGGTAGGTAGGTAGGTAGGTAGGTAGGTAGGTAGGTAGGTAGAGGGATAGAGGGAGAAATGCAGGAGGTAGGTAGGTAGGTAGGTATTTAAATGGATAGAGAGAGAGGGAGAAATACAGGAGGTGGGTAGGTAGGTAGGTGGTTAGAGAGAGAGAGGAAGAAATACAGGAGGTAGGTAGGAAGGTAGGTAGGTAGGTAGGTGGATAGAGAGAGAGAGGGAGAAATACAGGAGGTAGGTAGGGAGAGAGAGAGAGAGAGAGGAAGAAATACAGGAGGTAGGTAGGTAGAGGGAGAAGGAGAAATACAACAGGTCGGTAGAGGGATAGAGAGAGAGGGAGAAATGCACGAGGTAATTAAGTAGGTAGAAGGATAGAGACAAAGGGGGAGAAATACAGGAGGTAGATAGGTAGGAAGGTAGGTGGATAGAGAGAGAGAGGAAGAATTGCAGGAGGTAGGTAGGTAGGTAGAGGGATATAGAGAGAGAGGGAGAAATGCAGGCGGTAGGTAGTTACTTAGGTAGGTAAATGGATAGAGAGAGGGAGAAATACAGGAGGTAGGTAGGTAGAGAGAGAGAGAGGAAGAAGTACAGGAGGTAGTTAGATAGGGGGAGAGGGAGAAATACAGGAGGGAGGGAGGTAGAGAGATAGAGAGGGAGAAATGCAGGAGGTAGGTAGGTAGGTAGATGGATAGAGAGAGAGAGGGATAAATACAGGAGGTAGGTATGTAGGTAGGTAGGTAGGTAGGTAGAGGGATAGAGAGAGGGAGAAATTCAGGAGGTAGGTAGTTACTTAGGTAGGTAGAGGGAAAAGAGAGAGGGGGAGAAATACAGGAGGTAGGTAGGTAGGTAGAGGGATAGAGAGATGGGGAAATTCAGGAGGTATGTAGTTACTTATGTAGGCAGAGGGAAAAGAGAGAGGGGGGGAAATACAGGAGGTAGGTAGGTAGGTAGGTAGGTAGAGGGATAGAGAGAGAGGGAGAAATACAGGAGGTAGGTAGTTAGGTAGAGGGATAGAGAGAGAGGGAGAAATGCAGGAGGAAGGTAGATGGGTAGTAACAAACTCAAGCTCACCCCGTCCAAGACTGAGTGGCTGTGGTTTCCGGCATCCCGGTTCAGCCATGTAACTCCAACTCTGGCCATTGGGGGCGAAACACTGGCCATTGGGGGCGCAATTTGGGGGTCCTCCTGGATTCCCGGCTGTCCATGGAGGACCATGTGGCAGCCGTGGCCAGGGGGGCGTTCCATCTGTTACTCCTGATGCGCCAATTGCGCCCCTTACTGGACCGGGCTGCCCTTCGCACAGTCACTCAAGCACTCGTGACGTCCCGACTCGACTACTGTAATGCTCTCTACATGGGGCTCCCCTTGAGGTGCACTCGAAAGCTACAGTTAGTCCAGAATGCGGCAGCGCGGTTGATTACGGGAGCCTCTAGATGCTCCCATATAACACCGCTCCTGCGCGAGCTGCACTGGCTACCTGTGGCCTTTCAGGTGCGCTTCAAGGTTTTGACGACCATCTTTAAAGCGCTCCATGGCTCGGGACCTAGTTATATGCGAGACCGTCTCCTGCCCCATACATCCCTTCGTCCGATCCGCTCCCACAGAGAGGGCCTTCTCAGGGTGCCGTCGGCCGGTTAATGCCGGTTGGCGACACCCAGGGGAAGGGCCTTCTCTGTGGCGGGCCCTACCCTTTGGAACGACTTACCCCCTGAACTACGTACCATCTCTGACCTCCGCCTCTTCCGCCAGTGTCTTAAGACACACCTTTTCCATCAAGCCGGCCTAGCATTACCTCCCGTTGTGACTGCTCCTAGATAGTTTTAATTCGAGGGATTTTAATTGATTTTAGCACAGGGTAGGAATTTAATATGTTTTTAAATTTTGTATTTTGATATTTATGTTTTAAATTTCCTGTGCGCCGCCCTGGGTCCTTTTAGGAGAAGGTGCGGGGTATAAATCTAAAAAAAAAAAAAAAGGTAGGTAGGTAGGTAGGTAGGTAGGTAGGTAGGTAGGTAGAGGGATAGAGAGAGAGGGAGAAATGCAGGAGGTAGGTAGGTAGGTAGGTAGGTAGGTAGGTAGGTAGGTAGGTAGGTAGGTAGGTAGGTAGGTAAATGGATAGAGAAAGGGAGAAATACAGGAGGTAGGTATGTAGTTACGTAGGTAGGTGGTTAGAGAGAGAGAGAGGGAGAAATACAGGAGGTAGATAGATAGAGAGAGAGAGGAAGAAATAGGGGGAGAGGGAGAAATACAGGAGGGAGGGAGGGAGGTAGAGAGATAGAGAGAGAGGGAGAAATGCAGGAGGTAGGTAGGTAGGTGGATAGAGAGAGAGGGAGAAATACAGGAGGTAAGTAGGTAGTTAGGTAGGTAGAGGGATAGAGAGAGAGGGAGAGATGCAGGAGGTAAGTAGTTAGTTAGGAAGGTAGAGGGATAGAGAGAGGGGGAGAAATGCAGGAGGCAGGTAGGTAGGTAGGTAAATGGATAGAGAGAGGGAGAAATACAGTAGGTAGGTAGGCAGGTGGATAGAGAGAGAGAGAAGTAGAAATACAGGAGGTAGGTAGTGAGGTAGAGAGAGAGAGAGAGAGAGGGAGAAATGCAGGATGTAGGTAGGTAGGTAGGTAGAGGGATAGAGAGAGGGGGGAGAAATACAGGAGGCAGGTAGGTAGGTAGAGGTAGGTAGGTGGATAGAGAGAGAAAGAGGGAGAAATACAGGAGGTAGGTAGGTAGGTAGGTAGGTAGGTAGGTAGGTAGAGAGAAAGAGGAGAGAGAGAGGAAGAAATACAGGAGGTAGGTAGATAGCCGGAGAGGGAGATATACAGGAGGTAGGTAGGTAGGTAGGTAGGTTGGTTGGTAGGTAGGTAGGTAGGTAGAGGGATAGAGAGAGGGAGAAATTCAGGAGGTAGGTAGTTACTTAGGTAGGTAGAGGGAAAAGAGAGAGAGGGGGAGAAATACAGGAGGCAGGTAGGTAGGTAGGTGGATAGGTAGGTAAGTAGGTAGAGGGATAGAGAGAGAGGGGGGAGAAATACAGGAGGGAGGTAGGTAGGTAGGTAGAGGGATAGAGAGAGGGAGAAATACAGGAGGTAGATAGGTAGGCAGGTAGAGGGTTAGAGAGAGAGGGAGAAATGCAGGAGGTAGGTAGGTAAATGGATAGAGAAGGTGCAGGAGGTAGGTAGTTGATGTCAGCCTCTGCTTTTGCCTGCATAGTCTGACATATTGAAACGGGGGGAGGGCTGGGGTTGCTAAGCTACTAAGGGGGCAGGAGGGAGAGAGACGGCTACAGTTGTTATCACCTCAGCTAACGGTCTGCATTCCATTCTGATGTTGACCCTGGGAAGGAACTGCACCTGGTGTTGTGGCCGGCTTCGCATTGGACAATATGTTGGGGTCACTGGGGTTGAGGGTTGGGTTATGCTTTGTTACATATGTTGCGCGCCTAAATGTTTCATTCCTTGCTTGACTTTCGCTGCAGTCTCATCATTTTCAGTAAAAGTAGCCTTAAACTCTCCAAATGAGTTTAAGTGTGTTCTTTCTTGATTTATGATGGAAGCAGTCATGACACAAAAGCAAGGAAACCAATTAACTCGTCTCTGAGCTAACCACTTCAGCAGCGAGTGAGAAAATAAAAACTTCAAAATGTCAGACGCGGGGAAAGAAGATTTACTGGGAGCCACGGCACAGAAGAAGCTTCCCAAGAAGCACAGAAGCTAATTTCGGAAGCTGATAAATTGAAACGCAGCAGGGAGAGAGAGGGAAAACGCCCCCCCGACCCTCTGAGCTGGTTGTTACCCAGGAGAGAGGAAGAGAAACCACGAACGCGAGGAAACCTGGCCGAGAAAGATGAGCATACACAGCGGCTAGAGACAGCCAGGGCAGTGCCCCCCCACCCCCCCCAACGCCGAAGGAGGGAAGAAAGTCCTAGAAGGGAAGCAGCCCCCCCCGCCCCGCCCCCCCCCCAGAATGACCACTGTTCCTCCATTGGGAGTTAAATTTGGGGGTGAAACAAAGGAATTAGGAATTTTCCTGCTGCATATCAGCAATTATATGAGACAAGCTGCAACTGATTTACCAAGTGATGAAGCTAAGATTAGAGTTGTTTGTCTGGCTTTGGAAAAGAAAGCGGCAGATTGGGTCGTGTCCCTACATAACGATAACTCCCCTCTGATGAGAAATTTCGACAGATTTATGTTTGCCCTCAGAAGGCGATTCGAAGACCCTCACATAGAACGAAAGGCCCGCTACGAATTAAGGATATTACGCCAGAATAATCAGCCAGTCCAAGAATATTCCCAGCGTTTTCGGGAATTGTCTGTTTACATGAGGGGTTGGAGTGAAACCGCTCTTATCGACATTTTCATTGAGGGCTTGCATCCTGATCTATATCAGAGCTGTATCAACAGAGACAACCCGTGAACGCTCGAAGATTGGTACGACTTGGCTGCTGATGTAGAACTTGATTTACTCAGACATACTAATATCCATTCCACTGATAGAGGTTTTAAAGCCCCCCCCTACCCCGTCACGACAGCGTAAGAGAAGGGTGGGGTGGACCCCGCAACAAACCCCGCAGTACAACTTGTTTTAAATGCGGGAAGGAGGGGCATTGGGCAAATACTTGCAGAATGACATCGACACCCCGCCCCAAGCCAGCCAATGAAATGGGCAAAAGCACCAGAAGTCCTGACCTTCGTACCAGACCAGCTATGTCAGGAATGGAGCCACTGGACCTCACTGTCATGCTTGCTTCTACCTCCATTCAAGAAAAAACACACTTAAGCATATTTTAAATGATTAAGGTTACTTTTACTGAATAAGGAAAAGACAGCAGCAAAGGTTAAGCCAGAAGTGGCCACTTTAGGCGCGAAGCATACATATCAAAGCATAAGCCAAACCCCAATCACCCATGACCCCCACACCAATGTCCAATACAATATCTTCCACGTTGTCAGGTGGGTAACACGTCCAGAGCGGTCATCAGAATGGAATGTGATACCGTTAAGCCTAGCGATATCACCACCTAGCCCCATCTTCCTCCAGCACACTTACTAACAACATCCCCCCACCCTCCCCGTTTCCATGGCAGCCAAGCATGCAGGAAAGCGAAGGCTGACATCCGGCCATCCTCCAGAAGAAAAGTGTTCAACCCTGTAAAATAGACGAAAAAGAGAAAAACACATAACAACACACACAGAGAAGAGAAAAAATAGAGTTCAAGGCTTATTAGGATACTTGGCATAAAATTGTCTCAGTAACTTCGGGGCCTTAACGTGGCATTTGTCAACCCATTCATTATGGGAGGTGGGGAAGTCTTTCCAAACCACCAGGTACTGTACTTTGTTCCTATGCACTCTGGAATCTAAAATGTCCCGAACTTCATAGTGTTGTTCCCCGTCAACCATAACAGACTTGAGAGAACCAGGGTATGGTTTGCGAAGGTGTGAAAAGCGTTCAGGTTTCAACAGGTGGACATGGAAAATTGGGTAAAGGCGTCGATAGGTTTAGGAAGGTCCAGCTTAACAGAAACAGAGCTTATTATCTTGGTGATCGTAAAAGGACCCACAAATTTAGGCCCTAACTTCTTGCACTTCTGAGGACTATCCAAATATTTAGTAGAAACATAAACTCGATCACCAACTTTGTACGGAGGAGGTACTGCTCGTTTCCTATCGGCGTACAGCTTATGCGATTCATGAGCATCATCCAATGTTTTCCGAATGATAGGCCACACAGCCGACAGTGTACCACTCCACTCTGAGAGGGAAAGAATTGTAGGAAGTTCATGAGGAAGCTCAGGGATCGGTACAAAGTCCTGACCATAAATTACTTTGAATGGGGTCATGCCAGTACTACTATGAACTGAATTGTTGTAGGCTACCTCAGCATGAATAAGGAGATCAGCCCAGTCATCCTGCTGGAAGTTTACAAAACAGCGTAAATACTGCTCCAGAACCGAGTTAGCCCTCTCACAAGCCCCATTAGTCTGCGGATGGTGGGAGGAGCTTAAGCCCTGGGTGCCAATCAGTGTCAAAAATTCCTTCCAGAATTTCGAAGTGAACTGAACACCCCTATCAGAGATGATGCGCTTCGGGACGCCATGCAAGCGATAAATATGAGTCAGAAATAGTTTTGCCAAAGTCTTAGCCGATGGTATCAAGGTAGACCATCTTAGCCGATGGTATCAAGGTAGACCATCTCTCAGGGTACAATCGGCAGAGTGGGCGGAGTACCATTCATCGGTGAGAAGTTCCATCTTAATTCTAGAGATCAATTCAGGCGGTGGGTCGGTTTGCAGAACAGAATGACTCCTGGTCACCACTGGAGTGGCCATGCTATATAGCGGAAGAACAGGCTGAATAACTGAAAGCTTAGAAGTGTCATATTGAGGAAGTCTGGATAAGGCGTCAGCCATAAAGTTTTTACCCCCGGGGATATATTTTAGGGTAAAGTTGAAACGATTGAAGTATTGAGACCAGCGCACTTGCTTTGGAGATAGCTTACGTGACGTCGTCAGGTACTCCAAATTTTTGTGATAAGTCCATACCTCAAATGGGTGAGGGGCATCCTCCAGAAAATGGCGCCAAGACATGAGTGCCCAACGAACGGCAAATGCCTCCTTCTCCCAAATCGCCCATCTTCTCTCGGTATCGGATAACTTACGAGAGGTGTAAGCGCAGGGTTGTAGTAGACCTTGTTGGTTATATTGTAACAAGACAGCCCCAACAGCCACGTCGCTTGCATCTGCTTGAATGACGAAGGGAGCATTAACATCTGGGTGTTTGAGCACTGGTTCTGCTGCAAATAAACGCTTCAACTTCTCAAAAGCGGCTTGGCACTCCATAGTCCAGTTGAGGGGAGAACTACGCCGAGGCTTGCTTCCACCGTTGGTTTTGAGCAGGTTTGTGATAGGCAGAGCGATACTAACAAAAGAAGGTATAAATTGGCGGTAAAAGTTAGCAAAACCCAAGAAACTTTGTAATTGTTTATGGGTACGAGGAGGGGCCCACTCTGTTACAGCTTTGACTTTTCCGGGGTCCATCTCAATACCCTCCGCTGAGATACGATATCCCAGGTAGTCTATTTTATCTTGATTAAATTCACACTTAGAGAGCTTAGCGTAAAGTTCGGCTGCTCTCACTTTATGCAAAACAGAGCGGACTAGTTTTACGTGTTCCTCACGTGTTTCTGTGTATATGACGATATCATCAAGATAAACGATAACGCCCTTGTACAGGTGCTCATGCAATACTTCGTTGATCAGTTGCATAAAAACTGATGGCGCCCCCTGCAGGCCAAAGGGTAACACTTTAAATTGAAAGCACCCTAAAGGGCAGTTAAATGCAGTCTTCCACTCATCACCTTCTTTAATCCTTATCCTGTAATAAGCTTCTCTGAGGTCAAGTTTAGTGAAAATCTTGCCTGTGGCCAAATGCGCTAACATGTCCTTCATGAGAGGCAAGGGGTAGACGTTGTGTTCGCATATTGTGTTCAGGAACCTGTAGTCAGTTACAAGACGAAGAGAACCATCTTTTTTCTCTCTAAACATTACTGGGGCTGCTACTCGTGGTCTAGCAGGTTCAATGAAACCTCTTTCCAAGTTTTTATCAATAAATTTGCGAAGTTCAACCATTTCACGAGGTGTCATAGAGTAAATACACGGTTTGGGAAGTTGCACTTCAGGGAGGAAATCAATAGAACAGTCAGTTTCACGGTGGGGGGAAAGTTTGTCAGAAGATTTTTCACTAAAAACGTCTTTCAGGTCCCAGTATTCTTTAGGAATTTTTTCTTCCCCTGGTATAACTTCCAATATGGGAACAATTTGGCTTGTGTTTACAGGTTCCTGGATGGGTAGAGGTTTATCCAAAGATTGTATGGTGGGGCATAGCGGAGCTGGTTCCGCTTCTGGGTTAGGTGGCATAGGTAAAGGAATGCGAACCCAACCTTCTTTCCAGTCAATTAGTGGGTTCCATTTCCGCAGCCAATTCAGGCCCAATATGACTGGGTTATCAGCAATTGGGGCAACAATAAAGTTAATGAATTCCTGATGGTGGTCGCCAATAGACATCTGAATTGGTTCTGTTACAAACTGTGCTGGGTTACCACCCGCTACGGTACCATCCATCTGGCAGAAAGCTATGGGAACTTTTAGATTTTTTAGATGAAAACCCATATGCTGCACTAAATCCTGGCTGATAAGACATCGTGAACAACCAGAATCTAAAAGGGCTAGTACTTTACAATTGCGGCCACTAGAGGGAGCCAAAAGATGCAAAGGAATATTAAGGGGCCCTGAGAGGGGACTCACCCAATTCTCGTCATTTGAGTCCGTATCCTTCTCCCAGTCGTTTGGTTCCCTCTGCTGGTGATGATCGGTAGTGAGGTCCAGTGGCTCAGCTCCGCGCATCGCTTGCTTCATACGCATGCTCGGGGTTTTCGCGCGTTTTTTCACTTCCGTGGGCGGCTGCGGGCGGGGTGTTTCTTTCACTTTGCAATCATTTGCCCAATGGCCCTCCCTTCCACAGCGGAAGCAAGCATTTGATCGGGGAGAAGACGGTTTTCCCTTTTTAATTCCCTTTTGGTAATCACGACCAAAAACGGGGGGGGGGGGAGGGAATTCTTTCTTCCTTTCTCTTTCAATCTCAGACAGTGCATTGTTACGCATCAGATCTATCTCAACATCAGCGGCTAGATCAAACCAATCCTCTAGGGTTTCAGGCGTATGTCTGTTAATACAGCTTTGATACAAAGTGGGGTTTAGGCCCTCAGTATATTCATCAATAAGAGCTTCCATGCTCCACCCCCTCATATAACTTGCAAGCTCACGAAAACGTTGACTATATTCCTGAACTGGTCTGTTTCCCTGGCGTAAATTTTTCATTTCAAGCCTTGCTTTTCTATGAAGGAGGGGGTCTTCGAACCGTCTTCTTAAAGCGGTCATAAATCTGTCGAAGTCTCTCATTAATGGTGAGTGATCATTATGTAGTGAGACTATCCAATCTGCTGCCCTCCCTTCCAGAACCAGAGAAACAATTCTTATCTTAGATTCATCATTTGGTAGATCGCAAGCAAATTCTTTCACGAAATTGCTGACTTGTAGTAGAAAAAATCCCAGCTCTTTAGAGTTCCCTCCAAACTTAATTCTCAGGGGGGGGAGTCTCTTTCTATGTGGTGCGGGACTTGGTTCTCTCTGTTGAACAGCTCCCAGGCCGCTTTCCCTTGGTGTTTCAACGCGTGGGGGTGGTTGTTCTCTCTCCCTTGCCGGGGGGGGGGGTGTCTTCCGCCCGAGGTCCTTCTGCTCCCAGTCTGAAGGGCTAGGGTCCCTCCCCCACTTTTGTTCTCTTAAACTCTTTATATCATCAGCTTGACGGAGTAATCATCTAGCCGCCTCTCTTAAGTGGTTCTCTTCCCCCAACTGATCCCACAAGGAGGGGGAGTGGGCCCGTCTGCGTCGGGTGGTGGTTACCCCAGGGGCAATTTCTTCAGAGGCGGCTCCCTTCATCCCCACTCCCTCGGACCAGCGATGGCGAACTGATGTATTTTCGGGTTTCGAGTCCAGAGTAACATCAGCCAATAATTCCATTACTGATCTTGTTTCCTCTGTCAGGCACGCCTGGTCGAGTGCTGTTGCGCCTAGCAGCTCTTCTTTCCTTGGCTCCGACATTTGTCTTCTGTTTTATTGTTTTATTACACTTACTGCTGAAGTTGTTAAGTCAGAGATAAGTGTGAAGTGACTTCTGGCTTTCTGTCATGCTCGCTTCTACCTCCATTCAAGAAAGAACACACTTAAGCATATTTCAAATGATTAAGGTTACTTTTACTGAATAAGAAAAGGACAGCAGCAAAGGTTAAGCCAGGAATGGCTACTTTAGGCGCGAAGCATACATATCAAAGCATAAGCCAAACCCCAATAACCCATGACCCCCACAACAGTGTCCAATGCAATATCTTCCACGTTGTCAGATGGGTAACACGTCCAGAGTGGTCATCAGAATGGAATGTGATACCGTTAAGCCTAGCGATATCACCACCTAGCCCCATCTTGCTCCAGCACACATAATAACAACATCCCCCCACCCTCCCCGTTTCCATGGCAGCCAAGCATGCAGTAAAGCGAAGGCTGACATCCGGCCCTCCTCCAGAAGAAAAGTGTTCAACCCTGTAAAATAGACGAAAAAGACAAGAACACATAACAACACACACAGAGAAGAAAAAAAAATACAGTTCAAGGCTTATTAGGATACTTGGCATAAAACTGTCTCAGTAACTTCGGGGCCTTAACGTGGCGTTTGTCAACCCATTCATTATGGGAGGTGGGAAAGTCCTTCCAAACTACAAGGTACTGTACTTTGTTCCTATACACTCTGGAATCTAAAATGTCTCGAACTTCGTAGTGTTGTTCCCCGTCAACCAAAACTGATTTGGGAGAACCAGGGTATGGTTTGCGAAGGTGCGAAAGGCGTTCAGGTTTCAACAGGTGGACATGGAAAATTGGGTAAAGGCGTCGATAGGATTTTGGAAGGTCCAGCTTAACAGAAACAGAACTTATTATTTTGGTGATCGTAAAAGGACCCACAAACTTCGGGCCAAGCTTCTTGCACTTCTGAGGGTTATCCAAATATTTAGTAGAAACGTAAACCCGATCACCAACTTTGTACGGCGGAGGCGCTGCTCGTTTCCTATCGGCGTACAGCTTATGCGATTCATGAGCATCATCCAATGTTTTCTGAATGATAGGCCAAACAGCCGACAGTTTACCACTCCAGTCCGAGAGCGAAAGAATTGTAGGAAGGTCATGAGGAAGCTCGGTGATTGGTACAAAGTCCTGACCATAAATTATTTTGAATGAGGTCATGCCAGTACTACTATGAACTGAATTGTTGTAGGCTACCTCAGCATGAATTAGGAGGTCAGCCCAGTCATCCTGCTGGAAGTTTATAAAACAACGTAAGTACTGCTCCAGAACCGAGTTGGCCCTTTCACAAGCCCCATTAGTCTGCGGATGGTGGGAGGAGCTTAAGCCCTGGGCGGAGCCAATTAGTGTCAAAAATTCCTTCCAAAATTTCGAAGTAAATTGAACACCCCTATCAGAGATGATGCGATTCGGGACGCCATGCAAGCGATAAATATGAGCCAGAAATAGTTTTGCCAAAGTCTTAGCCAATGGTATCTTCGAGCATGGTACAAAGTGAACTTGCTTGGAGAATAAATCTGTAACAACCCATATAACTGTAAAACCTTGGCTATTTGGAAGGTCAACAATAAAGTCCATAGATATCTCCTTCCAAGGAGCCTCCGGTCGCGCTACGGATTGGAGGAGACCGTGAGGTTTGCCAGGAGAACGTTTCTAAGCGGCACACATTGGGCAACTGGTGATATAGGATTCAATGTCCTTTTTCAGTGAGGGCCACCAGAACTGGCGTTTAACCAAATGCATAGTCTTTACAAATCCAAAATGACCAGCCAACCTCGAATCATGTGCCCTCTGTAAGACAAACGGCCGAAGCGTCGCAGGGACATAAATTTTGGATCCAATCCAAGGTAGATCATCTCTCAAGGTACAATCCCCAGAGTGGGCGGAATACTATTCATCGGTGAGAAGTTTCGTTTTAATTCTAGAGATTAATTCAGGTGGTGGGTCGATCTGTAGAACAGGTGCTCATGCAATACTTCGTTGATCAGTTGCATAAAAACTGATGGCGCCCCCTGGAGGCCGAAGGGTAACACTTTAAATTGAAAGCACCCTAAAGGACAGTTAAATGCAGTCTTCCATTCATCACCTTCTTTAATTCTTATTCTTTAATAAGCTTCTCTGAGGTCAAGTTTAGTGAAAATCTTGCCTGTGGCCAAATGCGCTAACATGTCCTTCATGAGAGGCAGGGGGTAGACGTTGTGTTCGCATATTGTGTTCAGGAACCTGTAGTCCGTTACAAGACGGAGAAATCCATCTTTCTTTTCTCTAAACATTACAGGGGCTGCTACTCGTGGTCTAGCAGGTTCAATGAAACATCTTTCCAAGTTTTTATCAATAAATTTGCGAAGTTCAACCATTTCACGTGGTGTCATAGAGTAAATACGTGGTTTGGGAAGTTGCACCCCAGGGAGGAAATCAATAGAACAGTTAGTAGCACGGGGGGGGGGGGCAGTTTGTCAGAGGATTTTTCACTAAAAACGTCTTTTAGGTCCCAGTACTCTTTAGGAATTTTTTCTTCCCCTGGTACTACTTCCAGTATGGGAACAACCTGCCCTGTGTTTACAGGTTCTTGGATCGGTACAGGTTCAACCAAAGATTGCATGGTGGGGCATTGCGGAACTGGTTCGGCTTCCGAGGTAGGAGGCATAGGTAAAGGAATTCGAACCCAACCGTCTTTCCAGTCAATTAATGGGTTCCATTTCCGTAGCCAATTCAGGCCCAATATGACTGGGTTATCAGCAATGGGGGCAACAATAAAGTTAATGAATTCCTGATGGTGGTCGCCAACAGATACCTGAATCAGTTCTGTTACAAACTGTGCTGGATTACCACCTGCTACGGTACCATCCATCTGGCAGAAAGCTATGGGAACTTTTAAATTTTTAAGGTGAAAGCCCATTTGCTGTACTAATTCTTGGCTGATAAGGCATCGTGAACAACCAGAATCTAAAAGGGCTAGTACTTTACAGTTGCGGCCACTAGAGGGAGCCAAAAGATGTAAAGGAATAGTAAGGGGCCCAGAGCGGGGACTCACCCAATTCTCCCAGTCGTCCGGCTCCCTCTGCTGGTGATGGATTCAAAGGGAATTGAAAAGGGAATGGACTGTGTTTCTGAGCTTGCTTATATGGTAGAGCTGAGAAGCACAGCCAATTAGAATTCAACATAGTTCTTAAAGCCACATATACTCTTTAAGAATACTGGCTCATATATATTGTCAACCTAATATAAGGCTGAATATCCTAACAACTATTATTAGATAAACCCAGGAGCAAAACAGAGCACACAGCACACAGAGCCTTTATACTGAGTTTAATAGCTGCCAGCTGATGCAAGGTTGTAAGCTGATGCAATGAGGATGATTCAGCAATATATGGTATCACCTCTTTAAGACTCTGGTGGGGTGGAGACTCTGGTGAGGTGTCTATATATAGGTAGCCATTAGAGGGCGTTTCTCTCTCGTCGTGTATCTCATTTCTCTCCTTGTGTTTGGAACTGAGCGGTAAGGAATTTATCTACCATGTATATATACAATACAATACAATAGCAGAGTTGGAAGGGACCTTGTAGGTCTTCTAGTCCAACCCCCTGCATGGGCAGGAACCTTATACCATTTCAGACAAATGGCTATCTAACATCTTTTTAAAGACTTCCAGGGTTGGGGCATTCACAACTGCTGGAGGCAAGCTGTTCCAGAGGTTAATTGTTCTGACTGTCAGGAAATTTCTCCTTAGTTCTAAGTTGCTTCTCTCCTTGATTAGTTTCCACCCATTGCTTCTTGTCCTGCCCCCAGGTGCCTTGGAGAATAGTTTGACTCCCTCTTCTTTGTGGCACCCTCTGAGATATCGGAACACTGCTATCATGTCTCCCCTGGTCCTTCTCTTCATCAAACTAGACATACCCAGCTCCTGCAACCGCTCTTCATATGTTTTAGTCTCCAGTCCCCTAATCATCTTGGTTGCTCTTCTCTGCACTCTTTCCAGAGTCTCCACGTCTTTTCTACATCGTGGCGACCAAAACTGTATGCGGTATTCCAAGTGTGGCCTTACCAAGGCACTATACAGTGGCATTAACACTTCACGTGATCTAGATTCTATCCCTCTGTTTATGCAGCCTAGAACTGTGTTGGCTTTTTTGGCAGCTGCTGCACACTGCTGGCTCATATTTAAATGGTTGTCCACTAGGATTCCAAGATCCCTCTCACAGTTGCTACTATTGAGCAAGGTACCACCTATACTGTACCTGTGCATTTTGTTTTTTTTGCCTAAATGTAGAACCTTACTTTTTTCACAATTGAATTTCATTTTATTAGATAGTGCCCAATGTTCAAGTTTGTCAAGATCTTTCTGTATCTTAAGCCTATCTTCTGGAGTGTTGGCTATTCCTGCCAGCTTGGTGTCGTCTGCAAATTTGATGAGTTCCCCATTTATCCCCTCATCCAAATCATTGATGAAGATGTTGAAGAGTACTGGGCCTAAAACAGAGCCTTGGGGGACTCCACTGCATACTTCCTTCCATGTAGATGCAGTTCCATTGAGGACTACACGTTGAGTGCGGTTGGTCAGCCAGTTGTGAATCCATTTGGTGGTGATGCTGTCTAACCCACATTTTTCTACTTTATCTAATAGTAGGTTATGGTCTACTTTATCAAATGCCTTACTGAAGTCCAAGTAAATTATATCGACAGCGTTCCTCTGGTCCACTAATTTTGTCACTTTGTCAAAGAATGCAATTAGATTAGTCTGGCATGATCTGTTTTTGACAAACCCATGTTGGCTTTTGGCTATTACTTTGTTTGCTTCTAGGCGTTCACTTATTTGTTGCTTAATTATCTTTTCCAGAATCTTTCCTGGTATTGAGGTCAGGCTGATGGGTCTATAGTTTCCTGGATCTATTTTTTTTCCTTTTTTGAAGATGGGAACCACATCAGCTCTTTTCCAGTCTTCTGGCAGTTCCCCGGTGCTCCAGGATCTCTGAAAGATATAGTTCAGTGGTTCTGAGATCTCGTCTGCCAGTTCCTTCAGAACCCTGGGGTGTAATCCATCTGGTCCTGGTGATTTGAACTCGTCCAGGGCAGACAGATGCTCACTTACCATTTTCTTCCCTATTTCAACTTGTGTTCCTAATCTGATTTTTGTGGTGCTGTTTTTGATTGGTTGGACTGTTTTATCCCTTTGTGTAAAGACAGATGCAAAAAAAGAGTTAAATAGTTCTGCTTTCTCCCTGTTGCTTATCATCTTCTTGCCATTTTCTCCCAGCAGTGGACCAATTGTTTCCTTAACTTTTTTCTTGTTTTTAACATGTTGGAAGAAGCTTTTTTTGTTATTTTTTACTTTTTTGGCAAGCCTTTCTTCATTGCGAGCTTTCCTCACTTCATCTTTACAGGCTCGGGCTATTTGCTGATATTTTGCCTTGGTTATGTCCCCCTCTTTCCACTTTTTATATTTATCCTTTTTGTCTTTCAATTTGTCAGAGAGTTCTTTATGCAGCCATGCTGGTTTCTTTTGGGAACTGTTATTTTTCTTCTTCATATGTCTGTATATAAACCACTATTAATTGTATAAAGGCTCTGTGTGCTGTGTGATCTGTTTTGCTCCTGGGTTTATCTCATAATAATAGTCACACTGCCAAAACTCTGACACTCCATTTCCACCCCACTCCTGGGGAAGGATATACTGCAAAATCTCTATTTCCACCCCACTCCAGGGGAAGGATACTGTAAAATCTCCGTTTCCACCCCACTCCAAGGGAAGGATACAGTGGTGGGATTCACTTACCTTCGCTACCAGATTGCGAATGTGAGTGCGCTTTCATGCTCGCGTGCTGCACTCGCACGTGCCACCTTCTGCGCATGCATTGGGGCGGGTGGGGGGAGCCTCCAGCAGCTGCCACTATTGGTTCACCTGAACCGGTAAAAACCAGCTGAATACTACCACTGGAAGGATACTGTAAAATCTCCATTCCCTCCTCACCCCATTAACCTGCTGTGGGAAGGAATTGACTTCATTTCCCCAAATAAAATATTAGTTATAAGAAAACTCCCAGAAAAGCAAGGAGAAATCAAGCTGCTAACAAAGAAACCTGCCTGAGGTTCATTCCACATTCTGGCTGGCTGCCTAAAGGAAACTTTGTAACAAGAAAACAGCTACCAGTGCTTAGAGATAATGAGCCTATAGAAAGTGGAAGCTGGACGTTCAGCTCCATTCACAAGCAGGCAAACAGATCAGTAGAAAAACCATTCAAGACAGGATATTTCACAATGGGAATCACCCAAACCCTTTTAGAAACACAAAGCCCATATTGCACAAACTCCAAAACTTCAAAAACATGGAACCATATAAGAATCCTTCCTCTTATCCAGTTTGTTGTTCAGCTGACCCAGAAACGAACTGCTGAATGCCACTTAATTTCTGCAACTAAAAACCTTCTTCCGAGCAGCTTTTCTTGGCTTTTCAGTTTAAAGCGACGGCGTCTTGTTTCATTCTTCTTTGCCATGCGATCTCCTGGCTGAAAAGCAAGCCCTGATTTTTTTCCTTCTAGTTGATCAGCTGGGAGGGAGCAAATGAATCAGGGGCAGAGCCAGTCAGAGGTGGTATATGCTGGTTCTCTGAACTAGTCAAAATTTCCACTACTGGTTCGCGAGAACCGGTCAAAACTGGCTAGATTCTGGTCCCGGGCCTTCTTGGTTTTTGAGAAGGCCACAGAGACCTGGCCTTTCCCCTAGTTCTTCATGGGACGGATCAAGATTTAGAGAAGCCTCATACACATGTATATACAATATGAGTTTTTTACATGTTGCCTCAGAGGTGTTTTTTTTTGTATTGGATTGTTTTTAACTATTCTGTGGTATAGGCTTTTATATTGGGTTTTGTGAACTGGTTATCTGCCCAGAGCTATGTATTTAAGATAGGCAGCTGAATAAAGTTAGCACCCACCCCTCTCCTAGAAAAATGAAATATCCTGGGGAATATTAAAAAGGCAGAATATTATATTTCCCTGGATGAGAAATGGAGAAACACGTTTTAAAGACAAAGAAGCTCCCTGCAGCTCCCTGCCCCCACCCCCAATCAGCTGCAGGGCGATGGGATTAAGACCTTCACCCTTAGGACATGATAGGATTAAGCCCTCTACCAATCTTACCACATGGCACCTGGGAGGATTACATCAGCCAGCAAGGCTCAACACACAGCCTACAGTTAGCTAAGACCCCCGCCCCTGGGAGTCTGACAGCCAATGGGATACATTTCTTACACAGGAACAGGAAACTCTTAAGGCGAGGCCCAAGAGAGGGTATGAAACTCAGGCTCTCTCAGCACCCCCTCCCTTTTCACCCAGGAGCTCCAAGGCATTAAACCATCTTTCAAAGCAGTCTCCATGTTTCCAGTGTCTTTCTTCCCACTTGGAACTGAACCCAGATGGACATTTCTTCAAACAATTTTGCTCCTTTGTCCTCTGTACTCTCTCTCAGACTCCCCCCTCACAGCCAGAAGCTCTTCCCACCAGCCTGAGAGAAGTTAACATGCAATGGAGGCAATTTCACTCAACCTTTGTCCTCTGTACTCTCTCTCATACCAGAATGGGACTGTTTGTCTCATACCCTTGGCCTCCCCTGCTTCGCCACCAGGGTTCCGCCTCCAGCTATTGACTCCTAATGTTTTTCCTCGGCTGAGATGCCCCGAGCTGTTTGCCACGGCCAATAGGGCCCAGCCCCTCCATCCCAGCTCCTTCGCAATGGCCCATTCATCGAAATATGGTTCACCCCGAACTTTTGGGCACACAGGACAGTTCACCGGCAGCCAATTGGCAGCCAGAAGCCATGGTACGATCAATACAGGGGCTGGGACGCTTTGTAGGAGGTGCTGCAGCCTCAGGCACTTGTTAGGAGAAAGGAAGGGGAGGGGTGGAAGCTCCCCTGATCATGCTGCCCTGACAATGGGAAGAGAAGAGGGGGAGGGAGCTAAATAAGTCAGCTTCATCCAAAGGAGGTTTTTTGTTTTGTTTTGGGTAGGTATCTTAGCATTAGAAGGAGAGAGGGAAGGAGAAGGCGGAGCCACCCGTGCCGACACAACCGGAGTTCCCTAAGACAAAAAGCACCCCCCCCCCCTTGTGGGCGGATTAAGGTGACGGAAGAGTTTCCGAGCTGAAAGGAACTTTAAACTGAAAGTGCAACACCGGGAAGGTATGCTATCTTGCTTTTGAAACACTTCACGAAGAAACTTTTTCTTTTTTACTAAAGCTTTGTATTTTGAAATAAGCGGCAGACTTAACCGAATTGACAGATTTCTTCTGTTAATAGAATTCTTTGAAATGGCGGACTGAAGCGTAAGAACAAAGAACAAAGCCATTTCCGCTCGTGCTGAAAGAGAATGGACTATGGCTGATTTATTTATCATCTTTTCCTTCTAATCTACTTTACTTAAAATCGGGAAATTTGGATTATTTCTACAATTTTAAGGAATATTTGTGAAACTTTATTGTGCATTTTTAAACTTAAACAAGGACTATACTTTTATTTTACTTTGTTTCTGCTCCTCCTCTAACAAAGAAGATACTTTGTTACATTCTGTTGCCTCCGGAAATTGTTGGTGGATTGTTGATGGATACTTAAGAGCAGTTAAGCTCTCAGATACATCGAAGAAAGCCAACGAATAAGAAGGCAATTAGACCTATTTTTTTATCTTGTGGATTTGCCCATATGTCCACACATACAGATATATATACCACGGAAAATCAGGAGCTTTTGGCTGAAATTTTGAATGAAATAAAAAGATTAGATGACATATTTGATAGAAAGTCATTTACTATTTTAAGCGAAGACCAATTGAAGATTTCAGAAATTTAAAAAAATTAAAGAAAAACAGGAAAGTGACCAAGATAATGAACTTAATTTAATTGAAGAGGACGATGATGATGCAAACCCATTAAACCATGGGGAAAGTGCAGAGGAAGGGACAACATCAAAAGTTTATCAGGATGTTATCAGGAATTTGGTTCTCAGCTTGACTGGCAAGAAGAAGAAAAGAGAAAAGAAAAAAAAAGGAGAAATCTCTCCAGGAATAAACTTGACATTTAAAAGCAAACAATATGTAAGGAAAGGAGTTGGTCAGCGTTATGATTGGACAGTTATATCGGATTATTAAGTGCCAAAAGAAGTGGGCAAAGGACCTGGAAAAGGAAATAAAAAGAGATGGAGATCAAAAAATATAGAAGAGATAAATTTAATCCACTACTGGAAAGACACTGGTTGAAAAGGGAAATTACTATCCCTTGATGAGTAATAACCAGCCAGGCTGTGTGTAAAATATCATTAAAGGATTATTAGTCAATTGACTGTAAATAACAATTATAGACACTTACAATAAGATTAATTTATAATAAATGTCTTGGTTAATGATATACATTTACTTATCTATAGATGTAAGATGCTATTAGATGCTATTGAAGAACTATAGAGTAATGGGAAAATGATAGTTAATACTGATAAAATGGGAATTGTTATATTTAGATGATTAATAATTAATTAATTATTTAGATGGTTATAATGTTGTTGGAAAATTATTATTTAATTAATAACTACTTATAAAGCTCAAGATTGTTTTACATTATATTACTACGGAATTTATATTGGTATGACGGGACTAAATAAGGGATGTTAACAGTTAGCCAGGCTTTAAAGACACTCTTAAAGAAGAAATTGATGTTAAAATATTTGACAAGAATTGTGGATATTGATATTAAGCTACATGATAAATTGTTAGATCTAAAATTTATAAAATGAGATTACTTATAAAAAATAATTATTTTAGAGAGGTATAGAATTCACAAACACCCGGTTAAAATAGTCTTTAAAGGACATTATTAAGAGTGAACTTTTTCTTTTTGAATCCATTTTTTTTCTCTCTCTTCGTTGGTTTTATAAATAGAAAGCCATTATATAATCTTACTGTATATAAAAGGATGTTAAAATAACTTGTAAGATTAGGGTTGAGATATAAGAATTGTAATAATCGATACGAAAAATAAGTGATAACATTTGAAGAAACATAGAAACCTGTGATGAATTGATACATTCTTAAAAATTGATAATCTGTTATGGGAAATGGCTTTTTGATGGTTTTTTTTCTTTTTTTCTCTATGAAGTTTGTATTATTTGTGTTTATGTTAAAAAAATAAAAAAATAATTATTAAAAAACAGGAGAGAGGGAAGGAGGAAGGGAAGGGAGAAAGAGAGAGAGAGGGAGAAAGAGAGGGAGAAGGGAGACAAGAAAGAAAAGGAGGGACGGAAGGTAGAAAGACAGGAAGGAAGGAAGGAAGGAAGGAGGGAGGGAGGGAGGGAGGGAGGGAGGGAGGGAGGGAGGGAGGGGGAGAAAAAGGAAAGCTGCCATGTAGAGGAAGGAAGAGATAGCCCTCAACTTACGACCACAATTGAACCCAACATTTTGGTTGCTAAACAAGAGCATTGTTAAAGTGTGGCTAATTTAGTAAACGCAACACGATGTTGTTGGTATGTGGAAAGAAGACCACCAGGAGAGCTCACAGATAGTAAATGCAGCTAATTTGCAAAGCAAAACATGATGTTTTTGGTATGTGGAAAGGAGACCACCAGGAGATCTCACAAATAGTAAACATGGCTAATTTGGAAAACACAGCAGGATGTTGTTGGTATGTAGAAAGGCGACCACCAGGAGATCTCACAGATAGCAAAACAGGATGCCCGATATTGCCATGGACATTATCTGCCTGTCTTAACGAAGTGAAAATTCTTGACATTCCTGTGGTCGGGAAAGGAATCTCAAGATGGCCTGTGACTGCGCATGCATGCAATTATTTTCAATGCTAATTGGGGAACGTGATTTATGACGGGCAGAGGGGAGGGGGCATAAGAAGGTAAAGTGCAGAAGCCATCCAATAATTGTCAGTCCTGGCTGCAACCGAGGCTCTGCCAAGATGTTACACTTAATAAATTGACATTTCTTTGAACTTTTACTTGAGGCTGTGAATCATTTGAAGTTTCACTTGGGAGCTTGACAGACAGCCAGGACTTTTTAAAAAATCTATCAAGATTTCCGGGCTACCTGAGTCCCGCCTCCTCCAGGCACTGCCTGATATCTGGAGCACCTGGGGAGGAAATCAGGCCACCATGGCAGAAGGTGGACTATCAGAAGAAAGCCTCATTTCAGCTGGAGGCCAGCCAACCCCCCTGAACAGCGGAGCTCCAGACGTCCAGCCTGTAAAGCCTTTCCCAGCAGCAGAAGCAAGAAAAGATAAGTACTGGTGGAATTCAGCTCCTAAAGCAGCCGAGCTTGAATTCCCTTACCCTAATTCCCCAAAAAAAGGGGGAGTCTCCAGCGAACTGGCAAGGGTGGACTGGATGTGGGACTGGCACCCACGGCTTCAGATGGGATCCCTGGGGGGTGCAGTAGAGAAACTGAGGGAGGATTTTGATCAAGCCACTCTTCATGACGAGAGGCCAGCCTGCCGTTCGAAAGAGAGAGGAGGCATATCTGATCCTGCTGAAGGGAGGAGACGCAGGCTGGAGCGCAGCCCCTCTCCCCCACCCAATCCAAGAAGAAGAAGCCCAAAACAGCAACCAGCACCCCTCCCACGAAGCAAGCATGCTGCCAAGAGCAGGCAACTCCCTCCCTCTCCCCCTCCTAGAGCTGAAGAAGATGACCAGCCATATCAGGCACGAGCATATAGAGGCTGGGAGGAAGACAGAGGAAGGAGGGAACTAAACGATCCACCCCGATTCAGGGGAAAGTTTGATGGTGACTCAGACCAGCTAGCTCTATTCCTTGATTCAGCTCATATCCACTTAGAACGCTATGGGCACCTCTACCCATCCCCCAGAGCCATGGTGAATGCCATCGCAGAGGGTTTCGAGGGGGAAGCAAAAGAATGGCTAGCAGCCCTCCATAAGAGGAGAGACCCCCAACTGCAAGACATAGATGACTTCCTGCAAGTGCTAGAGGCCAGGTTTGAAGAGGGGGAGGAGGACCCATATGCAGAGGAGGAACTCAGCAACCTAAAGCAAAGAGGCCGCCCCATCAAAGAGCATATCTGTGAATTTAGGAGGGTAATTGGAAGACTACCCCACCTACCAGAACGGTTGCTGGTGCATTTTTTCAGACTAAGCCTGGACAAACGCATTGCCCAAGTAACTGCATACCGTGACATCCCAAACCAACTCTCTGAGTGCTTCCGAGTGGCAACAAAAGTCGACAGTGGGCTACGTGCCAACGACACAAGGAAGAAACCAGACAGTCACTCATGCACTCGTGACATCCCGCCTGGACTATGGGAACGCTCTCTACATGGGGCTCCCCTTGAGGTGCATCCGAAGACTACAGCTAGTGCAGAATGCGGCCGTGCGGGGGATTCTGGGCGCCTCCCGGCATTCCCATGTAACACCTCTCCTGCGCGACCTGCACTGGCTGCCTGTGGCCTTTCGGGTGCGCTTCAAGGTGTTGATCACCATCTTTAAAGCGCTCCATGGCACGGGACCATGCCATTTGCGTGACCGCCTCCTACCTCATACATCCCTTCGACCGATTCGCTCCCACAGAGAGTGCCTTCTCTGGGTACCGTCAGCCGGGCAATGCCGGCTGGTGACGCCAAGGGGAAGGGCTTTCTCTGTGGCGGGCCCTGCCCTCTGGAATGAGCTGCCCCCCGCTCTCAGGAACATCACGGACCTCCGCCTTTTCCGCCAACATCTAAAGACACACTTCTTTCGTTTAGCTGGCCTGGCCTAATTCCCCGAGATTATTTTACCGACTGATTTTAAATTAAATTAAGTTTTAACAAATGGGTTTTTTACACTGTTTTTAGCACAGGGTATAGTTTAATTTAATAAGATTTTATCGATTATTTATGATGTATTTATTCTTTTTGGTATATGTTTATATTCATGTTTTTAGTTTCCTGTGCACCGCCCCGAGTCCCTTTTTGGGAGAGTGGCGCGGTATAGAAGTCCAATAAAATGAAATGAAATGAAATGAAGGTGTTCAACCACATTCTTCCAAATACTAGCATCCTCCTTGACCCCTCTCCAAAATCTCTTAGTAGGAAAGGCTCTTGTAATCTAGGAGTTGGTGAATATGTCTTGTACTTCTCAGGTAAAATGAGGTAATCAAGGCTTACCAGGTCTGAGGGTTCTGCCCGTATTTGGTTCCTTTTTCTGTGGATGGTTTTTCGCAATGCTATGGTTGCTGGTATTGCAGAGTAGACTGCGAGGCTCACGTTGGCAAGACACGTATGGATTACCTCAGAAATGCCCTCCATTGTCTCCTCTGCCCATCATTTCATGCCACTCAGGAAATGAGCTATGGCAACCTGTTAAGCCGAGGCAGGGTAAGAATGATTGTTGATTTAATTTAGAAGATGGGGTTAATGGGATATTCTTACTTTAAGAGAGATTTATATTATGATTGTTTGGAGGTGAGGGGATACAATACTGGAATGACAAATTAATTTTAAGACAGGGGGAGGGGAGGGGTTATAGTATTGGTATGTGATTTATATTATATGTCGGGGGTAAAAAGGGGGAAAATTGGTTTGAATAAAACTTTTTCAATAAAAAAAAAAGAATGATTGTTGATTCTTTTTATTATTTCTCCAAGTCTTGTGTGAATTCTGGTACGGCATCTATCACACTGCTCACAGACCCAAAAAGTAAGGCAAGAATCAACTACACTAAGTTTATCAAATACATAGAGGTACCCACCTGAAACAAACTTTTCTCTTCCTCTCTTGCTTGCTACAGTTATAGCCATCTTGCAGGCAGGAGCAGTAACACAACAATGAGTGCTTGTCCCCAACGAATGCAACGAATGCAATGAATGCAACGTACTGTTGGGAGGAAAATGCCTCCCGATGAGAATTCTTCCAGCCGGGAAACAATGCTTTGAAGAATAAAAGGACTAGCAAAGGAGAGCTGCCGGAAAGAAGTATTTTAATGACAAGAAACCAAGACAAGTGACATTCAGCAAAGTTTTCTTGGCTAGGTAGACTGATTGCCATCCAAATGTGAGGTCATATACTCTTTCTGAGCCTTTCAGCCTAACACATGGTTTTGAGAATTAAATCCTGTATTTGATGATGTTTTAATTCTATTATCTATTGGGATAATTTTCTTAGTTTAGCTTTGTTTGGAAGGAAAAAGGGTTTATCTCTGTTGAAAAGAAATGAAGTTGGGAAATCTGACTAGTTCCTCTGCCTAGTAATTGCTTTAACTAGATGGTAATTGGTTTCACAAGCTATCGCTACTGTGTTACCCATCTGGCTACTTTATTGCTACATTTGAACTGGCAGCTGAGCCTTTCACCCTCGAGGGGAAGGCTGGAAGGGGTAGTTAACAAATGCCTGGAGGGTGGCAGGGGTGGCACCCTCACCCTTGGTTTGAGCCCTGCTCAGTTTCTGCCCAACTAACCCAAGGCGAAGTCACAGAGGCTACAGGAAGACCCTCTACAGGGTAGAGCAGAGGAATTTGGAGAGTATCTGCAGGAGAAAATCACTCAGATTCAGAGCGAGTTGGCCTCCATTGAAAATAGTCTGGAGGGATTACCCGAGGCAGGTCTTGAGACAAGTTTGTGGGAGGAGTTTGACTCTGTTACTTCCGAAGACATGGACAGGTTACGTAGGCGACTGCGAGCTACCACATGTTTATTGGACCCGTGTCCCTCCTGGCTTGTACTGGCATCCTGGGAGGTGACACGAGGCTGGCTCCAGGAGTGAATGCCTCTTTGAGTGAGGGGATCTTGCCCGCCGTCTTGAAAGAGGCGGTGCTGAGGCCCCTCCTCAAGAAGCCTTCCCTGGACCCAGCATTGTTAGTAAATTATTGTGGTGGCTCAACAGTTTCCTCGGCACCAAGAAAAGAAGGTGGAGCCTCCCGAGCCGACACAACCGGGCTCCCTAAACTGCAGGGACCCGGCTGGAATTCGCCTCCCCCGTGATTCCATAAGGAATCTAAGCCGCCCCGGAGAGGTGGTGATTAGGAGATAAATCTTCGCTGGGTGCAGGGACCACGCAAGATCCCTGCCCGACACGAAGCAAAATCTCTGAAGGGAGACGAATCGCATCTCCCCCCCCCCCCCTTTCTGGAGGGTGGACCAAAGGCGAAGGAGAATCTTTGAAATAAGAAAGCAAAAATCTGCTGGAATACTTCGGGAAGGTACTTTATTTTGTCTCTGAAACACTCTGCTAAGAAACCTTTTTCTTTTACCAAAGCTTTGAAGTTCAAGATAAGCGGCGAGCTTAAATTGAAGTGTGAGATTCCTCAGGTTCACAGAATATTTTGAAATGGCCGACTGAACTGATAATAGTTACTTACGTTTGCGCTGAAAAGGATTGGATTATGACTGACTTTTCTAATTCTTTTTTTCTGTCTTTTTGATTTATTTCACTCAAAACTTTGAAACTTGGAGCACTTCCACAATCCTATAATTATTTGAACACTCTATTGCGCATCTTTAAACTTAAATAAGGACCATATCTTATCTTTTTTTTGTCTCTGTTTTCCTTCCAACAAAAAGGACTGAAACACTTTGAAACTATTTAAACTATTTCATACATCGTATCGCTCTTGGAAAAACAGTGGGCGGACATATATGAATAGATTTACTGGAAATATTGTCTAGAAACAAACAGAGATAAACTAAGTGTTAACAAGGTAATTGGAGCTACTTTTTCCTAGTTTGCGGATTCGCCAAAATGTCTACGCACATAGATATATACACTGCAGAGAATCAGGAGCTTTTGGTTGAAATCTTGAGGGAAGATGAAGAATTGAAAGGGTACAAGGGATATAAGATAAATTTGTATGCAGATGATACTTTGATTATTTTGAAAGATATAGAGAAAGACCTGAGGAAGATAAATAAACACTTGAAAGAATTTGAGGAAATGACAGGTTTGAAAGTAAATTGGTCAAAATCTGAATTATTAATGGATAAAAGTGGTAAGGAGTGGGAGAATATGCAAGAACAATTCGGGATAAGAATTAAAAATACATTGAAATATTTGGGAATAACACTTTCACTTAAAGTTAAGGAATTGAAAAAAATTAATTATGATGTGATGTTGAATGAAGTAGAGAAGAAGATAGACAAATATAAAGAGATAAAGCTGTCTTGGTTTGGCAGGATCGCAATGTGTAAGATGATGTTGCTACCAAAGTTCAATTTTTTATTTGAGATGCTACCATTAAATCTGACAGAGAAAGATATGGAAGGATATCAGAAGAAATTAGATAAATTTTGTAATGATGGGAAAAGACCTAGGTTAATGAAGAAAATGTGGTATCAAAACCAAAAGGAAGGTGG
Source organism: Rhabdophis nuchalis (assembly GCA_039707465.1). Lineage (NCBI taxonomy): Eukaryota > Metazoa > Chordata > Lepidosauria > Squamata > Natricidae > Rhabdophis > Rhabdophis nuchalis. Next base: position 9,698,046 of record CM077650.1, read on the forward strand.
ATTGGGAATTCCCAATCTACTTAATTATTATCGGGCCTATAGTATTAGAACTGTGGTAAAAATACTTAAAAGAGGAGATGGGCACTGGGGAGATTTAGAGTTAAAAGATATTAAGAGATTTGGTCTTGCATGGTTTCTAGATAAAGCAAAATCAAAAAAGATAACCAATAGTTATTGGTTAAAGGGATTGAGTAAAATTTGGAATAAATTTGTTAAAATATTAATCCCAGATATAACCTTTTTGGGAAAGACAATTGGAAACTGGCCGATTAAAACCAACACAATCCGTGAGAAAGTAATTGAAGAGGAAAATATAGAAAGTATAATAGATTGGTTAAAAGCCTTAGGAAATGAAAGCAGAAGAAAAGAAATAATGGAAAAATTGGGGTTAAATTGGTTTGAAAAAATACAGATAGAAAAATGGACTACGAATGTAAGGGGAATATGTAAAATAGGTAGAAACGAAACTGAATTTGAAAACTTAGTATCTCAAATTATTAAGGACGAAATTGGGTTAAAGGGACTCGTTAGTAAGATATATAAGATTATAAATTTCAATGAGAAACCACAAATGGCAATGAAGATGAACTGGGAGGAAGAACTTAAGATTAAAATATTAGACTCGGATTGGAATGTGAATTGGAAGAGTCGAATCATGAGGATTTTATCCATAAGGATTAAAGAGCATAATTTTAAGGTTGTTTGGAAATGGTATCTGACTCCATTGAGGTTATCATTGATGGATAAAAAAATAAGTAATAAATGTTGGAGGTGTAATATGGAATTGGGAACGTACGAACACATGTGGTATAAATGTGATAAAGTTAAAAAGTTTTGGCAGAAATTGGAGGAAACGATATTTGAAATGACGAAGAAAAGAATAACATTGAGATTAGAAACTATATTATTATTGATAATTAAGGAATTAGAATTAACAAAACATGAGAAAGAATTGATTAGAATTATGATTATAATGGGCAGAATTATAATAGCAAGATATTGGAAAATAGAGACGAATATTAAAATAGAAGAGTGGTATTGTGAAATGTGGAAATTAGCTTTAAATGATAAAATGACATGTGATATTAAATTTAGAGAGGGCGTTTATAAAAAAGACGTTTTTTGGAAGACTTGGGAGCCATTTGTGGACTATGCACTTGGGACCTTGGATGCTTCGACACCTGTACCCAGAGAACGTGGATTTTGGAGGACTTAAAGATATTTGAAGATACCTGAAGAACCAAACTTTCCTTTCCATTGTATAGCACTGGGTGAAATAGTGTATTGTACTGTATATGTTATTTTTGTTATAGTGTTCATAAAAATAAAAATAAATAATAAAAAAGAAATCTTGAGGGAATTGAGAGAATTTCGTGCAATACTCGACATTACACCAAGTGAAGAAATTGAACAGATTAGAGAAATTAAAGAAGAAAAGGGAAACGAGGCTGTTTGTGGACTGGATTTAACTGAAGACAAGGGAGAAGATCCAGGAGAGGAGATAAGATCAAGACCCCATCAGAAATTTGAATTTCAACCTGTCTGGCAAAAGGAAGGAAAAGGAGAACAAAAGATAGAGGAAATCACATCAGAGATACACTTGATATTTGAAAATAAATCAAATTTGAGGAAAAGAATTGGTCAGCACTATGATTGTACAGCTATACAGGATCACAATGTGCCAATGGAAGTTTATAAAGAACTTGAGAAGAGGAAAAAAAGTCGATGGAGAATGTGGACTTTAAAAGAGGCAAATTTAATTCATCCTTGGAGAGACAACGGCTGAAAAGAGGAACTTTTATCCCTTGATGAGTAATAATTAGGCTGGGTTTAAATTACCATCAAGGATTATTAATTAATTGATTGTTAGTAATAACTATAGATGCTTATAATAAGATTATGTTTTTGATAATGATATATATTAGTTTATCTATAGATGGGGAATTGGGCTATTTAGATGGTTATAGAAAAATGATGTGTTAATGAATGATATATATCTGCTTATCTATAGATGGGGAATTATGCTACTAAGATGGTTATAGAATACTCTTGGTAAAGGTTTTGTTAATGATATATATTTGTTTATCTATCGATGGGGAACTATGCTATTTAGATGGTTAAAGAAAGATTATGTGTTAGTGAATGATATATATTTGCTTATCTATAGATGGGGAATTATGCTACTAAGATGGTTATAGAATACTCTTGGTAAATGTTTTTGTTAATGATATATATTTGTTTATTTATCGATGGGGAACTATGCTATTTAGATGGTTATAGAAAGATTATGTGTTAGTGAATGATATATATTTGCTTATCTATAGATGGGGAATTATGCGATTAAGATGGTTATAGAATACTATCACTCTTGGTAAATGATCAATCAATTAACAGTTACATAAAATTTTAGATAATTATATGGAATCTATAGAGATATGAGGGGATTAAATAAGGGATATTAATAGTAAATAGGATTTAAAGATATTATTAAAGAAAAAATAGATTGAGGCTAGAATACTTGATAAGACTTGTGGATACTGATATTGAATCACAGGATAAATTGTTAGATTTAAAATTAATAAAATGAGAAAACCCATGAATAATAACCACTCCTGGAAGGCACAGAATTTATGGATACCCGATTAGGTCTTCTTATATTTAAATTTATTTAAATTTATTTATACTGTTTTTGGTTCTTTTTTGTTTGGTTTTATAAATAGAACGTCATACAATTAGGCTTTACTTAAAAGGGTATTAAAACAACTAGCAAGATTTGGGACTGAGATATAAGAATTGTAAATTGAGCGATAAACCTTAAATCTGAAATTATAAATACCATCAACACAAAATAGAACTGGCTCCGAGGCCGAAATACACCAAGTAAATGAGATGAAGAGTGTGGAGTAGAGAGGTAAGGGAAGAAGAGAGAGAAAGGAGAGAGGGCAAAGAGGGGGAAGAGGAGAAGAGAAAGGAGGAGTGGAAAGGGGAGAGAGGAGAAGGAGAGAAGAAGGGGAAGTAGAGAAGGGGAGGGCGTTAGAGGGAAGAAAGGAGGTAGGGAGGAGGAGGAGAAAGGGGAAATAAAATGGTGGATAAGGCACAAATATGGTGTATGGAGAGCAGAAGAGCCCTCTGGGAGTTTTCTGGGTGTTGATGGTAAAATGAAATGATGGTAAAATGGAATGATGTAAACATTTAATAATATTATGTGATGTTGGCTATGTAACAGTATATATGTTGTTATTTACTTTGAAAATTGAAAATAAAAAAAAATCTATTAAAAAAATAAATAAATAAAAAATCAGTTTCCTCGGCACCTGGAGGAAATGGTTTATCTGGACCCGCGCCAGTCCGGCTTCCGGCCCGGACACAGCACTGAGACGGCATTGGTCGCATTGGTAGATGATCTCTGGAGGGCCAGAGATGGGGGTTGTTCCTCCATCCTGGTCCTATTAGATCTCTCGGCGGCTTTTGATACCATCGACCATGGTATCCTATTGCATCGACTGGAGGGGTTGGGGGTGAGGGGCACCGTTCTACGGTGGTCCTCCTCCTACGTCTCCAGTCGATCGCAATTTGTGTTGGCAGGAGGGCAGAGGTCGACCTCAAGACCCCTCACATGTGGGGTGCCTCAGCGATCGGTCCTCTCACCGCTCCTGTTCAACACATATATGAAGACGCTGGGTGCGATCATCCGTGGTTTTGGGGTAGAGTACCACCTGTACGCAGATGACCCCCAGCTGTACATATCTACCCCAAACCACCCCAATGATGCCATCGAAGTGATGTCCCGGTGTCTAGAAGCCGTGCGGGTTTGGATGGGAAGGAACAGACTCAGACTTAACCCGTCCAAGACCGAGTGGCTGTGGTTTCCGGCGTCCCGGTACAACCAGTTTATTCCATCACTGGCCATCGGGGGTGAACATCTAGCCCCTGTGGATAGGGCACACAACTTGGGCGTCCTCCTGGATACCCGGCTGTCCATGGAAGATCAAGTGACGGCCGTGGCCAGGGGGGCGTTCTACCAGGTCCGGCTGGTACACCAGTTGCGTCCCTTATTGGATCGGGACGCCCTTCGCACAGTCACTCATGCACTCGTCACATCCCGTTTAGACTATTGTAACGCTCTCTACATGGGGCTTCCCTTGAGGTGCACCCGAAGAATACAACTAGTCCATAACGCGGCCGCGCGGGGAGTCCTGGGAACCTCCAGGTTCTCCCACGTAACACCACTCCTGCGCGAGCTGCACTGGCTGCCTGTGGTCTTTCGGGTGCGCTTCAAGGTGTTGATCACCATCTTTAAAGCGCTCCATGGCACGGGACCTAGTTATTTGCGGGATCGCATTCTGCCTCATACATCCCTGCGGCCGATTCGCTCCCACAGAGAGGGACTTCTCCGGGTGCCGTCCACTGGGCAGTGCCAGAGGGCGACGCCCATGGGAAGGGCCTTCTCTGTGATGGGGCCGACCCTCTGGAACGACCTACCCCCCGAACTGAGAACAACCACTGACCTCCGCTCCTTCCGCCAAAAGCTAAAAACCTACTTTTTTCATCTGGCCGGCCTGGCCTAATCTATCCTTCCTAGGTTTGTAATATAAATTTAAATTGTTTTAATAGGGATTGCTGGAATTAGTATAAAGGGTTTTAAGGTTTTAAGATGTTAAACTTTTAGCGCAGGTAAATTATTTAATTCTATTTTAAATATTGTATTGTTGTATTTATATATGTTTTTAAAGTCCTGTGCACCGCCCCGAGTCCCTCCGGGGAGAGGGTGCGGTCTACAAATCAAATCAAATAAAATAAATAAATAAATAAAATAGAGGGTTTGGGGCTTGTCGGCAATGAGCCCCTTGGGGACTAGGGGAGGCAGTCGGGACAGAAAAGCCCTGACAAGGTGAGAGGTTCTGGGGTTGGGGCTGCTGATCCCGAAGCCTCTTCACCCATTTTCTCGGCAGTGAAAGCAACGCTCAAGTCAAGGGGTGGGGGGCTGGTTCTCTCAATGGATTGAGCGGCACTGTCTGTTCAGTTTAGAGTTGCTGTGAGAAAAATATCCCAGATATTTTCTGTGTATAAAAAAAATGATCACGGAAACTTATGGCAAAAGGAAACAGCTTTTTAATATAGATAACGTTAGCTAACAGATTCTCCCCATCATGAAAGAGAGAATGAATCCAGGTACAGAGTTACACCTTAAATACATGAATTGATGTATCACATGCGTCATAACTTGAATACACGAAAACAAGATTGCGTGCTGAAAACAAAATGTGTTTCACAATGTGAAAAGTACATGGAAACTTACCAAATGTTCCAAAAACCATACGTGTTCAGAAACCCCAAAGGACTTCCCAGAACTTTCCCAGAACTAAACAATAAGATCATTACCGGCTTCCTGCAAAACATATCCTGTTATTCCCGGTTACAAAGGGAGGGATCAGGCTATTTTCTCATCAGGTCACCATAACTTTCTGATTATGCTCCAGCCTGTGATTTTCCAGAAAAGCTTACTTGCTGGTCAGATATTCAAGATGGAGTCTATCAGGTTCCTCAAAGAACCTACCTTACGGAAATAAAAATTCAGGGTTATTATTATTCTCTCAGTTGCTGTTAGGGTTTGCTTGTAGCATTTCAAAACTTCTGTTTTGCTATCTGTGAGGTCTCCTTTCCACATACCAACACCATCCTGCTGCGTTTTCCAAATTAGCTGTGTTTGCTATCTGTGAGATCTCACGGTGGTCTCCTTTCCACATACCAACCACATCCTGTTGTGTTTTCTAAATTAGCCACACTTTAACAACACTCTTGTTTAGCAACCAAACTTTTGGGTTCAATTGTGGTCGTAGGTCAAGGGCTATCTCTTCCTTCCTCTGCATGGCAGCCTTCCTTTTTCTTTCCTTCCTTCCCTCCCTCCCTCGATCTCATTCCCTTTCCCTCCCTCCTTCCTGTCTTTCTCCCTTCCCTCCCTCCTTTTCTTTCTTGTCTCCTTTCTCCCTATCTTTCTTCCTTTCTCTCTCTTTCTCCCTTCCCTTCCTCCTTCCCTCTCTCCTTCTAAGGCTAAGATACCCACCCAGAAAAAAACCCTCACTTGGTTATTTAGCTCCCCCTTCTCTTCCCTTTGTCAGGGAGGCACAATCAGGTACAGTACAGGGGAGCTTCCTCCCCTCCCCTTCCTTTCTCCTAACAACTGCCTGAGGCTGTAGCACCTCTCACAAAGCCTCCCAGCCCCTGTATTGATTGTACCGTGGCTTCTGGCTGCCGATTGGCTGCAAGCGAACTGTCCCATGCACCCAAAAGCCTGGAGTGAACTGTATTTTGGCAAAAGGGCCATGGTGAAGGGGCTGGGATGGAGGGGCTGGGGCCCATTGGCCATGGCAAACAGCTAGTGGCGTCTCAGCCGAGGAGAAACGTTAGGAGTCAATGGCCAGAGACGGAACCCTGGTGGCAAAGCAGGGGCGGCCAAAGGTATGAGGCGAACAGTCCTAGACCCCTCTCAAATTCCCCCCTCACAGGTCGAAGGAGAGATTGCAATCTCCTGACAAACACCAGCGCTGTTTCTCTATGCCACAACGGGAAGAAGAGACAGTCTAAGATGGCTGCCACAAAGATGGGAGAGAGAATGTCCATCTAAGCAGAGTGCTTAGAAGTTGGTAGACAGTGTTGGGAACTGGGTGGGAAGTGTTATATTGCCAGAGCAGGAAGAACGCAGTCGAACCCTTCCAGTTAAAATACTACTTTATTCACACACAGAACACAGAAACCTCGAACCCCTCTCCGGCTGCCGGTCATTTAAGCGAATGCTAATCAGATGGAGAGCCAATCGAATGGCTGCTTTTGCCCCGCCCAAACGGCCGGCAAGTAGCAGCCAATCAGAACGTCCCAAAAGTCTCCAATGCAAACAAGTCTGACTTTCCCGAATACAACATTCCTTCCCCCTGGATGGCGCACGCGTAGTCCTGCAAATAGGCAGGTCTCTGCCTCGTGCGCTGGGACCGCCGGAGTTGGGGCGTGTCCGTCACAGGGGGTGGAGTATGGTCTTCAGCCGGCGCGAGAACGGGAACTTGAACATCAACTGGAGCTTCCAGGTCTTCCGCCGGCGCATGAACAGGAACTTGGACATCAGCTGGAGCTTCCAATGGTACATGTTCAGGTAAGTCAGGTGCCGAAACTGCTTCGGGAACTCCTGCCAACACGTTGTCCAAACATGGTGGATTTGGACGGGTGATGGTAGTAAAACGTTCACAGGACTCATAACTGGACTGCAGCCCGGAGGCCTCTAGCGATCGACGGCGCAGCTGGTTCACATGTTGCCGCCATTCGCGGCCATCAGAAAGTTGGACCCTGTAAGAACAGGGCCCAGTCACATTAATTATGTGTCCGGGTACCCATTTTGGATCGCCCGCGAAAGTACGCGCATACACCCCTTCCCCCACAGAAAAAACATTAGGATACTGGGGAGGGAACGGAGCGGTGGCATCAAAAGTCGGATGTAATCTATCAAGCGTTGTGCGTAGGCGGCGGCCCATAAGGATCTCCGCCGGACTTTTCCCTGTAAGGGGGCAAGGAGTAGAATGTTGGCCCATAAGATAGGTAGCAATTTTGTCCGGCCAGGAGAGGGGTCCCATACGGCTTAATGCTTCCTTTGCTGACCGAACCGCGCGTTCCGCCAATCCATTCCCCGCAGGGTGATATGGAGCCACCAAAGCATGTCTAATACCCAAACCTGCCAAGAATGTTTGGAATGCAACAGAAGTGAACTGCGGTCCGTTATCGGAAACTATGGTATCGGGCAACCCATGAGTAGAAAATAATCGTTTCAAAATGGCTATAGTGGCTTCAGATGTAGAGCTGCTGACAGGGATAAGTTCTACCCACTTGGACAAAGCATCAACAACCAGGAAAACTAATTGACCCACTATTGGACCCATAAAATCAATATGGACACGGCTCCATGGAGCGGGAGGATGGTCCCAATCCATGACAGGGGCCATGGCGGGAGCAGGACGTGATTGCTGACAAGGCGTACAACACTGCACCCAAAGGGCTATGTCTGCATCCATGCCCGGCCACCAAACGTAACTACGGCCCAACGACTTCATCCGTACAATGCCCGGATGACTATCATGCAGTCGGGCAAGTACGAATTGACGGAGATCTGGTGGAATCACTACTCTGCATCCCCATAATAAACATCCCTGCAAGACGGACAATTCGGTCCGCCTTCGAAAATAAGGAATGAACTCAGGGGTTGGTGACTGTGTGGGCCAACCCCTTTTAACAAAATCCAGCACCTGGGCCATCACGGGGTCTTTAGCTGAATGACAAGCAACATCTGTAGCAGAAATGGGCAAATTTAAGTCATTGACCAAGAAAACAGGTAATGAAGGGGTTGGGTCTTCTACTAAGAATGGCAGAGGGCAACGACTTAACGCGTCAGCATGCCCGATGTGCTTCCCCGGCCTATAGACCAGGGAGTACGAATAAGCTGTTAAGAATTCGACCCAACGAGACATTCGTGGGGAGAGAATTTGGGGAGTAGGCCGGTCACCAGCTATAATACCCAGCAACGACTTGTGATCCGTCACTAATTGGAAAGGCCGGCCGTATAAATAATGATGAAAACGTTTTATGCCCGCAACCGCAGCAAGCGCCTCCTTGTCCAGTTGACTATAGTTCCTTTCAGCTCTGGACAGCGTTCGAGAATAGAAAGCAATTGGTGCCTCCATCCCGTTTGGATAGGCATGGCTAAGTACTGCCCCCACGCCAAAAGGAGAGGCATCACAGGCAAGAACTAAAGGAACACGTTCGTCATATTGGACAAGGACAGCGGATGATACTAGTAATTTTTTTACGGCCGCGAAAGCTTGAGCTTCGCGGTCAGTCCAATTCCAGGTTGAATCTAACAAACGGTGGAGCGGTTCCGCAACGGAGGCCTTATGGGGAATGAAGGACGAATAAAAATTTAAAAGACCCAAAAAGGCTTGTAGTTCTGTTTTGTCCTGAGGCGTAGGGGCATTAGTAATGGCGACTACCTTGGTAGGAGTGGGATGAATACCCTGTTCATCGATAAGATATCCCAGGAATTCTACGGCTGGTACACCTAATTGGCATTTTGAGCGCTTAAGTTTTAAACCAGCCTTCCGGAACCTATAAAACACCGTCCTCAAGGTTGCGACCAAATCTGCTTTACAAGGGGTGGCAATAAGCACATCATCGAAGTATGGTATTACTCCAGGTAACCCATGGAGCAAACGCTCCATTACGCTCTGGAAGAGTCCAGGCGCTACACTTACTCCAAATTGCAACCGGCGGCATTTAAAAGCCCCACGGTGCGTGACTATGGTCTGCGCAAGCGCTGTCTCCTCATCTACGGGCAGCTGTTGATATGTTTGTGCCAAATCTAACTTGGCAAAAACTTTCCCGTTCCCCAAAGAATGTAATACATGTTGCACTACGGCAGTGCTTCTCAAATAGTGGGGCGGGCCCCCCAGGGGGGGGCGCGAGGCTCCGTAAAGGGGGGCGCGTTTGACCTCGGCAAAGGATTTAATTTTTTTTAAATTTCTAATGCACTTTAAATCTTTTCTGCTACAGTTAATAAAGCTATTCTTTGTTGTAAATTGATCCACGTTTCTTTCTTTTTTTATTCTCTTATACGTTAATAAGGATACAGTGTTATGCAGAGGTGTACTTATAACAATTTTATAGACAAATGATACTATTTACAGTCGCGCGGGGGGCGCGAAATGTTTTCTTCTTCCTAGGGGGGGCATGACAGAAAATAATTGAGAAGCACTGCACTACGGGAACAGGATAGGGATGCGCTTGTAATGCCTTGTTTAACGTCGATTTAAAATCGGCGCAAATTCTGATAGATCCATCTGCTTTAAGGGGAATCACAATAGGGGTTTCCCACTTCGAGTGATCGATTGGCTCCAACACCCCCTGGGCCACCAACTTATCTAGTTCTGCGTCCACCTTGTCCCTCAATGCCAGGGGAACACGGCGTGCCTTAAGCCGAATGGGAGCCACAGCAGGGTTAAGATTGAGGGAAATGGGAGTGCCGGTATATTTCCCTAAAACTGAATCAAACACATCAGCAAACTCCCGAATTAATCCTGTGAAATCATCACTCGAGGACACGGAGTGTATTCCTGCAATGGACAGACCTAATGCCTTGAACCAATCCAATCCTAATAATGATGCTAAAGGTTTACCCACAACAATGACAGGTAATTTGCCATTAAACTGGCCATAACGGACAGTGAAATGCCCACTCCCAATGATAGGAATTAAATTTCCCTGATAATCCCGTAGTCTGACAGGGCAATCTGAGAGTTTATGGCGCGAAATGCCAGAAACAATCCTCCTTAGAGTGTCCCAAGACAAAATAGTCTTTGCAGAGCCAGTGTCCAGTTCCATGGGGCATGGTCGGCCCTCTAATAAGACTGTAAGGGAAATTTTACCGTGCCCACCCTCAGGATAGGACGCTGAACTGACAGTCCATGCAGGGCCGGTGGCACTATCACCATCAATGTAATAACAATTCCGACGACGTGTAACTTGTCTGGAGCCCCGGTGAAATTCAGGAACATCATGTGAAGATAAGCGAGGAACCGGTGATGAGGCACGGCACGCAGCAGCCAGATGGCCCTTCTTGCTGCAACGGCGGCACACAGCATTCTTAAATTTACAATTAGGACGTAGATGCTTTCCCCCACAGCTGGAGCAACCCTTTCCACTGTGAGAGGGCTGAAATCTGACCTCACTAGAGTGTGAGAGGCGGCCAATTTTCTCCTCTCCCTCCGATGACAACTCTTCCTCCTCCATTTGGTAGTTAATAGAAGGGGAGGGAGGGGGAGGAATAACAGCTTGATGAAATTTGTGAATCTCTGCGATGGATCTTTCAGCCATTTCAGAAGCGCGAGCCTCATCCACAGCAGACTGAAGGGAAAGCTCCGCCCGTGCTAACAAACGATGCTGTAGCCGGGAATCACGAACGCCCGAGATAAACTGCTCCAACAAAGCCTCTTCTAAGTCCACAAACTCGCAGTAAACAGCAGCAGCACGTAAAGCAGCCATATATTGTCCAATAGACTCAGAAGCCCCTTGAAGCCTCTGACGAAAAGAATGTCTCCTAGCGAATTTGGACGGAGCTGGGGCATAATGCCCTTTCAATTTCGACAGGAGTACGTCCCAAGTAATGACATGGACTGGAATAGGGGCAGCCAAAGCTCTGGCAGTTGCAAACATGTCTGGCCCACAGTAATTAAGAAACAGCCCCCTTTTCCTGTCCGCAGGCAACGCGGCAAGATCATTTGCTTGAAGGAAACATTCAAAGCGCTCCATATAAGCTTCCCAGGTTTCCTTGTCAGAACGAAACTCTGGAAAAGGGTGAACTGTTGCCATATTTTAAAAAAACAACAACAACAAAAAGAGAACCGGGTTCAAAATCACAAACCTTCGTCGCCAGTGTTATATTGCCAGAGCAGGAAGAACGCAGTCGAACCCTTCCAGTTAAAATACTACTTTATTCACACACAGAACACAGAAACCTCGAACCCCTCTCCGGCTGCCGGTCATTTAAGCGAATGCTAATCAGATAGAGAGCCAATCGAATGGCTGCTTTTGCCCCGCCCAAACGGCCGGCAAGTAGCAGCCAATCAGAACGTCCCAAAAGTCTCCAATGCAAACAAGTCTGACTTTCCCGAATACAACAGGAAGAACTTTATTTATTTGAATTCTCAAATCCCAAAAAGAATTTGGAAAAGGGTTCACAATTATTTAATGCAGCAGCGACCAGGCACTTTGAAAAAAATACTAAAATTGAAGGAGACAGAATTAAAAGGGGGGAGAGAGAAGGTAGAAAAAATGCTACAAATACAGAAAATTGGACTTTTAAACTGGACAGGCGTTTTATTGGAAAAGCATTTTGAAACGCTGGAATTATTTACTCAAAAATTAACATTATCTTCACATTGTGGAAAATTGGAAAAAATGGCTTAATATTGAAATGTAATTAAATTTTTATTTTTATTTTTTATTATTATTTTTCCCATTTCAAAAACATTCATTGATATACATTCTTATAAATACTATTTAACATTTATCTATTCATCATTAATCTCTATACACATTCTTACATGTATACTGTATGATACAGTTTGGATCGTTTTCTTGCCACCCCGTGTCTCCATCTTATTTTGCAACAGCCTCACTCCTACTTTCTCAAGCTCCCTTCTCTGCCTTCTTGTTTCCTCCTCTCATTTTTCCTCTCTTCTCCCTTTTTCCCCTCTCTTTCCTCTCTCTTTCTCTCCTCTCTTCTTTCTTATCCTCTCTCCTAGTCTTAATTCCCCACCCTTACTTTCTCTACTTTACCCTTTCTTCCTTTCCCTCCTCGTCTCTCCTCTTTCCGTTGTTGCCTTTGCTTGTTTATTTTCTCTGATGGGTTCTGGGGGTGGCGTTTCAACGATCCAAACTTAATATATATATTTTCCCTTAAAATAAATTTCTATTGAACAATAATTCACATAAACATTGAACAAATTTATAGATGGTACCTGGCCCCAGCAAGGATTTCCAAAATGTTCCCTGCTACATCTGACAAATGTTGGAAATGTGACTCTGCCAGGGGCACCTTCTTTCACCAGTGGTGGACCTGCCCAAAGGTTAAAAGGTACTGGACTACTATCAAAAATTGGTTGTCAGAGAACGTTTCCGGTTCCCGAAGGCGACAGACGTACCCTGTGGGCTCTCTGCTGCTTGCTGTACCGGTGGGCTCCTTCGGGAGCACAAAAGACCTCGGGGGGGGGGTCTTTTGCCGTAGGGGCGGCTTGCTGGGAGCCCCCAGCTGGCAGCGGCCGGCTGGGATGCCCCCAGCCTCGACCTAGGAGCTGGCGAGCAAAAAGGGGGGGGCGATCCTGCCTCTTCGCCGGATGGAGGTCAGAAACAGAAAGCAGAATGAGAAGTGCATCTGAAAGGCCGGAGGTGAAGGACGCTCCTAAATCTCTTGAGCTAATGATGAAGGATAGCGATAAGACATTGTAAGTTCCAGTTCAATCTACTTTAAATGAAGATTGGAGGGGGGAATTCCAAACCCCCCTCGGATTAGGCAGCAAGCAGACAAACCCTCTTCATTTGAATGAAGAGAGGAATGGACTAACTTGCTATTTGTGCTAGCTACGGAAAAGAATTATATCGTATCACACTTGCAACAATTGTTCATGGAGTTCTTTTAAGAAAAGAAAGTAAATGGAATGGAACTTCACTTTTCTTCCTGTCGGAAGACGGGGTAAGATGGCTTCTCTTTGTTCTCCGCTTGTAACTCCCCTGCGTGAAGTATCTTCTTTCTACAATCAACAACAAAGGACTTGAAACTTTCTCTTTCAACATTCCTCCCAGAGGCCCCCAGTTCTCTCCCAATACGTGGATTCCTGGATTTGGATTGTAAGAGTTTTTTTTCTTTTATTTTTTTTTCTCTTCTTCATTTTTAAAAGTGAACTCTTAAGACTGTTCTTCCGTTCGGACTCTCTGACGCCTCGGACTCTCTCGGCTGCCTGTTTTACCAGCGCCATTTCTTTACCAACTGACATAATGGCTTCTAGAAAGCCACCAGCGGGAAAGTCACTCTCTGCACCCTCCTCAGCTGCTTCCAGCCCGACTACACAACCAAAGATTACACAACTTTTGCCGAAGCAGCCCGCTGAAGAGGGACCGCAGGAGCCATCAGTTGCCGAAATGTTTCGCGAGATAATGAAAAAGCTGACAGATTTAACACCCTGAACTTAGGGAAACGAAAAGGGATACAGCAGAAAATAAACAGAAAATTGCGAAGCTGGAGGAGGGGGTGGCTGAGATGTGGGGGGGGGGGGAGGTTAGGGAGACCCGGAGGGAGGGCTTAGAATTGGGAGCTCACATAACTAAAATTGAATTTGAAAGAATGTCTTTCTTCCTCAGGTTCCAGAATTTGCCAGAATCAGATAATGAAGATCTTAAAGATATTATGAGTACAATATTAGCAGAATATATTAAAAAAGATAAAGATCAGCTCTGCTGGGATATGGACCTGGTTTATAGAATTAATTCAGCTTATGCTAGGATAAATAATGTACCAAGAGAAATTCATGTTAAATTTCTCAGGAGATCCACAAGGGATGAGATATTGAGGGCCCAACGGGATGGAGTCTTAAAATATCAGGACAATGAAATAGCCATCTTGAAACAAATTCCCAAAAAAATTAGAGAAATTAGAAGGAAGTATTCCTTCTTGTCTAAGAAATTATATAAGAAAGGAATTTGGTTCAAGTGGTTGTTGCCAGAAGGAATGTTGATATTTTGGGAAGGGGACGGTAAAAATTAAAACATTAACCGAGGCGGAGACGTTTATCAAAAAACATTCCTCCCAGTTGGGAGGTGAAGATGGGGGAACAGAGGGAGCGATGGCCCCGCCTGGAGACAGGAGGGAAGAGTCAATTGTGAAAAGACTCAGATCTCAAAAATGATTTTATTTGAAAGCTTATTGTAACTGTTGATACACGAGAAAATGGCAAAGGAAAAAATGACTGATTATATGGATTATAAGATGTAACTTTTCTATGTGCTTATCCTTTGTTTTTTTAAATTGTATATTCATGAAGTTTTTTGGGAGGGACATCACCAACGGCAGGGAAGATGCCAAAATGTTATTTCACCTTGCACCTTTTTCCCTGTAAAAACTTTAAAAACCAATAAAATTCTTTTCAAAAAAAAAAATTGGTTGTCAGAAATCACAGGATTTGATTTTCAATTGGACCCAGTTATATTTCTGTTGGGGATAAAGCCAAGAGACGTACCTAAGAATGCATGGTACTTATTAATACACATCACAACAGCGGCACGTATGACATACGCGCAATACTGGAAGTCAAAGGAAATCCCAACGAACCAACAGGTCCTGGATAAGATTCTACGATGTGCAGAAGCGGACAGGATGACATATATTCTTAAAGGGAAAAGTGAATCGCTTTTTAATAAAAGTTGGGATTTCTGGTATCTATGGCTGGGAAACAGAATGTCGGATTTTAATGGGAGTAGTGGTTAAGATTTAGTCAATAATTGTTTTTGAATCTTTTTCTCTATATAAACTCTAATAAACAGCTATTATTAGAAGTGTAGGAGAAATATTGAGAATTAGGGATTTAGACTAAAATTGGAGGAGGTATTAAACTCCTCAGTCTTTGTTCAATGAAATGTAATTAAAGAGTGCCACCTGCTGACGGAAGGAAGAACAATACACTCTCAAAATTTTGTTTGTCTACTGGAGATTTAAATGTGACCCCTCCCTGAACTTTAAGGATATGAAAGAAAATATTGCTGAAAAGACCCCTGAAGCTTACAACATAAGAGTGGATTTATAGAGGAATTTAAGGAGGTGCTGGAAGATTTAAGGGGCTCTCCAGAGGAACAGGCAGATTAATCTTGGAATATAAAGAAATAAGAACATTAAGCATTTTGAGAACTGTTCATAAGCTCGAACATATGGCCTTTGGATTATTGGACAAAAAAGGATTCAATAAAATTCAACAAGATGCTTCATCAAGAAGAAGGGAGTGGGACTTCCTGGGCGTGGTTTCACCGCGACACAGGGATTTTCCAGGGCTCTGGAATATCCCTGATCCTTAAACATTGGATCGGTCTAAAAAATAGACCCAGCCGCCCCGTAGAGGAGGCAAGTGAGAGGGGAATTCCCGAAGATCCCAGAGACACCCGCAAAGTCTCTGGAGGTAAGGGAGAAACCCCTGCAATCCAGTGTTTAAGTGCTGCCATCCCCCGGCGTGTGGACCAAGCAGCTGACTGCCCGAGAGAACAAAGCAGAGAATCGGCATGTCATTCGGTGAGAGCTTTCTTCTTTTTAAAGTTCTTAGTTAATAATGAGACCACCTAGAGAAGTGAATTTACATCAAAATAAAGGAATCTGAGTTAAGCGGCGGGCTTTTTTTCAATTGGAAACATCCTGGTTTTTGCACTTCCTTTTTTTCGCTATTTAATAGCCGGACTGGACTTTCACTAGTGTATGTGTATTGGCGGTGCGGAGCCCTTTCTCTTTACTCCGACTTGAAGGAGTAGAATGGAACAGAATGGATTTACTTGGTTAAATGCCGGATGTTGATTTTTTTCTTTTTGGCTTCTGAGTTACTATTCTTTTTAATATTTTGCTATTTTGCTTTTAATTTTTAAAATGTTCTTTAAAAAAAAACTTAAACTCACTTCTATTCCCTTAAATACTGATGGTTGGCTTTTCTCAGAGGAATCTTATTATTTAAGATCACAAGACTGAACTGCATTTACCTACTCAAACTCCCCCTAGTGACTGGTAAATTAACAGGGAGAGTGAATAAGAGGAACTATTAAGCAGAAGTTGGGCTGACCTTGGGTTGATTACATATCAAAGAAGAAGGAAAATTCCTTTTTGTTTTTGTTTTTTTTGTCTCCACTGGGATATCTTGGACTATTTTGAACTGGTTGCCATCAGAGATAGTTGCTTCAAGGAGACATCATTGCTTCTCTTCTTGCTTTTTTTTCTTTTTTTTCCAACATATACTAGCCTTGTTACTTTCTGCTTAAAGATTGGAACTTTTGAATTTTTGAATTATATACAGAGCTATTTTTTTGAGGAACTACTTGGTTTTTGTCTTTGTTTGGGTTTTTCTTTCCCTCCGTCTTTTTTTAAAGGGAAAAAAAAAGAAAGATATTTTTTTTTTGCCTTCCCTTCTTATTTCCCTTTTTATTTTCACTGCTTATTTTTTAGGGAGTCTTACTTATTTTTTTTACTTTTTATCTTCTTTCTTTCTTTCTTTCTTTCTTTCTTTCTTTCTTTCTTTCTTTTCTCTCTTCATTATTTTGCCTCATGTTTTCTTTTTGATATTCCTTCTCTTTCTTACTTTTTCATTCTTCTTCCTCTTTTCTTTCTTTTTCCTATACATTTACCTTACTTCATCTCTCTTTCTTTCAGATTTATACACAATTGCATTTATATACTAAATCTTTATCATCTTTTCTATAAACTGCCAATTTTCTACTAGTAGATTAAAGGGTGACTCAAAGGAGAAAGAATGAAATCTGAAACATGAGCAGGAAGATAACTCTGGCTGGCTCAACAACAGGGACCCCGACACCTCCCTCGATAGGAGGGCAAAAAACAATACAGATGATGCTTCATCAAGAAAAGCAAGAAAAGGAAAAAGCTACAACACTTGACACACTTCTGCAAGAGTTACAGATGGTAAGGGAAAGTATGGAACAAAAAGTGGAAAACTCAGAGCGGAAATTAGAGGCAAAATTAGATGCATTAGATAAGAAAATAGAGAATATTGAAAGTAAAACATTTTTGACAGAAGGGAAAATGGAAAAGATGCAGCAATGGATGGTAAAACAGGAAGAATTTATGGAAAAGCAACAAGAAAACATACGTGAGATGAAAGGGAAATTGGAGGAAAGAGACAAAAGAGACGAAGACTTTGAATCCAGACTGAGTGATGTGGAAAAAGAAAGCAGTGGAATAGGATGGGAAATGGATTGAGCGGAATATTTTGTAAGATTTCAAAATGTAATAGAAGAAAAGGGAGAGAACATGCCTTTAATAATATCAGAACTGTTGGCTGAGATTTTAGAAATGCCCCAGGAATTAGTGAGAGATGGAATAGATGATGCCTTCCGAGTAAATACAAGATATGCAACCAGAATGCACTTCCAAGAGAAATACATGTAAGATTTACTAAAAAATCTTGAGATTTCAAATACTACAGAAAACAAGAGATAAAAAACTTGAATACAGAGGAAAGGATATCACGGTGTTAAAGCAAATTCCAAGATAAGTGAGAGAAAAGAGAAGAAGGTATCAATTCCTATCTACAATTTTGATAAGAAAAGGTGTCCAGTTCAGATGGCTCATACTGGAAGGCTTAATATTCACCTGGGAAGGACAGAGATATAGATTAGACACTTTAGAAAAAGCAGAAGTTTTTTATAGAAAACATTTCAATGGGACTGCGAAGACTGACAAAGATGATCCATTGTTAACAGCGATAGAGGAGACATTAGAGGGAGCCGTAGGTGGAGTGGCTATAGAAAGAGAGGCTTTACCAGGGGTAGAAACCAGAGAACAGAGAGAAATAAGATCAACTAGAGCTACAAAACCCTTATATGGAAGAAAATACAATATTTACAGTTAACATAAATGGACTTAATTCCCCAATTAAAAGAAGGAAAATATTTCATAAATTAGGAAAATTAAGATCACAAATTATTTGCTTACAAGAAGTACACATTCAAAGAAAAGATGCGCATTTGCTAACCCAACCCAAACTTGGGAAAATTTTTACTTCATTGGCAGATTCCAAAAAAGGGGGAGTGATTATCTACATTAAAGATAAAATACCGACAAAACAAATTTATGCAGATGAAGATGGAAGGATTTTGATGGTGGAAATTATGGATAATAATAATGCAAAGATAACGATGATGGAACTAACAGAAGCTATCAAAAGACAAAACAATGGGAAGGCTCCGGGACCGGATGGCCTCCCAGCGGAGTTTTATAAAACTTTGGAGGAAATGCTATCGCTTCCCTTATTAGAAGTGATGAATGAAATTATGTCTGGAAGTAAAATGCCAAACTCCTGGTCAGAAGCATATATTTCACTGATACCCAAGGAAGAAACTGACCTCACTCAAATAAAGAATTACCGACCAATTTCACTACTTGTCAGCCTCTGCTTTTGCCTGCATAGTCTGACATATTGAAATGGGGGGAGGGCTGGGGTTGCTAAGCTACTAAGGGGGCAGGAGGGAGAGAAACAGCTACAGTTGTTATCACATCAGCTAACGGCCTGCATTCCATTCTGATGATGACCCTGGGAAGGAACTGCACCTGATGTCGTGGCCGGCTTTGCATTGGACAATATGCTGGGGTCAAAGGGGGAAGGTTGGGTTATGCTTTGTTACGTATGTTGCGCGCCTAAATGTTTCATTCCTTGCTTGATTTACGCTGGAGTCTCATCATTTTTCAGTAAAAGTAACCTTAAGCTTTCCAAATCAGTTTAAGTGTGTTCTTTCTTGATTTATGATGGAAACAGCCATGACAAGAAGCAAGGAATGAAACCAATTAACTTGTCTCTGAGCTAACCGCTTCAGCAGCGAGCGAGAAAATAAAACCTTCAAAAATGTCAGACGCGGGGAAAGAAGATTTACTGGGAGCCACGGCCCCAAATACAAACACCCCCCCCCCGATCCACCCTCCGTTTCCAGTCCAGATGTCCAGCAAGCCGAAGACAGGTCAGTTGTTGAACTTTTAAAGGATCTTAGCCTGGGAGGTGAAACTGAAGATAAATCAGTTCGTCACCGATGGTCAGAGGGAGTGGGCAGGAAAGGAATGTTTGAAGAAACCCCTTGGGGAGTAACTACTAGACGCAGATGGGCCCTCTCGCCCCCCTCCTCTGGGAGGTGCCAGATGAAGAATTTCTACTAAGGCAAGAAGCCCAGAAGCTAATTTCAAAAGCTGATAAGATGAAACGCAGCAGGGAGAGAGAGGGAAAACGCTCCCCCGACCCTCTGGACTGGTTGTTACCAAGGAGGGAGGAAGAGAAACCCCGAACGGGAGGAAACCTGGCCGAGAAAGATGAGCATACACAGCGGCTAGAGACAACCAGGGCAGTTTCCCCCCCCCCACCTCCACCCCCCCAACGCCGAAGGAGGGAAGAAAGTCCTAGAAGGGAAGCAGCCCCCCCCCCACCAGAATGGCCACTGTCCTTCCATTGGGAGTTAAATTTGGGGGTGAAGCAAAGGAGTTAGGAATTTTCCTTCTGCATGTCAGCAATTATATGAGACAAGCTGCAACTGATTTGCCAAGTGATGAAGCAAAGATTAGAGTTATTTGTCTGGCTTTAGAAAAGAAAGCAGCAGATTGGGTCGTGTCCCTACATAACGATAACTCCCCTCTGATGAGAAATTTCGACAGATTTATGTTCGCCCTCAGAAGGCGATTCGAAGATCCACACATAGAACGAAAGGCACGCTACGAATTAAGAACATTACGCCAGAATGATCAACCAGTCCAAGAATATTCCCAGCGTTTTCAGCAATTATCTGTTTACATGAGGGGTTGGAGTGAGGCCGCCCTTATCGACATTTTCATTGAGGGCTTACATCCTGATCTATATCAGAGCTGTATCAACAGACACAACCCGCGAACGCTCGAAGATTGGTACGACTTGCCTTCTGATGTAGAACTTGATTTACTCAGACATACTAATATCCATTCCACTGATAGAGGTTTTAAAGCGCCCCCACCCCGTCGCAACAGCGTAAGAGAAGGGTGGGGTGGACCCCACAACAAACACCGCAGTACAACCTGTTTTAAATGTGGAAAGAAGGGGCATTGGGCGAATGCTTGCAGAATGACATCGACACCCCGCCCCAAGCCAGCCAATGAAATGGGCAAAAGCACCAGAAGACCTGACCAGCAGAAGCACCAGAAGACCAGACCAGCTATGTCGGGAATGGAACCACTTGACCTCACTACCACCTATGACACACCAGGAGAGGAGCCGAATAACTGGGAGAAGAAGGCCGAATCTGACGAGGGGACAGATAAACACTGGGTGACTTCCCGATCAGGCCCCATGACTATTCCCCTTAAACTTAAAACTCCCTCTAGTAGCCATTTCTCAGAATCATTAGCCCTCTTGGATTCTGGGTGTTCGCGCTGCCTTATAAGCCAAGATCTAGTACAAACACTAGGAATTCGCCTTAATACTTTGAAAGTCCCTATCGCATTTTGCCAAATGGATGGTTCGGTCGCAGGGGGTGGTCCAGCACAATTTGCTACAGAACCTATTGAGGTGACTATTGGCGATCACCATAGAGAAACCCTTCATTTCATTGTTGCCCCTATTGCAGATAACCCAATCGTTTTGGGTTTAACATGGCTAAGAAAGTGGAACCCAATCATAGATTGGAAGGAAGGGTGGATACGTCTTCCCCTAATTTCCCCACCACCACCTATGACTGTGGACCCCACCCCAACACCCATCGACCACAGTGAAAACATAACAACGGACCACGTGGCAACCGTTTTAGAACACATACCAGGAGAGGAAAAAATACCTAAAGAATATTGGGATTTAAAAGAAGTTTTTAGCGAGAAATCTTCTGATAAACTGCCACCCCATCGCTCCACAGACTGTACCATTGATTTCCTCCCTGGAGTACAACTCCCTAAACCACGCATTTACTCCATGACACCAGGAGAAACTTAGCAAGGGGGTTTATTGAACCTGCTAGACCTCGAGTGGCGGCCCCTGTTATGTTCAGGGAGAAGAAAGACGGCCAACTCTAGACTACAGGAATTTGAACACTATCTGCGCTGAGAATGTCTACCCCCTCCCCCTTATGAAAGATATGCTTGCCAATCTAGCGAGAGGGAAAATTTTTACAAAACTGGATCTCAGAGAAGCTTACTATAGGATTAGGATTAAACAAGGTGATGAATGGAAAACAGCTTTTAATTGCCCGTTAGGCTGTTTCCAATTTAAAGTTCTACCATTTGGTCTACAAGGTGCACCAGCGGTTTTCATGCAACTGATAAACAAAGTCTTACATCAGCACCTGTACAAAGGCGTTATCTACACAGAAACACGTGAAGAACATGTAAAGCTTGTCCGTTCAGTTTTGCACAAACTAAGGGCGGCAGAACTATATGCTAAACTCTCAAAGTGTGAATTTCATCAAAGCAAGATCGATTATCTCGGATACCGCATTTCGTCAGGAGGTATTGAGATGGATCCTGCTAAAGTGAAGGCTGTAACTGAGTGGGCCCCGCCTCGCACTCGTAAACAATTACAAAGTTTCTTGGGGTTTGCAAACTTTTACCGCCAATTTATCCCCTCTTTTGCCAGTATTGCTCTACCAATTACGAACTTACTTAAAACAAAAGGTGATGATAAACCACGACCTAATAAACCCCTGAACTGGTTTATGGAATGCCAAGCAGCCTTCGAAAAACTTAAACGCTTATTTGCAGCAGAACCAATTTTGAAACACCCAGACATGAATGCCCCTTTTGTCGTACAAGCTGATGCCAGCGATGTGGCCGTTGGCGCAGTTCTACTCCAATACAACTCCAACGGGGAATTACAACCTTGTGCTTATACCTCTCGTAAACTCTCAGATACGGAAAGAAGATGGGCTATTTGGGAAAAAGAGGCTTTTGCAGTGCGATGGGCCCTCATGACTTGGCGGCATTTCTTGGAAGGAGCATCCCACCCCTTCGAGGTATGGACTGATCATAAAAATTTGGAATCTCTCCGAACTCCTCGCAAACTTTCTCCTAAACAAGTCCGATGGTCTCAATATTTCAGTCGGTTTAATTTTTCCATGAAATATATTCCTGGAGGAAAAAACTTTATGGCGGATGCACTATCACGCCTCCCTCAATACAATTCCTCTAAGCTTACAGTAATCCAGCCTATCATCCCGGGGTGTGACTTAGCTGCTCCGGTGACCACTCGAAGCCATTCTACTCTGCAAACCCAGACCCCTCCCGAATTAATCTCTAAAATTATGAGAAAAAAGTTTTATTGGTTTTTACAAAATTTTAAAATAGGAAAAAGGTATAAGGTATTAAAGAGATATTTTGAGGACATCTATGTCGGAGGTGTCGGCCCCCTCCGAGGCTTCATACAAAAAAAAAGTTAATACAATACATTTTTCATTTCCCTACAAAGTGGAAAGAGATACAGATATATCATTTTATATATTCATGCAATCAATCATTGTTTCTATAAACATCCAGATAAAGGTTACACCAGTGGTTCCCAAACTTTTTCAGTCCACCGCCCCCTTGGTGCTACAAACTGATCCTCAGTGCCCCCCACCAGTGGTGGGTTTCAATTTTTTTTAGAACCTATTCTGTAGGTGTGGCCTATTTTGTGGGCGTGGCTTGGCAGTCATGTGACCGTGTGGGAGTGGCCACCTTGTAAAATGTAGTGAAACTCATTTAACAACGCTCTTGCTTAGCAACTAAAATTTTGGGCTCAATTGTGATAATAAATTCTTTCTTTTTCATTCATTCATTCTTTCCTTCCTTCCTTCTTTCTTTCTTTTCACTCTCCCCCTCTTTCTTTTTTTCTTTCTTTCCTTCCCTGTGTCACTCTCCCTGACTTTCTTTCTTTTTTCTTTCTTTCTTCCTTTCTCTTCCCCTTCCTTCTTTCTTGTGTCACGCTCCCCCTCTTTCTTTCTTTCCTTCCTTCCTTGTGTCACTCTCCCCCTCTTCCTTCCTTCCTTCCTTCCTTCCTTCCTTCCTTCCTTCCTTCCTTCCTTCCTTTTTTTTCTTCCTTTTTCTTCCTCTTCCTTCCTTTCCTTTCCTTCCTTTTTTCCTTTCTTGTGTCATTCTCCCACCCTTCCTTCCTTCCTTCCTTCCTTCCTTCCTTCCTTCCTTCCTTCCTTCCTTCCTTCCTCCCTCCCTCCCTCCCTCCCTCCCTTCCTTCCTTCCTCTCTCTCTCTCTCTCCCCCCCACCCCACCCCACCCCTCTCTCACACATACTTTCCAGTTGGTGAAAATTTCTGTTTTGCCAGCTGGGAGGCTAGCAAAGAAGACTCATTTTCCCTGCTGCCCGCAGCTCTCAGAGGCAGGAGGCAGGGAAGTGAGCCCCAGGCCTCATTTCTGCCTCCTTCTTCGAGAGCTGGCTTCAGGGATGGCCAGCCTCTCCCACCACTGCACCCTTCATTCACCTTCCACCCGGAGGCTCTGCCGGCAGTCGCCTCCCAAGACGGCTGCGAGCCTTCCAAGGAGGATGCTGGACATTGGGGGTGGGGGTGGCATCTGCTGTTTCTGCTGCTGCTGCAACTGGTAATGCAGGCTTCTCGCATTAAGTTGCAGGCGCACCGATTCCAGCAGCTGTGTTTTGCTTTGAAACTTGCTGCCCCAGCAACCCGAAGGGGACATTCTCCCAGCAACTTTCTCTCTTGCAAAATAGGCGCGCTAGGCCCCCAATGATCTGATGGGAACCGGGAAGAGCCAAACTGTGCCCAGCCATCCTTACTCCCTCCCAGCTAAGGGTGGGAGCACCTGAGATGCCGCTGGAAGAATGTCCCCTTTGGATTGCTAGGAAAGCAAGTTTCAAGGCAAAACGCAGCTGCTGGAATCGCCCCGTTTCCAATGGGGGGGGGGGGGGAATCCATGTTTTTCCTCCATCTCCATGGATCCCCCCCTATTGGAAATGAGGTGGCCGTGAAAGGGAAGGGAGCACCCCCCGCGTGTCTTCTTGAAACAGCAGGAGGAGGAACGGGGGGGGGGGAGTTTGGTTGTTTGAAAAGCCCCGCGTGGAACTCCCCTCCTATTCCTCCTCCGGCTGTTTGAAGACACGCGGGGGGCGCTCCCTTCCTTTCACAGCCACCTCATTTCCAATTGGGGGAGATCCATGGAGATGGAGGAAAAACATGGATTTCTCCCCCCCACCTCATTGGAAACGAGGCGGCTGTCAAAGCAAGGCAATGCCCCCCCCAGAAGAAGAAACAGAAGGGGAGTTAGCATCAGCCCTCCGCCCGCCCGCCAAGCGGTAGTTGGGTTGGGTGGGCGCTGGGCCCCCTGTCCTGGCCAAGTGGCGCTCGTGGTTGCCGCCGTGCCTGCGCCCCGGGCTGCCTGCTGAGGAGGAGGAGGAGGCAGGGGCGTGTTGTTGGCAGTGGGCAGGGGGCGGGGTGGGTGCAGCACTGCAGCCCTTGCCCTTGGGGCTCTTCTTAAGGGACATGCTGGCTGGCGCTGCTTCAGGAGGACTCGGCTGCCGCACCTGCCTGGTTCTGCCCGCCCCGCCCACCACCGCGCTCCAGCCGGGCTCTCCCTCCAAAGCCGCCCCGCACCCCTTGCCTCTCACGCGGGGAGGTTGCAAGACATGCGCCGGATCTTCCACACCGCTTCCCCAGATGCATGGAGGGGCCAAAAGCGGCCGCACTGGAGCTCCATCCCCGGAGACTTTTCAGAAGGAAGGAGGCAGCCCCTGATCTGGACTAGCGGAGGCTCTAGTCCTGCTTGAGCAGGGGCTGGACTAGAGGACCTCCGAGCTCTCTTCCAGCTCCCTCCGGTTCACTTTGGGGCTGGAGCAGAGGCTTCCTTCCTCACAGGAGAGGCGTGCGCGCATGCGCGCTGCTTCAATCTCCATCCCCGACCGGCTCTGGGGTCCCCTCCTCCCTCCGCAAAAGCCCCTGCCAGGCCAGCAAAGATCCCATCTGGACCAGGTGGCACTGGGACCCCCTGTGCCCTCCGCGCCCTCGCAGTGGCTCCCTTGCTCTGAGCTGCGCTTTGGAGTGGGCAGCGATCCCTCGAAAGCCCCCAAGTTGGTCCTCCTCCTCGCCCGGATCCAGAGCGGCGCTCCCCGTCTGGCCTTTGTCCCTGCTGGCTGACTAGAGGACCTCCGAGCTCTCTTCCAGCTCCCTCTGGTTCACTTTGGGACTGGAGCAGCAGCTTCCTTGGGGCCAGCAGGGACAAAGGCCGGGCGGCGAGTGCCGCGCTGGATCCGGGTGAGGAGGAGGACCAACCTGGGGGCTTTCGAGGGATCGCTGCCCGCTCCAAAACACAGCTCATTGTAAGGGAGCTGTGGGGGCGCAGGGGACCAGCGCCGCCTGGTCTGGATGGGATCTTTGCTGGCCTGGCAGGGGCTTTTGTGGAGGGAAGAGCTGGAGCTGGTCGGGGACAGGAGATTGAAGCAGCGCGCGCACACGCCTCTCCTGGGAGGAAGGCGGTGATTGGAGGGGAGGGTGGTGACGTTGCTTAAAGGGAAACCTGCTATTTCCAGGTTTGTTTTAACGATGTCGTCCTTCTTCCCACGCCGATAGGCTTTAACAGCCCATCTTCCGATCGGCAAGTTTCTTCCTTGCCCTCAGCGCCCCCCTGTTGCCTCCTAGTGCCCCCCTGCAGCCGTTTGGCCTCCTAGCGCCCCCCTAACGCAGGCCACCGCCCCCTGGGGGGCGTTACCGCCCACTTTGGGAACCACTGGGTTACACTATATAGAAAAAAGTCATTTGTGAGATCTGAGTCTTTTAGCAATTGTATCTTCCTCTCCCTGACCTCCAGTGGGCGGAGCTGTGGCCCCTCCCGTTCCCCCATTTTCATCCTCCAGGATTGGGGAGTGTTTTTTAAGAAAGGCTTCCGCCTCTGCAATTGTTTTAATTCTTACTCTCCCCCCCTCCCAGAACACTAACATTCCCTCAGGCATCAACCACTTGAACCACACCCCCTTTTTATATAATCTTTTTGATAAGAAGGAATATTTCCTTCTTATTTCTCTAATCTTTTTCGGGATCTGTTTCAAAATGGCAATCTCAGTCTGTTGATATATCAAGGGACCGTCTCTCTGTGCTCTCAGGATCCCATCCCTCGTTGACCTTCTTACAAATTTAATATGTATCTCTCTGGGTACTTCATTTATTCTGGCATATGCTGAGTTAATTCTATAAATCAGATCGATGTCCCCCCAAATATCTTCTTTGCTCCTTTTAGTATAATCTGCTAACATCGTACACATTAAATCTTTTAAATTCTCAGAGCTTAATTCAGGAACTTTTTGAAACCTTAAAAAGTAAGACATCCTTTCAAAGTCCATCCTAGACATATGACCAGCTAAATCCACAATTTCTCTTTGAGAATTTTTTATCTCTCCCTTCATCTCAGCCGTCCCCCCCTCCAGTCCATCAATTCTTTGTTTGTTTTCCATTAGTGCTTTCTGTGTCTCCAAAAGTTCCAATTTTGAACTAACATTGTCTTTCCGGATTTCTTTTATTTCTTTCATGATGTTTTGAAGAGTTTCCTCTATTGCTGATAACTGTGTAGCTTCCACCTCTGTTTCTTTGGATAACATTGAAGTAATCTTAGGTTGATGTGGCTGCTTTTTTGAAGCCATAATGAAAGTGTTAAGTTCTTGTCACTAATATGGCGTCTGTTGGAGAGGTAGTCCGTGAGGCAAGGAGAGACTAAAAGTCAATATCCAAATTCAAAGTTCAATTTACTTACAATCCAGAGAGAGAACAATTTTAAAAAACAATCAGATAAGGAAAAAAAAAGAAGGCACATCTGGGAGAGGTCCTAATAATCAGTTACATTAATCCACTGGTAAAAAAATTCAGTCCCGAAGATGAGGGAGTTTCAGCAAATTTCAAAGAGAAGTATTTCTTGCTGAGAACAAAGGAACGCCATCTTCCCCGCCCCTCTGGAGAGCTAGTGAAAGTCCATATCAATTGTTGCAAGACAGAGATACAAAGTATCGTTGAGAATCTTAAAGTGAAAGACTTTCATTTGTAGTTTAAAAGTCGGATGTTGATTTTGGTTTCGTGAAGACCCTACATTTACTTAAGCGTCAATTCTGGTGGCCTTGTATGAAAAAAGATGTGGAGTCTTACATTGCTAGTTGCCCAGTTTGTGCTGCTTGTAAATGCCCCCTGGCAAACCTCAAGGTCTCCTCCAGTCTGTAGCGCGCCCGGAGTCTCCTTGGAAGGAGATATCTATGGACTTCATTGTAGATCTCCCTACTAGTCGTGGTTTCACTGTCATATGGGTGGTTACTGATCTGTTTTCGAAGCAGGTTCATTTTGTCCCCTGTTCTGGAATCCCATCGGCTAAGGCGCTAGCAAAACTTTTCCTGAATCACATTTATCGCCTACACGGAGTTCCTCGACGTATTATTTCTGATAGAGGAGTTCAGTTCACTTCTCGGTTTTGGAAGGAATTCTTGAAGATGATTGGCTCCTCCCAAGGATTAAGCTCCTCCCACCACCCGCAGACGAACGGAGCTTGTGAGAGAGCTAATTCCGTTTTGGAACAATATTTGCGGTGTTTCATTAATTACCAACAAGACGATTGGGCCGACCTGTTAACCCATGCTGAGGTGGCTTATAACAATTCCGTTCATAGCAGCACCGGTATGACTCCCTTCAAATTGATCTATGGTCAAGACTTTGTGCCTATTCCCGAGTTGCCTCACGAGTCTCCTACCGTTCCCTCTCTCTTGGATTGGAGTAATAAGATGTCGTCATTTTGGCTGGTGGCACGGAAAACGCTGGATGATGCTCACCAATCTCATAAATTGTATGCTGATAAGAAACGAATCGCCCCTCCGGATTATAAAGTTGGTGACCGTGTTTACCTCTCTACCAGATTCTTGGAGAGCCCCCAGAAATGTAGGAAACTGGGCCCGAAATATGTTGGACCTTTCCCCATTGTTAAGATCATCAGCTCCGTGTCAGTCAAACTGGATTTACCAAAAACTTATCGTCGCCTTTACCCGATTTTCCATGTCCATCTGTTGAAGCCTGAACACACATCTTATCTTCGGCCACCACAATCTAGACCCCCACCACCGTTGTTCGTTGCTGGTGAACCCCATTACGAAGTGAAAGACGTTTTAGATTCTAGAGTGTGGAGAAATAAAGTTCAATACCTGGTGTCCTGGAGGGATTTCCCTCCCTCCCATAACGAATAGGTGGATAAACGCCATGTTCGAGCCCTTAAAGTGCTTAAGGAATTTTATGCTAAATATCCTGACAAGCCTTAACCACTGTTATCTTTTTGTGTGTGTATTATCTGTTTGTCTCTGTCCCTCTTGGTGTTTTTGTGTGTTTCTGTTTTATTCCAGGACTGACACCGCATTTTCTGGAGGAGGGGCGGATGTCAGCCTCTGCTTTTGCCTGCATAGTCTGACATATTGAAATGGGGGGGAGGGCTGGGGTTGCTAAGCTACTAAGGGGGCAGGAGGGAGAGAGACGGCTACAGTTGTTATCACCTCAGCTAACGGTCTGCATTCCATTCTGATGATGACCCTGGGAAGGAATTGCAACTGGTGTTGTGGCCGGCTTCGCATTGGACAATATGTTGGGGTCACTGGGGTTGAGGGTTGGGTTATGCTTTGTTACATATGTTGCGCGCCTAAATGTTTCATTCCTTGCTTGACTTTCGCTGCAGTCTCATCATTTTCAGTAAAAGTAGCCTTAAACTCTCCAAATGAGTTTAAGTGTGTTCTTTCTTGATTTATGATGGAAGCAGTCATGACAGATACTTAGGTAGGTAAATGGATACAGAAAGGGAGAAATACAGGAGGTAGGTAGGTAGGTGGTTAGAGAGGGAGAGAGGGAGAAATACAGGAGGTAGATAGGTAGAGAGAGAGAGAGAGGAAGAAATACAGGAGGTAGGTAGGTAGGTAGGTAGGTAGGTAGGTAGAGGGATAGAGAGAGGGGGAGAAATACAGGAGGCAGGGAGGTAGAGAGATAGAGAGGGAGAAATGCAGGAGGTAGGTAGGTAGGTAGAGGGATAGAGAGAGAGAGGGAGAAATGCAGGCGGTAGGTAGGTAGGTAGGTAGGTAGGTAGAGGGATAGAGAGAGAGGGAGAAATGCAGGAGGGAGGTAGTTACTTAGGTAGGTAAATGGATAGAGAGAGGGAGAAATACAGGAGGCATGTAGGTAGGTAGGCAGGTGGATAGAGAGAGAGAGAGGGAGAAATACAGGAGGTAGGTAGGTAGAGAGAGAGAGAGGGAGAAATGCAGGAGGTAGGTAGGTAGGTAGGTAGGTAGGTAGAGGGATAGAGAGAGGGGGGAGAAATACAGGAGGCAGGTAGGTAGATAGGTAGAGGGATAGAGAGAGAGGGAGAAATGCAGGAGGTAGGTAGGTAGGTAATAAGAGGGATAGAGAGAGGGGGAGAAATACAGGAGGCAGGTAGGTAGGTAGTGGGATAGAGGGAGAAGGAGAAATACAGTATTTAGTTAGAGGGATAGAGAGTAGGTAGGGAGAGAGATAGAGAGGGAGAAAGGCAGGAGGTAGGTAGTTACTTAGGTAGGTAAATGGATAGAGAGAGGGAGAAATACAGGAGGTAGGTAGGTAGGTGGTTAGAGAGAGAGAGAGGGAGAAATACAGGAGTGAGGGAGGTAGAGAGAGAGAGAGGGAGAAATGCAGGAGGCAGGTAGGTAGGTATGTAAAGGGATAGAGGGAGGGAGAAATTCAGGAGGTAGGTAGTTACTTAGGTAGGTAGAGGGAAAAGAGAGAGAGGGTGAGAAATACAGGAGGTAGGTAGGTAGGTAGAGTGATAGAGAGGCGGGGGAGAAATACAGGAGGAAGGAACGTAGGTATGTAGTTAGGTGGATAGAGAGAGACGGAGAAATGCAGGAGGTATGAATATAGAGGGATAGAGAGAGGGAGTAATACAGGAGATGGTAAAGAGATAGGGAGAAATACAGGAGGTAAGTAGGTAGGTAGTGGGATAGAGGGAGAAGGAGAAATACAGTATGTAGTTAGAGGGATAGAGAGTAGGTAGGTAGAGGGATAGAGAGAGAGGGAGAAATGCTGGAGGTAGGTAGTTACTTAGGTAGGTAGAGGGAAAAGAGAGAGAGAGGGAGAAATACAGGAGGTAGGTAGGTAGGTAGAGGGATAGAGAGAGAGGGAGAAATGCAGGAGGTAGGTAGGTAGGTAGGTAGGTATTTAAATGGATAGAGAGAGGGAGAAATACAGGAGGTAGGTAGGTAGGTATGCAAAGGGATAGAGGGAGGGAGAAATTCAGAAGGTAGTTAGTCAGTCTGTCTGTCTGTCTATCTCTCTATCTATCTATCTATCTATCTATCTAGCTAGTTTTCCATCCATCCATCCATCCATCCATCCATCCATCCATCCATCCATCCATCCATCCATCCATCCATCTATTTATCCAGTTCATCTATCTATCTATCTATCTATCTATCTATCTATCTATCTATCTATCTATCTATCTATCTATCTATCTATCTATCTATCTATCTATCTATCTATCTATCTATCTATCTATCTATCTATCTTTAATTTATTTATAATTATCTATTTATCTATCTGTCAAATCGAATCGAATCGAATTTTATTTATAACCCGCTCTCTCTCCCCGAAGGGACTCGAGGCGGGGCACAGGGAATTAAAAACAGTTAAAAAAAGGAATACAAAATTTAAAACAATAAACGTACATAAATACTAACTAAAAGGCATATTAAACAGAAAACCCTGCGCTAAAATTCCCAAATATTTACTAAAAATCCCTAAACAATCAGAAGAGATTATCCTAGGCCGGCCAAGCGAAAAAGATGTGTTTTTAATTTCAGACGGAAGGAGCGGAGGTCCGTGGTAGTTCTAATATCGGGGGGAAGGTCGTTCCAGAGTGCTGGGCCCGCCACAGAGAAGGCCCTTCCCCTGGGCGTCGCCCGCTGACAAAGTCTAGTGGACGGCACCCGGAGAAGTCCCTCTCTGTGGGAGCGAATCGGCCGTGAGGATGTATGGGGCAGGATCCGATCCCGCAGGTAGCTAGGTCCCGAGCCATGGAGCGCTTTGAAGATGACAACTAGCACCTTGAAGCGCACCCAGAAGACGACAGGCAGCCAGTGCAGCTCGCGCAAGCGCGGTGTTACATGGGTGGATCTAGAAGCACCCATAATTGCCCGCGCGGCTGCATTCTGGACTAACTGAAGTCTCCGGGTGCACCTCAAGGGGAGCCCCATGTAGAGAGAGTTACAATAGTCCAGTCGGGATGTCACGAGAGCATGAGTGACTGTGCGAAGGGCGTCCCGATCCAATAGGGGGCGCAATTGGCGAACCAGGCGAACCTGGTAAAACGCCCTCCTGGCCACGGCTGTCACTTGATCTTCCATGGACAGCCGGGCATCCAGGAGGACACCCAAATTGCGCACCCCATCCACAGGGGCAAGATGTTCACCCCCTATGGCCAGCGATGGAGTATCGGGCAGCCGGAAACCACAGCCACTCGGTCTTGGTCGGGTTGAGTCTGAGTCCGTTACTTCCCATCCAGATCCGCACGGCTTCCAGGCACTGGCACATCACCGCTACGGCATCGTTGGGGTGGTTTGGGGTAGATATATACATCTGAGTGTCATCAGCGTAAAGATGGTACTCTACCCCAAAACCACGGATGATCTC